>VNJN01007773.1:0-44864 GCA_008042485.1 Drosophila mayri
TAGTTTGAATGAATTTTGAACTCTTAACATGAGTCCGTTGGCGGGTTGATTGACTGGTTCACGACCGGTTCCAGCTCCGGAACTCGCGCCCTCCTTAACATAATTTTCAATGCCAAACTGTAATTCGATTTTCTTAAAATCTGTCCTTAGGATTTTATTAAAAACTTCACCAAATGATCTCTATTCGATCCCCACTATGCCCATAATCCGTGCATATTCGCACGATCTCTTAGAGTACAGCTCTTGGAACTTTAATATTTGCTCCCCGTTTTCGTATGGAGCGCATCCAGAGGTTTGAGCACTGTTGAGCAATTTTCTCAAAAACTGTAGTGGGGATTTTAATGAAACTTGCTGGGATAATACTTGAATAAGTGCTCCAAAACCTGGCTTACCGTGCAGTTGCGCACGACCTCATTAGGGGGAGCAATCCACAAAAAGGTGGAGCCTTGATTTTTCAAATGGTCATTCAAGGTACTTGCGGTTCTTAACTCTTCCCAAACTCAAGAAAAACTATTAGTAAATTTAATTCTCAACATGCTGGAAGTTTATTTTTTAAAATTAGTGCCTTATTTACAAAATAAATAAAATATACAAAAGGTCTCCGTGTTCCATGTTCCCACCGTTCCGTTTCGACGCTAACTCACCGACGCTATTTTGACGCACATTAAATATTCAACTAATATATTTTCTATTACTGCTTACTTCTTTCATTTATTTACTCTAATTAATATTACTTTTTTTTAGTACAACGTAAAATATCTGTCCCTCTACAATTATTCTTAAGCAATCGATGTACATCCTCTGGCCACAAGCCGGCTGCATACCAGTTTTCCCATCTCTAGCCAAACTCAGCTGTTTGACCAATTTTGTTATGAAATTTTTTCAAGTTTCGCTCTGAAAATGCTGCGGTTACTGACAAAAACAAGACTAGTAAGGTAAAAAATCGTTAACCCAACTTTATAAGCAAAAAAGGTCACTAATATATTACATTTATAGGCAACTGGTGCCAGCCCCAGGCGCTACTGCGATTTCCCCCCGCTTCTATACACAGAGCCCTGGAACAGGCACCAGAAAACCAGAGGAGGAGCCCATTAGCAACGAGCCAATTAAGTTCTTTGGCAGCCAGGCGGCCACTTGGCGTGCCAAGGACACGCGGAGCGGTGGCAGCGATGAATCCCTGTGGTACCAGCCCTACGTGATCTCCGCTAGCCTGGCCGTCTTCCTCCTCTACTTCTGCTGGCTGCGCGAGGAGAGCGACATCGACCAGCGACTGGAGGGAGACCTCTACGAGCATGTCAGTGGCCTGGAGGAGGTGCAGCTAACGGTCAACTACAAGTACAACAAGGAGCACGGCCTCGACACCAAGGAGCAGGAGAAGAGGCTTGCAGAACTGGGCGTTGATCTGGGCCAGTTGAACGCCAAACTGGCAGCCCAGTAGTCATAGATTCGGTTAATTGTACTTTTTGTTTTGTTAAGTGATTAAAATGGAATGATTTTAGCTACTTTATATTGGGAAATTTATTATTTTTGAGGCTTATTTTCATTTTTAACGTATTTTCGATGTGCCATCACTGGCTATCGATAGAATCAGCTGACGGCCTGCCCGCAGGTGTGCACACACTGTGACTCCGATAAGAAACCTGCAGGAAAAGTCGAAAAAGTAAACTAAACCTGTGCTGTTATTAACCATTATCAGTGCTTTCCATGCACACGTCCGCCGAAAGACTGCCGGCGCATCCCCTAAAAGCAGAGAATCCAGCGGAACCGGAAAGAAATCCCCAACATGGTGAGTAGAGACAAAGAAGCCATATCTCGCATATGGGCCCCCGCCCAACATCACAACCTACGCTTCCCGTTCGGTTTTAGAGCTACGACGACGATGACTATCCAGCGGACACGTTTCCCAAGGACTTTGGCTACCGGGCGTACAACCAGGACGGCCTGGAACTGGAGCCCAATGCGACGGGCAGCAGTGAGACAAAACCGCGCATTCTGCTGATGGGACTGCGCAGATCAGGCAAGAGCTCCATACAGAAGGTTGTCTTTCACAAGATGTCGCCGAACGAGACCCTCTTCCTGGAGTCGACCAGCAAGATTGTGAAGGACGACATCAACAACTCCAGCTTCGTGCAGTTCCAAATCTGGGATTTCCCGGGCCAAATCGACTTTATTGAGCCGACCTTCGACTCGGACATGATCTTTGGCGGCTGTGGTGCTCTGGTCTTCGTCATCGATGCCAAGGATGACTACAACGAGGCGCTGACCAAGTTCAAGAACACAGTGATAAAGGCCTACAAGGTGAACCAGCGCATCAAGTTCGAGGTGTTCATACACAAGGTAATATCCACGATGATTGATTCCCTTATCGGACTCACCCACCAACTGGTCACGTTCCCACGCAGGTTGACGGCATCAGCGACGATTCGAAAATGGAGTCGCAGCGGGACATTCACCAGCGGTCATCGGACGACCTAAGCGAGGCGGGCCTCAATCAGATACACCTGAGTTTCCACCTGACCTCCATTTACGATCACTCCATCTTCGAGGCCTTCTCCAAGGTGGTGCAAAAGCTCATTCCTCAGCTACCAACGCTGGAGAACCTCTTGAACATCTTCATACCAGTGGGTTCTCATGAGTATTTATTCTAAGACTGAAAAGTAACAAATTTCTCAACAGAACTCGGGCATAGAGAAGGCGTTTCTGTTCGACGTGGTCTCCAAGATATACATAGCCACGGACTCCTCGCCCGTCGACATGCAGACCTACGAGCTCTGCTGTGACATGATTGACGTGGTCATCGATCTGTCCAGCATATACAGGTAAGCCTTTCCTGGGCTTGTACTTTATTTTCCGCCGAAACTAAAGATATATTTACAGCTCTGAGGAAACCGCCTTCGACAGCGGCAGCTCTAGTCTCATAAAGCTGAACAACAACACGATACTCTACCTGCGGGAGGTGAACAAGTTTCTGGCCCTGGTCTGTATCCTGCGCGAGGAGAACTTCAACCGGCAGGGCGTCATCGACTACAACTTTATCTGCTTCCGCGATGCCATCAGCGAGGTCTTCGAGCTGCGGCTGAAGCGGCAGAAGCAGCTGGAGAACAACGAGCAGGACGACGACGACCTGGTCGATGAACAGACCCTAATCCGCCATGGCCATGACGCAGCTGTGATGTCGCGGGCGCAGCAAATTGATTAAGGCAATCCGCAAGCTGCAATCCCCGCTCGGTGGTCCATTATTTTTTCTCTATGCTTATTTCACTGTGGACCCGTTTATTCCGATTTGTACGTTTCTCTTTCGTTATACATATATCTGCTGTTACTTTTGTCTACTGATAATACGTTAAGGCGCTCCTCTTACAGAGTGGCGCGAGCAAATTGCCCAGCGGTTGAAATTAATGATAATACTACCAATAAATATGTCTATTTTTAAATACGAAAACGGAGCTCATTGATCTGGGAGTTAAAGCTACTTATAAAAATGGTAAAATGGGAATTTAGTTTTAATTTTTAAAACTTTATAACACTTTAGTAAAGATTTATTGCTCTCTGTTTGTGAACTCTTATTTTCACGTCTGAATATATTATATAAAGAGTAATTTTTATTTATTTTGTAAATGTAATTTGGCATCTAAAATTGGTAAAATATTAGAATATTTAATTAAAATGAATTTTAAATGCGTTTGATTTCAGTAAAATCGTTTTACGTTTTTATATCCGTTTTAAAACTCAATTAAACCAGTGTTGCCACGCCGTATAACACCTTGTTAAGCTTTGCTGGCACATAACACATATCGATATAGCAAACTCGGTGTTAAACCTTTAAATTCCGTTATAATCTCAATTTTGTCTATTATTTTAATTCATTTATTTTATTGAAACTTTGAAGCGCAATATTTTAATAAATATTATATCGAATAATTATGCCAGAAATCAATGTAACACGTCTATCGATTGGCCAGTCAGCTGCTGCGCATCACATGACCGTCACAAGTTTTTTTTCTCACTGGAATAGGCGACGTCGTGCAAAGCAAAGCGAAAATTTTCTCCATTTTTCGTTTTTAGTTTCCGTTCACTTTTCGGTTGGTTTCTTTGTGTTTTTTGCGTTCTCCTGAGTTGTTCACTTATGTGTTTTGGTTTTCCCCTTTTGTTTTCCACCCCCAAGTAGGCGAGATGTTGTGGAAATCGCTGATTGCCCTGTGCGTCATTGGGGCAGCCTTGGCTGAGCAAACGCCCGTCTTTCTGTGGGGAGCCAACAGGTGGGTTGCATGACTGCGGGATTCCACCGGTTGCACACGTAACGTGATTGAAAATCTATTCCAAACAGTGTGGCGAAGCCTTCTCTGAAGACGGTGCCCCAGGCGGAATTTGCTGAACAGCTGGCGGAGCTGCTGGTGGATCACATGGTCGTGGCCTTCCAGGAAAATGGCGTAAGTTCTTTGTGTTCCACTTGGAAAACTGTAGCATTAAATGAGAAACTATTCGCGAATGCAGTTGAGCACCAAGGACTTCCAGTGCTCCAACTCCCAGTCGCAGTCCTGCTACGCCCAGCTGCAGGGCGTTAGCCCCAAGACGTACTACACCAGCGTTGAGAACCCCTCGGAGGCACTGCGTTCCGTGGCAGCCAAGCGCGAGCACAACACCATCGATGCCAGCGGCAAGCTGTCCAACCCGGCCAAGTGCTCCGCCGGCACGGCCCTGTTCGTTAGCTTCCAGGATTCGGCCGAGAGCCGCGAGCAGACCTTGGAGTCACATGGTGCGTTAAACATATATACAAACAATGTGACCCACATGCTTATATAGTATATATTCTTCCCCGCAGACGCCGCCATTGCCGCTATCAGCAAGCAGTTCGAGTGCAAGGTGGCTTATCTGTACCTGGCCGCTCCCTCCACCGCTCCGGTGGTGCAGCGCCGCTCCCGCCGCAGCACGGCTGCCACCACTGGCGGCATCATGTGGCATGTCAGCAACCAGTTTCAGATGTTCTACACGGACGTCCTCTACAACCGGAATCAAATCACCGTCAGCGGCATCTCGATCACCAATTCCAGCACTCCTAGTACCAAGTTCTCCGTTAAGCTTGACACCGAATCCGGCAAGGCAATCACCTTCGATGTTCTTTATAATGGTGGATACTTTACCATGAGCAACGTGCAGTACGACGGCAGCACCTTCCGTTCCAGCAACGTGAATGCGCCCACCACCTTCTCCTACTCCTGCGGCAACCTCACCCTGGACTCCGCTGCCGTTGAGAAGCGGTACAACACGCTGACCTTCTTGTCGCTGCAGATGCAGGCTCCCTTTGATGGAACCTACAAGGAGAACTTCAAGTTCGGCGACTCCTGGGACTGTGTGGGCTTCGTGACGCCCGGCATCCTGATGGGACTCTTTGTGGTCCTTCTCCTGCTGATCATTATGTTTGTCGGCGTCTGCTGGATGATGGACATCAACACGATGGACCGCTTCGACGACCCGAAGGGCAAGACCATTACCATCAATGCTGCCGCCGAGTAAAGGGCTTCCATTCGATAGTTGTCGAAAGCCTCACTCGATATTCATTCCTTTTATCCCTCAGTCTGTCCACACGTACATTTATATGTAAACGAAACAATATTTACTACCTTAACCGCATAACATAACATAACATACACATAACCGGGAAATTAGTCCTCACAATTTATAAATAGATTCGTGTCTGTAATTTTCGCCGCCAATGATCAGTCTGCGTTTCAGCATCAATTTAACGCCTTGCTGGTCCTTGTCGCCGAAAATTGCTTGGAGTTTTGCTTGCATCGACTTGTCAACCAGTATTTCATTTAGTATAGCCCACAAAAAAATGTAAAAAACAATCAAAATAACTACACACAGTTACCCATAGTCGTAAGTGTGTGTGTGTGTAATGTGTGTGCCCGCGCCAAGGGCCGTAAATCTAATCTTTTGAATATATCTAAGTGTTTTATAGTTTCTTGTTTTGCGCAAATATGCGAGACTAATTTATGCCTCTGTATGATAGTTTGTCAGTTGTGCAACCCTCCTGTTCGCAGGCCCAACGAAAATAAAGTTTTTCAATTGTGTTACAAATGGAAAGAGTTTTCAGTGGTTGCTGGGAAGTTGGGATGCCCTTTTGATTGAGTTTTGTGGGCTATTTTAAGACCAGAAAAGGGTGAAAATTGATTTAAAAATTAGATTGTAAGGAATTAAGGATAGTTTTCATACCATAGGTAAATCTTTTCTTATTTTCTTATTTAATTTAAAACAATCCATATCATTTATCATATAATTTCAGCCTTATAATGTTTATATTATCCATTAGAACCCACTATTTCCTACTGTTAGCACTCCAAATAGTTTGTTATCAACTTTTTTGTGTAACTCTTGTTGGCTCGGCTTGCTTTTTAGGAAACAATTTCAATTGAATTCTCTGGCCTTGTTGGGCTGGAAAAAAAGTCAGGCAAACAAATCAAAAGTTTAATGGAAATTTATTGAGTTGCAGGCAGGAAAGGATTTGCAGCTACTCTCCTAGGTTCCAGAGGGACGTATCTATATGCTGCTTTCGAGTGGAAACTTTATTCAAGTCGCGGATAGTTTCTAGTTGGCCAAGAAAAAAAAAACCATTTTCTGGGCTTTCATTAAGTTGCTTAGCAGCAGCGGCAAAAAGCATTGTTTATGACATTTTAATCTCTTGTTTATCCGCTTGACTCTTCCACTTGCCTGCAAGTGGAAAGTGGAAAACTGCTGCTGCTGCTGCCGCCTACGTCTGGTCAAGGCGTGCGTAAAATAAACTCTCCCGGCAGACAGCGCTAAAAAGCGGGGAGTGGGTTTAAAAGTGTGGGTGTGGGGAGGGAAGCGGAACGGCCTGGTCTGCTCTCTGAGCCAAAAGCACACAGTTGACTGCACTGCGAGTGCCTGGCTGGCAGGCGCTTAACGTTTTTGTTGCATTAGAAACAGGTCAGTGCGTCATGCACACAAATGAGCAGCATATGACCCAACTGGAGCACAGAGTGCCGCGCCGAGCCGCCTGCAGCGACTCCAAAAAAACTTCTCTCTGCCTGCCAAAATGGGTTTCCAGCCACGACGATCCGGGGTCCGAGGAAACAGTAATTATGCATAAGTCAACACGCGGCGGCATTCGTAATGAACTCCACTCAAAGCGGAACGAGCACTGGCCCAAAACTTGGCAAAGTTTTTGGCAGCCGAAAATGTCGCCAACTTGCCAAGCTGCCGAAAGTTTCCCGGACAGAGCCAGAGGCAGAGCCCCAAGCCAGCTTCCAAATCCTATATGCGCCCCGAAAAGTGTGTGGAAATACGCACAGAAGAGGTGGAAGTTATAGTTACCAATGGTTGTTATTGATGGTAATGGCAAAAGGATATATTTTTGGTTTATGTAAGATAATTGTTCAAGTTTCATAAAGGAATTATAATTTTGGCAAGGCATAACTTATATTACTCATTATAAATATTAAAGAAAGACTTAGAAAATTGATTGAAAATAAAAAAATGGACATGAATCAGAAGAATCCAAATTAAAATAAATTCAATACAAATATCTTATGACTCAAATATTTTTAAATATTTTTTTTTTGATAAGAAAACATACCTATTTTTTTGAATATAAGCATCCTTTAGAAGCCATCTCCAAGTGGGGCTCTTAACCCAGCCAAACAGTTGGATGTTCCTGCTGCGAGGACTCCTGGGGTGGGCCACAGGCCGTAATAAACCCAGCGGTCTACAAATTGCAGCATTAGGCAAGGCGTGGGGTGGAGGCACAAACAAAACTGTCCAAGGGAGGAGCCAACTGGCAAGTCCAAGTGCTCGAACACATGTCCCGGCAGAAGTACCAGCAAATGCACCCAATGCAGTTTGAAAAGTTGCCGGCCATTCGCTGTCATTAAGCCCGGACGGGGGCCCACAGTGCGAGTCATTAGGCACAGTGGGGCGAGTGGGGTAGTGGGGGGAGTGGCGGAGCTGATGGAACCTTAAGCCAAAGCCAAAAACAATAAAATCTCTAGGAGCGGCTTGAGCCAAAACGTAATGATGGCGTTTGTGTGCAGTCCGCGCTGTAGAGGAGTTTTCGTCACCCATCCGCTGCCTTTTGGCGAAATGAGCTGCTTATCTGCGCTGCTAAGTGGATGTGGATTCGCTTTGTAGGTTGCTGCGCATGTATAACTAATAAGTGCACTCCCCTCCGAGTCCTGGTATAATGAGGCGGAGCGTCCTGCTCTCAAAGGAGATTTTCAAATAGAGCTCGCGCTAATGAAGTCATTTGTGACGCTGTTTTGAAAAGGATATCACAGGACATGGGACACCAGGATTTTGCATAAGCTTTGTAGTTACTAAGGTTTTCTGTTTTATAATAAATACTTTACATTTACATCAATTTTCTGGTTAACTTTAGAGATTTTCTCTAAGCAGCTGCAACTGATGTTTGTTGAGTGGCAGCCAACTCTTACCCTCCCTCTCTCTCTCTTGTTTTTCCCCATAAATCAGGCAATTTTCCAAGGCAGCCCATTAACCTTTAAACCGACAAATCACTCTGAAAATCCCAACCAGTTGACCTCAAATTAAGCTCAATCGAGAGAGGACTCTTGGCAGCAGGCCTGGATTCTGGACACGCACACTTCCAGGCCACTGGATGAGCCTCTACACTTCACCCACTCCAAATGATCCCAGGGCTGGGTGGACGACAGACATTAATTAGTTGTCATTTTTAACAATTGGGCGTGACGTGGGGGAGTGGTGGGAAAGAGCGGAAATGTTGTGTGCTTCCCCTTTTTTGTATTTTGTTTTTGCAAATTAACTGGGAACGGCCCCCTGCAATCCCTGCCCATTTTTCCGGAGAAGATAAAGGGCAGCCTGACTGAGTTTCAGTTCCACTTCGAGTTAAACCAGAAGCCGTGACAATTGACAAATGACGCTGGCGCCGTGTGACGTGTGACAGATAAGTGCCGAAAAAGGTTTACAACTTTTGTCGAATGCCATTTATTATTGATGACGGACTTGTTGTTAAATTAAAGCCCCGCAGAGCTACCGATTTGCCCCGACAATTAGGCAACAGCCCAGGCATAATGACATGCAAAAGGATTAGAGCGCATAAAGTCCTCGGCTGGCAGGCACTGACCGAAGCTAAGAGCTCAAAGCTGGGGCTTAACTTGTAATCCGGAGCGTGTAATTCCACCGCTGACCTGCTTCGAATCCTCGTCCGCACACCTGAGAGGGCAGAAGGCCAGAAATTAATTAGTCCTTGCTGTAAGCTTGAGCTTGCTAACAGGCTCAATTAGGGGATTTTAGCTTTAAGGCAGAGGGTGCCAACAGCGACCTGAGTTTCAAGAAATATTTAACTAGGATGAGAGCTTCTATTTGAAACCTTGAGTTTAATAATTAATTGGGCATTATGCTTGTTAAAAAGTAACTTGAATTAAAAGTAGATTAGTAGGGCAAGTTTTTATACATATGTTTAAAATGTTTCTGAAAATAAGTTTGAGGTTTACAAAACCAAGAACTAAGATTGATTGAAATCCGTATGGTTTCAACTTCTTCTTTACATTGTCTTTGCTCTTGTTAATAAAACACAAATATTTCCTATACAAATAATAAATAAAAAATGAAGAAAAACCGAAAGTAATGCAAATTTCTGATGATTTTTCCCCCCTTCCAAAGCCGATTAGCTTTCGCGCCATGTAAGACAAGCGCAAACAAGGCGCAGGACAAAGGAGGATTTACATACTCATCACCAAGGATAAATAAATCGCACTGGCAGCTGAATGGAGATATCCTTGGAGCACACACACAGATCAAGTGCATTTTTATGTAAATGTATTGTGTGTGGCAAAGTGAAAATGCGTAGAAATGTGCGGCATGAGGAGATTTGCATACCCACTTTCGATTTTCTCGAGCAGGGAAGAGGATGCGGTGAGGAAGTTCTATTTACATGTCGGTTTCCTGGAATATCCCTACTCTCCCCTTCCCGACTCCTTTATTGATTGAGTGAGCGAACAGCAGGCGGTGGCGGCTGCGGCCCATGTGTTTGGCAAATCATATTCAATATTTTGTTTGTTCTTGTTCCAGGGATCCCCTACAGGACTCTGCTGCCTGCTACTGCCTCCAATTCGATTGCATTTGGCCCAGTGACTCGCTTTCCACACGCCTGCCACGGGCATTGTTGGCCCCGAAAATTGAGCCTGTAACTTTTCGCCCAACTTCATCATAGACCAAGGGGATCAGGCCAAGGGCCAAGGCCCGGCAGCAGCAACCATCCAGGAGCCATCTGTCTGGCTCTGTACCTTTTCCTGTAGCCACACAATGTTGCCGCAAAAGTTTTCACATTAAAACCATTTCATGCTGGCAAATTGTGAAATGAGTTAGCGCTGCTGCACTCCCAAAAGGCAGGGCGAGCGAGCTTTCGCCGAAAAAGTAAAAGTTGAAAATTGCCAGGGAGGCAGGCAGGACCTCTTAGCCCTACATTGTTTGCTGCTAGATATAGTATCTTGTTCAGTCATTAAATAAATAATTTAATTTCAACAATTGCTGGGTAATCAATTTATCATTTTTAAAGCAGAAGCTTGGGAAGTCTTAAAGAAGTTTTGCTAAAGAACTTTAAATTCTAAATAATAAAACAAAAGAAAGAGCAGAAATTTTGTAATGTAAAAATACTTTAGTCTTGGTTGTGACTTACTTTACCATAATACAAGGATAATACGCCCTCTCTATTAAAAAGAAAACAACAAGTAAAAGTCCTGTGTGTTCTCTATAAAGGAATTAATTAAATTTGCATATTTGCAAGCAATAAATAAACATTTTTTTGTTGGCTTTGCCAGCGAATATCCCTGACTCGCACATATTATTTTATTTCTGCTTTGCATGTTCAATTGTGTAAACAATGACTGGGCTTTATAGGTATATTATTTGAAATATATTTAGTTACTGCAGTCAATGTGAGCCGAAACATGTAATTGAGCCTTTGGCTGGTCGAAAATTTAAAATTGAATTATAACAATTAATGGACAAATAAAGGCTGTGTTTTATTTAAGTTGCAAGCTTAATTAATATTTCACAGCCCGAAGATGTAGCCAACTGTAAGGGCTTTTTAACTTTTCAAGTGAGAGAATTCAATTGAGAACACAACAGTTTTTTCTCACCTGAAAATTGTTGATGTCTCACCTGTCTGAGCTGGCTGTTTGTTTGTATATTTATATATATTATAGCATATAATATTGTTGTATGTATTCTGCAGCTTTGCAACTTTATAAGGCGCACACCCTCAGTACAAACTGAGCTGCTTGCTTGCAGCCTTGTCAGCTTTGTTTGGCTCTTCTGTTTGCCTTTATATGGCTGCCTGGGAAATGCTGTTGCTTCCACATTTTCCGCTCACTTGCCCGCACACACACACTCGCTATTATTTTCCCTTTTGCTGGAGTGACCAAGCCAGGACGCTACCTTTTGTTGCTGCTGCGAGCTTGTTCATGCTGCTCAATTTCAGTTAAGAGATAAAATTTTTATGACATCACTTTTCTTTTCCATTATTTATTTGGCCAGCGTTGCCGGGGCGCTGCAGATGATGAGCAACGACATAGCCTCGGGAGTTTATAAACTTTATGTTTATTGAAGCCATAAATTGGTAGTGCATATGGTTCCTTGCTCTCCTTCTCCTCTCACTCTTTATTTTCCCTTGTGCCACATGGCGTATACGCGATACTATGAATAGCGCCGCATTAACAAATGATGGATCAGTTATGCTGCGACTCTTTATTGACAGTCCATGGATTAATTTCGCTATTAAATTAAATTTAATTCTCAGATTGTAAGCTTATCCTTACCTGTTTCGAGGAAAAAGCCATAAATAAAAGCCTACGACGACGTATACGTAATATTTATGGCCTTGCTAATCAAGTGCTTTAAATTCCATAAATTAAATTCCCAATCTTAGATTTAAAGCCAATGTGTGCATTCTGTGTTGAGCCTAATTGCCCCAACAATTGAATTAGTCCGAATTGGCCACTGCATATATACTATATGTATATTTTTCTGTCCAAAAACCAAATTAAATCTGTAAATCTGCAAATCGGAAAACTACCACAAAGGGATCCCATTAAAATACACTAAAAACCCATTAAATGCAAATAAAATCCAATTCAACAATTTTTTGTGTGCGTTTAATGCCATAAATCAGAACAGAATTTCACACACACACACATCGTTGGAGAGGAGGAAAACTCTTCCATTCACACACACACACACCCACCCCAAAAAAAGGACAAATCCTGGCTAAGCTTCTACAACCAAAAGCCAAACAATGCGAATTGTGCGTCCAGACATTTTCGGGCCTAGACTCTGTCTGTGGATTTTATGCCATTTACCCATTTTCTACTCAGGTATTTTCGGCCAGGACAGCTTGTCACAAAAATATACAAAGAAATTGTACCAAAAAAGGCAGAAAATGCTTTAAAATTGGAGCCATAAAATGCTGTTTAGAAAATATTTAAAAGAGGTTTTTTCTAAGAGGTATTTTCCCAACCGAATTATCCGAAAGGATTATCCTTTCAATTCCCAGTTAGTTTCTGTATTTTGGCAACTTGTAAATGCCCAATTCGTTGATGCTGCTGCTTCTTGGTGTTTTGTTTTGCGGTTTACAAACCATTTAAATGCCGCACATTAAGGCCATGTGCAGGTCAGTCCTCCCCCTTCCCTAAAACAATCCTTTTTTGAGCCCAAATTCAATGGGCAATAAAATCGCAAAATTCCGCACGCATACAAATATCGTTGTCGGATTTGTTTTGTTGGGGTTGTCCAGGACAACGGGCATATCCTCTACCCTGACAGCTTCAATCGTTTGACCAATGGATATATATTTATGTATATATATGTTGGAGTATATATGCATTTCAGTTTTAGGTATCTGTTGCTTGGTAGCAAGAAAATAAAAGGAAATGCAATTGGAAAGTCAGGGTACATCATCATATTTCAGGGGATTTTAGCTATGAATTTATTTTATATTATTTATTTTTGAGCTATCCTTCTCGAAGCAGCACCTGTCTGGAGAGTCTTTCCAAAATTCTTAAATTAAAAGTTTTAAGCACAATAATTTAGAAATGATTTAGAATTCAAAAGAAAATTAAATGAGCTCAAAATCGTCCTTTTTCTGTGCCACCACACTATCCAAATGCACAAAGTAAGCCTTTAGGACAGAATCGTGCTGCAGCTTAGGTATTTCTGAAGGAGAGAGGATGTCTTTGAGGTATTTCCAGGTGCAAAAAACACAAAGATACGATACTTGTACACGAATGCTAACACATGTAGCCTGCCACTCCAGCGGAAGCTGTCATAAAAACGGCAGCCAGGCAGGCAAGTTGGTTCGGCAGAGCAAAGCGCATAAATGTATGC
Source organism: Drosophila mayri (assembly GCA_008042485.1). Classification (NCBI taxonomy): domain Eukaryota; kingdom Metazoa; phylum Arthropoda; class Insecta; order Diptera; family Drosophilidae; genus Drosophila; species Drosophila mayri. The sequence continues at coordinate 13,378 of VNJN01007773.1, forward strand.
CTGGGCAAGTGCATCTGTTCCTTCTCTCCGACTTCCCTCCTCCTGCTGGCAGGATGTGCCCCGCCTCCGGCTGGTATTTACCGACAGCCAGACAGATATATTGTCGGCCTTAGCCGAGGAAGAGGGAGAGCTGCAAACACTTTGCCATCGCTGCCATCGAGTGTGGCCACAATAAAAGTGAAAAGCGCACTCTGGCCATTGGCAAATGCCATAAACGTGTTGGTCTCCGGCCGCCAGGACGTAGTCCTGTGCAGTCTGGCCACCGAACTACCCGGAACTGCAGCTGCAACTATGCTGTATTTTCGGTTGCTTACCTCCAACTTTGGCTGTGGTAAAAGGGACATATGTATGAGCCGCCAGCCCATGAATAATGGCCACGAAACAGAGCAGCAGCAGCAGCACCACCACCACCACCACCGGCAGCAGCTTATTTGGTGAATTATTTGCGCTCTGTGTATTAAACTGCAGCTCGAGCTAAGGCTGCAACGGTCTATAAATACACTGTGAATATTTAAATAAAAGAAAATAAAGTCTTGAAAAAATAGAATAGGATAAATACAAACTTAGAGTATATATTATTCTTTAAAGTTTGCTATGAAATAAGTAATTCAATATATAATTTAGATAGTATATTTTATTCTTCAAATAAATATAAGAAATTCTATTTGTAATCCCTTAATTAAGCTTAAAACTGTCTAAAATTTGTCTCAGTGCCTGCATCTATCGCTGCTGCTGCTGCTGTGGCCCATGCGTCGTATGCGTAATTTGATTTACAATGCGAATACCATTGGCTTCACATTTAATATATGGAATGTGGATGTGCATGTGGCTATAGATGTGGCCATGAGTGTGGCTCTGACTGCGGATGTGGCAGTGCGCCCGGTTTGCTGCTTTGACTTTGGACCGGCTTTGGCCTAATGGCCCTGAGATCATGTTTAATAGTTAACAGCTTTGATTTTCGACCAGCACGGTGGCAGGGGGATATTGAATAATGCCTTTACCAAACCCGAATAATGATAATTTAATGCTTATTTGCAATGCAAACCCAAGTCGGATTGAACGGCAGCCATTATTCCGCTCTGTTGACTTAAAGATGAGCCATTGAATGGCATTTGAAGGATGGCTTAGGCCAAAGGATTGAGAAGGCATCTCATCAGAGAAGACGATTAAATTATAATTATAAATTGTGGTCATAACTCAGCAACTTTTTTGTTCGCTTTTGTGGGGGCCACAGCAACGTTGAGTAAATAACTGAATTTTAATTGCAGATAATAGTGACCGCGCTATAGGATTTTGCAGTAATTAATTGCGTAACCTGTGCCACCTGCTCTTTGTAATTATTACCACTGCGGCTTGCGGTGGCGGCTAATTGAATTTCGCACCAAGAAAAACAGATATATGTATGCCATCTGAAAAACAAAAACGAAAAAATGGAAATTACTTTAATGCCAGCTCTGGCGTAATTGATGCCTTCAGTGCACTGACCTGGATCGCTGTCAGAGCAAACAGGCGTGGATGTGGATGCATCAGTATCCTCCTGCGTGGTGCGTCCTGCGTCCTGAGCCCAGCAACCCACCTTCCATCATGGCATCCGCCGCATTGTTGCCCTGTTTGCTGTTTGGCGTGGCAAACAAGCCTGATGAAAAAGCAGCAGCGACGCTGAAGGAGGAGGCGAACAGCAAGGGAAGCTGCAGGAGCTGCAGCCCTCCAAACAGGAAGTAAAAGTATGACACAGGAAGCCGGAGATGAGCCCTTCGCTCCATGCCTGCCGCCTGGCCAGGCCCACAATTAAAGCGATAAAAGCGCATGCAAAAAGTTCTGCTGTCGCATTTTACAGACGAAAATCAGTATCAGTTGGAAATGATGCACCGGAAAAACCGTCAAGGATAAGGATTTACTATATATCCCTGCAGGTCATTATAATTTTAGTTTACTAGCTTTGTTATGATGGATTTACTGAAAGGATAAAATAACGAAGCAACCGAAGCATTAAAATTTGTTGCTTAATTTATTAGTCTTTTTTCCAATTATCTTTTCTGATGTATTAAAAGAAAATTCTATATCCCCAGACATGTATTGCAACTTTAAATATAAATTTCAATATAGACTTCTTTTCTATATATTCTCGTTCATCCCTACATTCTTTTTTAATTATAAAATGAAGAACAAAAAGTTTTTAAAGCCTACAAAATCTTTAACTCAAACTGCATGTAATTTATGGTGTTTGAAAGCATTTTTATATTTTATTATATATTTGTTTTCGTGTAGCATTGGCCACTGTGATTGCCAGCGAGTGGTAAGTGGTAATTTAAGGTACTTAAGTACCGCGCGTCGTTCGTAATGAATGCCCCAACCTCCGCTTTCAGCTGGACGCCATTACGCATCCGGTGATCCGATGACACAGATTCCGGGGCAGCTGAGCCAGGAGCTTTTCAGACCGACGAAAGAGTTGGCCAATTGTTGAAAAATGCTCAGATGTTCAGATGTGCGATGGCGAATAGCCATTTAATTGAGTGCCCGTTTGCAGTTTGGCGCGTACTCCACGCGCCTGATTGGGCTAATGGAGGTGTGTCTGTCGGGATGAGCTCCTTTGAGCTGGCTGCCCTCTCTGGTGGCCGCTTCAGAGTTCCTCGTCTCTGCCGTTTCTTCGTGGCCTAACGACCACTCAATTAACTGCATTCGCTGTCGCCTTTGAAGTGGCCAGGAGAGCGGTAATGGCTTTAAGTCATTTCCGTTTCCGGAATATGAGATGCATCTCTTTGAGCAGCTGCTTTGGCTCTTTAAAGCCCCCGTTTTTGTAGCATACTTTTCAGGGCTTGAAGAATTTTTATTAAAGAAAATTTGTGTGGTTAATAATCTTTAAGAATATTGTGTTAAGCTACAAATTCTTTATAATTTATTTTTAAACTCTTGAATACCTTTATCTCGCATGATTTCTTAAGCTTTCGTGTAACTATAATTAATCTTTAACAAGTTTTTAATGTTCTTAATTTCATTACTCGCTCTCAGATAAAATTTTCAACAGCTTGAGAGCTCTTTTAATTGAAAAACCCAACTCTCAACAGTTGACCAAGGTTGTCAATATTGTTAACCAATCGCTACAACCGCAACATTTTATTTTACTAAATCATTTACATGAGCTGCAGTTTTGATAAACAGCAGGAAACCGCAGCAGAAACAGGACCCGGGGACCAGCGAATAGAAAACAGCAACAGAAAGCACCACAAAAAAAAAGAAATATGGCTAAAATGGCTAAATGGCGAAAATGGCCACCGAAATCTGCATTAGCTGGCGGGATGACCGCAAAAGGGAAACAAAATTCGCGTTGCCAGAACTGGTTATAATGCTGGCGGGGATCCGGAACTGAATGTTAGAGCGGTAGCAATGGTGGCCACATGGCAGCGTTGAATGCGTTAACCGACAATGCAGTGGCCATGTGAGCACTGGAGTCCTTAGTCCTTGGTCCTGGGGCCCTCTGAATACTGGCTGACCAACCCCGAAATGGAATACCCGCCGGATTCTGGCTGAGGCAGCGAAATTAGGTCAGAGTGTGGCCCGCAAAAAGCATCATCATCACAAAAAAGAGGGGAAATAATTGGAGTCAGAGTCTCGAATTTAAATTACCTAACGGAAAATTTAGAAAAGAGTTAAGATTTTATTATATTTATAAAATTTAAAATGTAATTTAAGTATTAAATATTATTTGGAACTAATCTAGCCATCTTAAGTGACTTGAAAAATGTTTCAAAGCTCCAAATTTATTCTGCAAACTCACCATTCAAAGTTGAGTTATCTCAGGAAACACCCTGGAAAACCCTTTTAATTTTGGCTTATATTTTACTATCTTATAAATATTAATAAATATGCCAATAGTATTATATTTAAACTCCCATTTAATTTCAACAATTCCTAGGTATTAAACACAAAAGGATAATGCAAGCCTTGTCGGAACAGTAGCCTTGGTCTGGGGCTATCAGAGCTTGCATTTTAATTGCAAATTTTCCCCTCATACATACATTCTGGACTTTTCGCTTCGGCAATAATTTATTGGAGACGCTTAGCACGAGATTAACGGTAAATGTAAACCCAGCCAGAGAGCCAGCGAACCGGAAACGGATTACGGGCCAACGGAAGTAGAAAGTCACACGTAATTCAATATCACAGCGGCGATTTACGACCCAGACACACACACTTCACGAGTGGGTCCAGGGGTAATTGCATCTCTGGAGTGTCTGAGTAAGCAAACCTCTGCGCATTTTCCACGGCTAGAAGAATTTTCCCCCTTAAATCGAGCCACTGAATTGCCTTCGAGCCTAATTCAACTTGTCATCCGGTCGGCGAAGTGCCTGCTGACAGCTGGTGGGAAACCTTTTAAGCCAGAGCCAGAGATCTAATTGGCTCCCAGCCAGAAATTGTGCGAGTGTGAGCCACAAATCCGTATTTTCGCAGGAATTTTCTTAGAAAATTACGTTAACATATTAATGGTGATTTTTGGCTGCCACTTCAAGGAAATTTATGTTAAATGCGAAAGGGGGAAGTAAATAGTTTACAAATTTTAAGTTTATGTAAGTAAATGTACTATATTTTATATATACAAATAATTTTAGGCGTAAAAGATAATTAATTTTTATTTAAATTATTATTTATATATTATATTATATTTTTAAGAGTCTATACAACCCTTTTTTTTATAACAAAGAAATATTGCAGTTAAGAAGTTTAAGAATCCTTGAATAAATCTTTAAACCTATTGACCTATTATATGGAGTTTTCTTGCTCTATTTAAATGGGAAATTATATATAAAATTTCCATATTTTCTTGTTTTTATCCTCTTTTTATTTATATTTTATAAACTACAACTTTTCAATTGTAAACCATCATCGGCATACTTGTTGTTCAAGCAAGCTCTTCTTTTTCAGTTCGCCTGATTTCTTACCAGTTTTCTTTTTATTATTGGAAAGAAAACTTTTCAATTTCCCACGGACAGTGACCCATTCTAGACCAAAAAAAATAAATCCAACCAACAAGGAGTGGGGCGTATTTCCCGCTGGCAACCATAATTGTTTTCTGCTGAAGTGCAATGCCGGCTAGACTTTATTTATTGTTGGTTGCACTCACCCAACCGCAGATAAGGATAGGGACTGGAACAGGACCTCGGCTACTGACCAGGCCAAATGCAAAAATGACCCCCAAAAGAGATACCAAAACGAACCAATGCAGCTGCAAATATTTGCAGCTGGGTTCCCCTCTGCTCTGCTTTGCTTTCATTTCCAGCAATTGATTGACTTTTTGGCTTTGAATTGATTCGCTTGGCTTATGCAAATAGTTAACACACATACACACACACATCGCCAAATAGAAATGTTTTTGGCCAGGAATTATTTGCGTATTTTGATTCGTTTTATTGTTTTTTTTTCATTTGTCATTTGATATGTTTATTTTGAAAACTAAAGGCTTAAATTAGTCAGCAATTGTTTGATTTGTTCTAGATTATTTTTTGTTATTCATATTTTTTGGTAGAGAATTTTATTAATGTGTAAATTTATTTGTTAAGTTTATTTAGTTTGCCAAACTTTAAGTTTTTGAATGAAATATTTGTGGTACAATTTTAGAACTAAACTGGAGACTAGTTGATGTTCGAAAATATCTCCAATTAAATGTTAAACAATTTTATAATAAATTGAGCCTTGGGCTAATTTTAGTTTCTAAAATAAATGTAATTTATTTTTTTGAATCCACTTTCCTTTTCCTAACCCTCCCAGAAGTTCATTCCCTCTTCGACTTGTTTTACTTTTTCCCCCACATTTTTGTAGTTATATAATTGCATTTTTTGGCATTCAAATTTGCATTGATTTCATGGCGTTTCCTTTTCCTTTTTTTCATTTTCCACATCCACCACGTACCGAATTGCAAATTTAAATGCCGCAGCAGCTGCAACTGCTTATGGTAATGAGACGCCGCGCCGCGCCGCACCGTCTGTCCGAGTTTTCCGGGCATGTCCAGCCTGAGTTTTCCCGGCAGTTTGCGTGTCGGCGGCGACCAACGCAGTCACACTGCAAACTGGCAACTAATAATGTAAAACTCTCTTTATAACTTTCAACGGCAGGTGGTGGGGGGAGGGTGGAAAATGCCCGGGAAAATTCAGAAAGGGAGGGGCAGCGACAACGATTGCCATGGCGACCAAAATTGAGTGCCGTTTGTGAACAGCTGGAAACTTATGAAAGTTGTTTGCCAAACAACAATAAAATAAATTGTGCGAGGCCCTAAAGGAGGGGAAGGAAGTATACTTCGGGTTAAGGTGTAAGAGGAAGGGGGTTTTTCCCGCTCGTGTCAATTGTCATTCCGTACTTGAAACTGAGGCAGCTTTTGCCTTGACTTTGTCTTTGTCGTAGTTGTTACGCCTTTATTGCCATTGTTTGTTGCTGTTGTTCGCTGTTCGCATTATTTATATTACATCCCTTAGCCAGCCAGGGGCTGAGGGGTAGGGAAAAGGTGTGAAAAACTTTTCCCTTGAACATTTTATGAAGTGCACACAGCGGGTTATCAATTTGTGTGTGTTTTTATTATTAAAAATCATCGAGGTGGAAGGCATCAAAGCGGAAGTTGCATTCACAGGCGGCAGCAGGCGATATGATATGGATTCTGACAAGGGTTTGGATCGCTCATATACTATATAGCACATAAATTTTCAACACTTGTATAACAGATAACATATATATTTATAAATGCAAACGTATGTATCGAAATAAAGTAGCTTTGAGGGAGATTTTATGGCTTAAAGCGAAGTCATAGCATAGCAAATTTGAGGCTTTTTTTTAGATATTTTTCAGGCGTAATTGAAATAGATATGAAGCGACTGGCTTACTTCGTTTCACTAAGGAATAAAAGGACATCCTTTACTCAGGAGAATGAAAGAGTATCGATTGATACTTCCTTGCCACTTTTGTTATCAATGATAACACACAAAAAAAGAGAAGAAAAGTGGAAATGAAACGTAAGCGAGATGGCATATCAGCAGCAGCAGCTGCCAGGGAAGTTCTAGAGGAAAATCCTGTCCAGTTTTTCACTGTCTCCATTGTTGGTTTTCGTTTTCGCATCCGATTTGGATTACGTTGTGGAAAATGCAAAATACTTTCGCAATGTCTTCAGGAGAAGCCGACGCTCCTTTGGCTAAGTAACCAAGTTAGATTGCAGCTACATTTTATACTTTTCCCCTCCTTACTTCAAATAAATATTTATGGAAAAATGTTAATTCCGCGCCCTTTAATCTAAATGTTAATTTCTTTGCCGTCAAATAAATCACTTTGTAGCAGCCAGCATGGCGTATACGTAATGCGTAATGCGTCGGAATTGAATCGAACAGAAGGCATGCCGCCGGCAGGGGATTCACAATGCACCACCGGAGGGATTTCCACTCGGATGGCATTCCATTCACCCCCCTCTCACCTGCTGTCGGCTGCGGCTGTTGGATTAATTAGAGCCTCGGCGTGCTCGACAAAACGCTCCTTGGGGACCAATTGCCTGGGAAACTTCAAGTGCGCCCCGTTGCTCCAGCGGCTCTTTAATATTTTTTTGCCAGAGCTTGCAGCTTGCCAGGATCTGCCTGCCTGCAGCAGGTGTAAACTTTCAATTAGCGGTTCAGTCATGACCATGACCACAACTAGCAGGTAATTAAGAGAGCGGTTTATTTCAGTTTTATAGAGGATTATATGGGGCAAGCTAGTGGAGGTTTTAATACTTCTTTTAAGTTGAAAAAATACATTTGATTTTGTTTAAATTCTTTGGAGAATTATTGTTAAATATATTATAAAAGAAGAGCTAAATTTCTTCATATTAAAGAATATACATTTCTTTAATTTCGCAGTGATTTAAAAGTAAAAACTCACAAACACTTCTTTAAAACATGTTTATTGATTTAACAAATAGTTTTTCTTATAGGTAAAACCTATTTATCTTTTTTTCCTGAAACCAAATATATTTTTGACATTCAAATTAACAATTTTCACTACCAATCATGGCCATAAAAAAGGACACTACCCATCCTTAGGCTTACCTTGTTTTCAACCATTTGATTGGCTCTGAGTCCTACTCTTCAGTTGATTGATGGCTTTATTCCAGACGGGATTAACCCCAGGCGGAGAACTAATCAGAATATTCTCGGATGAGTAATTGTGTCTCAGCGAGCTGTCCTCTAACCTCTAACCCAAAAATCTCAACTATTTTCCCCAATGGCATTCCGAAACGAACGAAATTTGTCAACTATGCGGGTAACTTTAAAAACCAGCGAATTGCACGAATAAATGGCTGAGATGACTTTATGGCCAGCACTGCACTTTGTCTCTAAGCCAAAACGCGCCAAACTGGGAAAGCAAATATCAGGCGAAGGGGGGCGAGCGAGGTAGCAGGATGAAGAGGAGGGGAGGAGTTCAAGTGTAGTTAGCCTCGGGGCTTTGGCATGCATTTAACATCCAGACCAGGACACGACTGGGGGGCAGGCCAAAAGTTGGGGGCCAAGCTCGTTTTTTATGAGGCACATGCAGTGGGGGAAAAAGTGAGTGGGAAAAGGTTTCGATTTTAGTTGGAAATTAATTGGAAAATAGGATTCAATTTGAAAAATGTATAAAGAATTATTTTAGGAAGGTTTTTTAATTATTTATAAATTATAAATCATTAAAAAGTAATCTAGAAGTGTGAAATAAAATATTTATAATAATAAATAAAAGGCTTGGAGAAATGTAAGATTTTTTTATATGTTTAAAGTAATCTCTTACCTTGAGTATTTTTTGTTCCTATATTTTTATAGATGATCAACGATTTTTCTTGGTGTACCAGGATCAGAGAGTGGGCGCCCAGTGTGTGTGTGTGCGGGGACACCGCTTTTGAGCTACGTGACATGCATAGTTCATAGCTTTTGGACCGAAAGCGAGCACGGACGGAAAATATTGCAGTTGTGATATGTTTGAGCTGACTCGGATGTCCGGATGCCAGGCCATGGCTGGAGCTCTGGCTCCAGCTTCTGATCCAGCTTTCCATAGGTGCTAATGAAAATTGCTCAACTTTCAGCTCGCATCGGAACAGGATATGCATTGCATGGTTGCCAGTTTGTATCAGCATCCACATCCGCATCCGATTCAGCATCCACATCCGCATCCGCGTGCGGCTAATTGCATGTTCCTTAATTAACCCAAAACAATTAGGGCTACATGGTGGGTGCTTCGTTACCCTCTTGGAATTGAGTTTGAGTTAAATGCGAGTTTAATGTCGTGTCAAGCGAGGGGATCCCTGCCTGTTGTATTAATTTTTGGGACTGGCAAACAAGCAAAACCAATTTGCGACAACAGCCGTAACACCAGAAGTGCGAGTAACAGGAGCAGTTAATTTTAATTACGCATCCACATAGCATCGCTGCGACAGCGGGGCGTCTCGATTTGGACACCTTCCCCGCCATGGCAACCACACTTCCCCGCACTACCCACATCCTTAGCCAAATTGCCATTAAATGAGAGCTGGGCGTGGCTGGGTTATAAACGACAATGGCACTATGGCGGCCATGTGTGGAAAATGAGCTGGCGGCGGGAAATGAAGCCTCAATCGTTTCGAGGTGCCAAAAGGAACAAAACAAATTAATTTTCCAGGTGCACGAGGCAGGCACATATACACACACATAAGCCGGGAAACCTTGCGGAAGATTACCAACTAAATTTCCCCGCCCCCTCTCAACTTTTAAATGAATTTCACTTCCGCGCTCTGCACCCTGGCGGCAGCATTCAGTTGAACCGAACAGGTGAAAGGCACTGGCAAAAATGAGTGGGTTTTTGTAAGAAATTTAAATCAAATTACCTTTAAAACCTTTCCAAATATGTTTCATATTAATTAAGTTGTTGAAATGCTAGTGATATATCTTTAAAATACATTTCTATTTAATGAAATGTTTTGTTATAAGTTTAATCTTTATTTTTGTTTAATAAATATCACAGATTAAATATCTTCTGAGCTAGAAGGTAAATTCACACAAATCTATGAAGCCAAGAAATATATTTTTGCATATCTAAAAATTTCTATTTAAATATTAATCCATTTCTCCCAGTGCCTCGCACATTTATGAAGTAAATGTTTGCTTTAGTCGCTGATGCCGCTTTGGATGTTGCTGCCGTTAATGTTGCTCCTGTGCTCGCATTAGCAACTGGCTTAGGCGAAAGGGAAACAAGCACGTGCATATGGCTTTCCTTGGCACAGTTTTCATGCTGAGCTCACGGATATGGTGTCGCCTCCGGCTTCAGCAGGTGTAGCATCCAATCCCCTTCCATATTCAACCTCAACCCCACATCGGAGACATTTAAAGACACTTGCAGGCATTGCATTTTACACAATATTCGTATTTTTATTTTAAAACGTTGATTTCTTTACACAAAAGATTGCAGCTGCTTTACCTATGCTCCTCTCTGTGGTCTACACGGCATAATTAAAAGGATATGACTGCCTGTCCCTGCTTAGCTCCTAACTAATTAACTCGTCCAACAAGTGCTGCTGCAACCTTCCTCCTGCCCTCCTCCTGTTTTCTCAGTGTAATAATACATTCGTTATGGTGGAATAGAGAATCGTTAATACTATATTTCACTGTGGGTAAGTTGTGTTCGTTTTCATTTTCGTTTTAAACATTTACATTTATGTAACTTGGAGTTGCAACCAGAATATATATGTAATACATAAATACCTGTACTAGCTGTTGTTGGTTATATTAATTCTTTGAGTAGTAAAGTTAGTACAAGATGGAAATGCAAGCGCAAAGAACAAATGTGGATGTGTGTGCCTGATCTTGAGCTGGATCTGTTTATAGAGTACATTTCATACATATTTGTGTGTAGTTTCAAAAGCCTGGTGAAGGAGAGAGAGAGTTCCTCGTTCCACTAACAGAGATCGTTTGGAATTGAACCTAACCTGTTAAAATATCTATTAATTTTGATACCTCTCACTAAGTTAATCTAAATATCACTCGGTTTCGTTCTGTATTTTCTCGAGGACGATGCCTGACTGACGACGATGATCCGGCGTATCCTTGGGCCTCCTCTGACTTTTCGGTTCGGTTTCAGTTTCTGTTTGGATTTGGATTTGGATTTGGAAGAGGTTACACCTCCTCGTAGCTCTTGCATTTGGGCAGCGGACCAGACCACCGGCCATCCGGCTGGCATTTGGGTCGCTCGGGCGGACCTTCGTAACTCTGGACAAATCCTGGACGACACTGGACGCTCAGGTAGTCTCCGGCGTCGTAGTTAAACTTGAGCGGCGCTATCAGGCCATTGGCCGGGTCACCCGGATACGGGCACTGCGATTTGCCTGAGATCGTGGATGGTCAGTGGGCGGGCAAGTCATGCATGTATCGTGCACATGATTATGTGATGTGATGATTATCGTGATCAGTATCGGTATCAGTTAGCGGAATATCGGTATCAGTTTCGGTTTTCGGTTTTCGGTAACGGTTTTCGGTATCAAGATCGGCGGAAATACAACACACAAGAGTCATTAATGGGGTCCACGTGGAGGAGTAGTAGGTGGAGCGGTGCGCCCGGGGGGAATACTCAGCGCACGCACATCCACATAACGGACATATATATTCTATGTCAGTGAGTGTGTGTGGGGTGTGGAGTGGCGTACTGGCTACTTACAAAATGGCGGCGAGTGCGACCACTGTCCATTCTCCGTGCAGATGATGCTCGACTCGCCCACCAGGCTGTGCCCGTCATTGCAGCTGAACGTGACCAGGGCGCCGACGGTGAGCCGCCGCTGGCTGAGGCTGGTGCCACCAATCCGACCATTAAGCGGCGCCACTGGCATCACGCACTGGATAACTGCGGAGGAGGATCGACAAAAAGAAGGGTATTGGGCAGCGAATGGGAACAGCGGGAAGGGGATGTGTTTGTGAGTTAGTTCAAAGATATTTTTTACCTTCTTAATTCTAGCAACCAAAAATATTTAATTTAAAGCAACAGAAAACCCAAACTAAGCTTGTAAAAAGCAAGTTTTTCCTAAGAAAATTAGCTTCCCAAATAAGAAAAAAATATTTCAAAACTTACTCCTAATAAATCCTCTAGGAAAAAGGGGGATTCCCCCCACTATAACCGCTCACCTTTGCAACGGGGAACGGGGCCACTCCAGACGCCCGACGGCTCACAGTCCAGCTGCGCCGGTCCGGTCAGCTTAAAGCCCCACTGGCATTTGAACACCGCCCGCCCCCATGCCGAGGTATTCAGCTCGATCAGGCTTAGGTGCGGATCATCCAGCTCCAGGCGCGGACACTGGATGGCATGGCAGGTCGGCGTCGGCGATGACCAATTGCCGGAGGCCAGGCAAGTGGCGTTCCAGGCGCCGTCCAGCCGGAAGCCCTCGGGACACTCATAGTGCGCCCGCTGGCCCAGCTTGTTGCCCTCGAGGCGCAGCTTGAGCGGCGCCAGCGGCTCTGTCAGCTGCGGACACGTCGAAGTGGCCACCACGACGGCAATGCTGTTGGTCAGACCCCTGGGCGACGTGCAGGTGAAGGTGCCAGAATCATTATTCTCAATATTCTTGATGCTCAGACGATAGCGAACGGCCTTCTCCTCCTGGGCGGGTGACCATCCTGAGAAGGAAGTTGAGTTTTTCACTCTGCAAAGCCGTAAGTCTTAGCCTTGCCTCTCACCTGTGGAGTACTGCATGTACCAGCTGGTCCAGCTCCACTCGGGAGTGCCCCTCACCCGTGGATACATGCAGTCCATGAGCACAGTGCTGTGCGGGGGAACAGCCATCACGCCCGAGGGCTCAAAGGAGTGCGAACCATTGAAGATCTTGATGCGTATGGAGGGGGCACTGTCCTCGGAGTAATTGGTAAGCACTGTGGTGGGCACACAGCTGGGCATCCGAGGAGCCCAGAGACCATTGGAGCACAGGACCCGGGACTCGCCGAGAAGCTTGTAGATGCCCAGCTCCTGGCAGCGTGCCTGCAGAGAGTGTCCATGCGGCAGATCCCAGCCCACATTCTAAACAGGGAAAGGAAAGCGAATAGAGGGGGGCAGGGAAAGGGAGATGGAGGCCGTAGAAAGAACAGAGAGAAGAGAGAGAGAAAGTGGAGAAAGTTATCACAAAAATTAGAGGCTCCCGCGAACTGGGAGAGCGGCTCTCTGGTTGCTCTGGCGTGCAGTTCCTCGCATCTGTCTCTGTATCTATCTCGGGTGTATCTGGTATCCTGTGTGCCTCTCCTTTTCAAGGAGTGTGTGTCTTACTGGGTGGGTGTGTGTGTTCGAGTGTGTGTGTGTGTGTGTGGATCTGAGTGCTCTGGACGAAGTATTTGTGGTGCAAACTAGACAACAGCTACAACGACGACTCACAATTTCTGTATTTGAGAGAAGTGTCGATTTGGATAAACGCGTTTTACGCCAGCCGCGATTTGGTGGGATCGGTGTCTGCAAGAGAGAGAATCAGAGAGTACCAAAAAACACACATTCTATAGGATCGATTTGTTATAGTCGCCCGATTCTCGAGCATTCAACATGCAGATGGCTTGATCGCTGCTTTTTGCGATTGAGATTAGCGATTGCGATTGAGGTTGAGATTGAGATTGAGATTGAGATTTTGGGTGAGATTTTTTATTCAGGCTGAGATATGAGCAGATAGATATAGACAGGAAGATATATATAGAGAGAGATAGGGAGTCTGTGGGTGCGAGAAGACAGAGAGAGAAGGTGGAGATCGAACTTGAAGTTGAGATCGGCGTATCGCAGGCTCTCCGGAAATCGGCCAGTCCGGAAATCTACAAAAACGTTCATATGCATATGGTGTACCGGTGTGCGTGTGTGCTTTGCATGTATGTGTGTTGTGCTGTGCTTAGCTTTGCTGTGTGTTTATTTATTTATTTTCGTGCGGCAGCCAGGTGATCCCCGTCGAAGGACCGGTCGACCTTCGACCCTCGACCTTCGAACTTACCACTGAAATGTTGCGATAGCTAAGCAGCAGATGCGTGGGTATCCTGTTCACATGGCAGCTCTTGTACAGCGGCTGGAACTTCACGTTCCCATTATCGTCTGCATGGATAAGGATATGGATATTTTGGCACACAGAGAAAGAATATATCCAAAATAAAGATCATCATTTGGTACTTAATATGGGCAGATATCCTTAAAGTGCGGGTGTTATATAAACCTTTAGGGTAAAATCATTGAAAGCGATTTGAATTTAATTGAGAAAGTTCTTAGCAGAAGGCCATAAAATATTTAATAGTAGCTGCAAGTTTGTTTTACACTGTTGGGAAATTTTAAAGTTAACTTTTAGATGAAGTTTTAAGATAATATACATTTTTCAGGGTTTAATATTCAGGGGAACTATTGAATCGTGTTCAAAATCGCATTAAAATATTTACTGGTAAAGTAAACATTTATGAAATATATATATATTTTAACGTTTTCAAGATAATTTAAATTTTTTCATTTTATTTCTATATTCCCCTTAAAAAATCTTCCAGTAAATAAGTAAATATTTATATAAATTTTTTATTATTTATATAACACCGCAAATCGTTTGTATATTTCTGTGTCTAAAGTTGTTTTGGGAATTTGGTATATGTATATTTAAAAAGTGTTTTAAAAAAATAAAACAAAATTGTACACATTTAAAACAACTTCTACCCACAATATAAAACCAAATTGGGTATTTTAAATATTTTGTTGAATATTTTATAGACCCCACATTCAAAGGATTTAAAAATCCCTTGTTTTTCAATATTAATTTGTGAGTCATTTACAAGCTTTAATTAAATAAAACTCCCAATAAATTCTATAATATTTTCGTAGCTTTTAATCACAGCTTGTAATAAATAATGTTAAAAGGAAAATGTTTCTTTTTCTCCCTGTGTATTTTTAATTGATGAAAACAATAAGTGGATTAAAATGAAACAACAATCTGATTGTGTCCTTTGTTCCATTGTGCGTCGATTGAGTTGGCTTTATTTGTGTTTGAAATACAAATGAATTTGCAACTTGTTTATGTGTGACTTAAGTGTATCTATATCTGAAAATGTATCTGAAAATGTATCTGCAACGGTAATTGGAGCTATGTATCTGCAACTGCAACTAAAGTATCTGTGTGTGCCGCTGCTGTGTGTGTGTGTGTGTGAGCTGTGTGTGCGCTGCGGTGTGGAGCTCACTTACCCTCCTCATTGGTGGCACAGAGCGGACCCACCCACTTGCCCTTGACGCAACGAATCTTGCAGAGCCGACGATCGCCCATGGGTCCAATTTCGCCCGGGAAACGGATCTCGGAGACCTCGGTGAACTGCTGCAGGATGTCCACCTCCTCGTCCTCCTCCTCGTCCTCATCGAACTCAGGGTCATCGGGATGAATGGGTGTGTAGCCAGAGTCCTCGTCATAGATACCTGCATGGGGGAAACGGGACGAGAAGAGCAAAAGGTGTGGGCGTCGTGAGATGGGCAATGTACCATGCCAAGAAACAGGGGTGGGGTAGATAGACGTTCAGAGGGGGGAGTTGAGCAAATAGAGCAAGCATCTAATGAGCCGTCGAGCGGCATGCGAATGAAATGAGAGGATGTGGATGTGGTTGTGGATGAGACGAGGATGATGCTGAACTTATGAAGCCTTATGAAGTGCAGTTCCTTTTTGGTGTTGACCCAAAACTCGACTTTGAATTGAGACCGGAAAATGCCCAACCCTTGAGCAGCCCACATTAGTGCCCATTGAAAGCCAAGGGACGTGCGAAAAGTGCTGCCAGCGGAAAGCTTCAAGTGCTTAGATATGCATTAAAAGAAAACCAGAAGGCTGGCGAAGTGGCCACTTAACAGGATACAACTTCATTTTCCAGCAGACCCATCATCAAAAAATAAAAAAAAACTAAGAGAGAGGGAGATGTGAAAAGGCAAAGATAACATGAAAGATAATATTATGCCAGAAATGGAGGGGGGGTCTGCTTAATAGAAAATAGAAAAAAAGGCTGCTAGGGAGAAGGAGCTGAAAAAGGAGCTGGAGCAAGAGCTAGAGCTGGAAACGGAGACGGATATAGCTACGGTTACGGACAAAAGCGGAGCCATTGTAGGAGCCCGGCTCTAAGGCAAACAAAGGCGGCAAAAGGAAAATCATTCCGGCCATAACAAAGGGCCGCCGCCAAACCAACCGCCAACAAAGAGCGGTTCTCCGAACTCTGAACTCCCCCGACCGACCACGACAAAGATATGGACAGCCAAATAAACCATGACCAGCCATGGTGGCGCTGGAGTAATGAAAGGCCCAAGGATGAAGGGGCTACAGCTGAGGGGTCACGGGTTTGTACAGGTGCCTGGTGCAGGTGTGAACTGGGAGCTGTGGGGAGGATGAGCTATATGGCTGGGATGCTATGCGATGGCTGTGGCTTTGGCTGTGACTGCGATTAGCTTTTACGAGTATGTTCGGTGTGTCCTCGGCTCTTCAACTTCCGTTTATGTGTGTGTACAGGTGTGTGTGTGTGTTCATGTGTTTAAATGCCCTTGCAAAAGCGGTTTCAATATAAAGCCGAATTTAGCAACTTTATATATATTTATATATATATATACAAGAGCTTAGAAAGCAAAGATGGAGAGCTAAAATCACTAGGAAAAGGTAAGGTTATAGTTCACTTTTCAAGGGTTTACTTGGTTTAAATCTATATAAAAGGTTTATATACAAAGAAGATATATGATAAAGGGATTTATATATATAGTATTAAATATATCCGTTTAGGAAAATTAAACCTTCAAGATCTAATAGTAACTAGAAATTTATAAATATATATTAATTATCAGTAAAAACCCTTTAGTTTCGCTGCTGTTAAAATCGGACCACTGAGAGATGTTTATAACTCCAACATCGCAACCTTTGCAAGGACATTAAGGCGGCTGAAATCCGCCACTCCTGATTCTCTGGGAGGGCGCGACACGGACAGACAGACAGACAACGAGACAGCGACAGCGGCTAAAAGTCCGTCGTAGGAATTGGGCACTGTGGCATTGCCAGTGTCTGGCCGCCGTGCGGACGCACACTTACCCTTATCCTTGCGACTGGTGGTCTTGGAGCTAGAGTCGCCACCACCCTTCGGACGGCTCAGTGCACCCGTGGTCTTGCCCGACTTGCGCTTAACACGTTGCCACAACAGGGCCACTCGTGCACTGCTCGACTGATTTCCGTATTGCTGGAGCAGCTCCTCCTCGGAGGGCAGCTGTGGTCCCATCTCCGGCAGCTGGCCGAGATCGCCCTTGGATTCGGTGCTGCGGCGTTGACGCCAACGCGGGCTCAAGTCACGCTGGTCGAGCTCTGCAGCGTGACTGTCGCCGCGTCGGCGGTGATGTCCGGACTCCTCCTGGAGCTGGTCCACCTCCTCCTCCTCCTTCTTGATTTTTTTTGGTGGCTGTTCTTCTTCCTTTGGAAGCTTCTTCTCTTCTCTAAGCAGCTTCTTCTCCTTTTTGAGAGCATCTTCCTGCCTGGGAGCCTTCTTCTTGGGCTTCTTCTGCAACAGTTTCATGCACTTCTCCTTGTCCCCATCCTTCAGACACTTGTTCATCCTGGCCTTCATCTTGAGCTTGTGCAGCTTGGATTTTAGTTCCCGATTGGGCTCCCGACTCTTCAGGATATCAGCTATATGGACATAGTAGACATCTCCTTCGGCGGCCAGCTTGCTGCCCGCCCAGCGATCTGTGTCTGGCGAGGCTTCGGCATCATGGAGAATGGCATGGCGCTTGTACCGACTGCCGCGACCCCTGCCAGTCTGTCCATTATCGTTCTCGATCCGGCGGCGGCGTCCAGAACCCGAACGACGACGTTTGCCCTGCTTGCGGTTATGATTCAGACGCTTGTCGGGATTGGTATCATCATGGGCATCCTCATCCTCATCGCCCAGGTCATCGTCGCCCACCAAACTGGCTGCGGCATCGCCCACATGCAGATGGTCATCGCCCAGGTCCAGTGAATACGGATTGATTACGGCCGCATGATTCTCGCTGGGATGACGGGGCACCGAATCGATGAACTCCACATCCGCAGTGGTGAAATCCTCCGGCAGGTAGACCTGTGTCGTCTCAAACTTGGCCAACGGCTGCTCAGTGGTTGCTTCCGGCTTGACAATCGTGAAGCGCACATCCGGCGCCCGACAGCCCGGTGAGGCATCTGGGAATGGGATAATGGAAACCGAAAAATAAGAGCACTGCGAGAAATTTTGACTTAAAATGGGGAAGCTTAAGTGTTTGTAATTTATAATAATTAAATGTGATATATTCTAGGAAAGGATTGATATTATTTTTAATAGAAAATTGTATTTTAGGTAATCCCTCTTTTAAGCAAGCTTCAAGTTAGATTTTCACACATTTTCCAGACTTTAAATACTCAATTTCAACCCCTCTATTTTTCTCAGTGATTGTATAAACTTATCCCCCCTTCAGATTGCGGCTTGGCTGAAGGTAATGCAATTTCAAGTCAAGCCAGTCGGCGGAGCAACTCGGGAACTCTTGCCATAAATATTTCATATGTGATCTAATTTAATAACTTGGCCCCGGCTCGATGAACTTTCCTCTCCGACTTTTCGAGTGCCATCGAAATTGCAAATTTCCAATATGCATTTGGCATGGCATGGCAAGTAAGCAGGGGAAGCAGGGGGAACCGCACCAACCCAACCTCCCTTGCAGGAAGGATGCAGAGAGAAAACTGAAGAGAAAGGTCGTAGGACAAACGCACAGCTCAAGTTTCAATTTTACATGAGAGGCAGCACAGGAGCCTTCCTGCCTCTGGTGGGGGATACGGAGAAGTTCCTGTCAGATTCGCAGCCATGACTGACTGCATTTTCCGCCATTTCCATCTCCAGTTAGCTTTTCGTAATCGCCGAAGGCAGCCTCAAGTTGCTCCGGCTCCAGCTCACAGCTCAACTCTCGCTTTCGAGTCCTGTTCCTGCTCCTACTCCTGCTTCTGCTCCCCCTCCCTTTTTTATACCTCCTTTTATTCCGTAATGTGTCATGTACTTTGTCAGAAAGTAGGTCGAGTGATATACTATAGCTCTGGCGAATGGCATTACTACATTCCTTGTAATTGATGAAATCCCATTGCCAATTAGCTGTCGATGCAAAAATGGCAAACGAAAAGGAATTGTGTCATGACCAAAGGGCATGCCTGCACTTAGTTGATTGCAACTTCAATAAAAATGTAACAAAGGGCAAAATGTAATGGCATTAGGTTTGTTAACCAGTAAAGTCCATTTTGGTCTTTAACAGAAAATCAGTTAATAAATTAATTAAAATAGATACTTCAAAATTTAATTTTCTTTATATTTAAATACATAAAACACAATTTAAAAAGGTTTTCTGAATACTAAAAATGTCTAAGAGTACTGCAAAATATTTTTAAAAATTATAAATAATGCTTTAAGTCCCTTAACAAATTACCTATGTTACTGTATTACATCTTTAATACGTTTTAAAACTAAATTATATACTACTTCTATAAAGTAATACATTTTTAGATCGTAACGATTTTACGTTTTAAAAAATATATACAAAGAACACCATAAAGCTCTTAATTCTTAACTTGAAAGTATGTATTTTCAAATATCCACTAGCACTTACTCCATCTATATTTCAGTAGATCAACTACAAACCGAAAAACATCGATTAAAAACGCTGAGGATCAAAAAAAAATATCTTAACGCGACCCGAAATCGCCGGCCAGCTGTGCCAACAAACAAACACACGATAACCAAATATATATACACATGTCCAGAGTAAAATCTAATCACTTAATACTGCGGATCGTGTGTGGTGTTTTAAAACGAAACCGGTTGATAAAGAAAAACTAGCGTGGAAGGAAAACGCTCCCGGCATTATTGAGAGTAAGTTCTTCGGCGTCTGGTTAATAAATCACCATGATCTGGTTACTCTGGCTCACGGTGGCCCTAAGTGTGTTCGTGCACTGGATCTACAAAGTAAACAAAGACTATTACATATTGGCTGCCTTTGCCCGGAGAGTGAGAACCAAGGATGGAGGGCCACTGGAGAGCATGGCGCCCATGCCCAAGGGTCGCACCATATTCGCCAATAGCTTTGATTTGTTTGGCAAAGACGCCGGTGAGTTAATCACTAGCCTGAACCTTGACATCGGGCTGGTTTTCTTATCTTAAATACTCCGATTATTAATTATTAATTATCAGCCGGAGTTTTTAGTCACTTTCGAGGAATGGCGAGAGACAGCGGCAAGAGCTATATGCAGTATGGCATGGGCTGGGCCAGTTACAACGTTATCGATGCCCACAATGCAGGCAATGTATTGAATCATCCGAACCTGATAAGCAAGAGTGCCATCTATAACTTTCTGCATCCGTTCCTCAGAACGGGTGTGCTGACAGCCACAGGTGAGCGTAAAGATTCTCTTCTCAAGTTTATTTATTTACCATATTGTTTATTATATTTCCTGCTGATAGAAAAGAAATGGCATACGCGCCGGAACATGCTGACTAGAACCTTTCATTACGATATACTGAACCAGTTCCAAGAGATCTTTGTGTGGGTATTAATCGCACCATTTATTATAAAAGCCTATTAACTATAATTACTTGACATATTAGAGCGGAAAGCCTAAAGTTTGTTGACCAGTTTGATGGCCTAAATGAGTGCACTGTCTCGCTGAAAGATCGCCTGGCGAGATTTACCCTGAACAGCATTTGTGGTAATATTATAAAACTTGTATCTTGTAGAGGGTCATTTAATCATTTATATTTTTAAATCTAATAGAAACTGCCATGGGCATTAAATTGGATGAAATGGCCGAGAAGGGGGATCGTTACAGAGAGAACTTTCTCCGGATCGATGAGGGCTTCCTCCGGCGCATAAGTAATCCTCTCTTTTGGGATGACTGCGTGTACAATCTGTTTGCAGCCCGGGACTATGAACAGGCTCTCAAGGTGGTCCATGAATTTTCTAGTGAGATCATAGCCAAGAGGCGAGTGCTTCTAGAAGAGGAGCTGGAATACAGACGAGCCACTCAAACGGCCGATGATGATATGTGAGTATACATATATGGGTTAACTTTGATGTAGTAATTAATTTTATATTGATCCGTAGATGTGTGATTAGGAAGAAACGCTTTGCCATGCTGGACACCTTGATTTGTGCCGAGAAAGATGGTCTCATTGATCACATAGGCATCTGTGAGGAGGTGGACACTTTGATGGTCGAGGGATTTGATACCACCTCGATAGGCCTGACCTTTGCTCTGCTGAATATGTCTGCTTATGCCGAACAGCAGGAGCTATGCTACCAGGAAATACAGGAGAATATTGAAGGTAAGCTATTTAAACTACAAAAATATATAAATTAATATAAAGCTTTTCTCTAGACGACTTGAGCAACCTGAACATGGGTCAGCTTAATAGACTGAGACACCTGGAGTACTTTATAAAGGAGACCATGCGCCTGTATCCCTCTTTACCCATTATGGGACGTCAAACTATTGAGGAAACGGAGCTGGACAATGGCCTCATTCTGCCCAAGCGTTCTCAAATCAATATACATGTCTTTGACATCCATCGTAATCCCAAATATTGGGATTCCCCCGAGGAATTCCGTCCCGAGAGATTCCTGCCAGAGAACTGTCAGAACAGGCATACCTACGCCTACATTCCGTTTAGTGCTGGACAAAGAAACTGCATCGGTAAGGAAAAATATACTATATCCTATATCCCATGAGAAATTCAGGTTTGTCCTCCACAATAATAGGTCAAAAGTATGCCATGCAAGAGATGAAGACCCTTTTGGTGGTCATTCTCAAGAAGTTTAAGATTCTGCCAGTTATCGATCCAAAGTCCATTGTCTTTCAGACTGGCATGACCCTACGTTTCAAGGACACAATAAAAGTCAAGCTTGTGAGGCGGAAGTGATTTTTGTAGCCCATCGATTTAAGGAGATTATATATAGTTTAATATACAAGTGCCAATTTTGGATTAAGTACTTGGTACTTGACGTGCTTTTTCTAAGCATTGTGAAATATGTTCATATTCATATTGAAATCGTGAGTAGCAATAATAAATTGCATGTTTTCTATATAGATTTCATCAGATTCGACTGAGTTTTGTTTACTTCTCAAAAGAGAACATTCATATTTTAAAATATAAATACATATTGATAGCATACTCTCCGGCGGGCTTATAATTTTTTGCCAGCTGTTTCATTTGTTTTTTATATATATTTATTAAATAATATAATAATATAGAGTTTTCCTGTCAGAAATTATGTTTGTCATATATTTACTCTTTATTTATATATACATATAGAACAATACTGATTAAATAAAGCCCGTACATGGATATGTAGCTGAGACCCAAGTATAAAATTAGCATTCAAAAAGTATGGTAGGTCAGGGCCATAAATAAATACCATAATAAATAAGCAAAGCTTTTGTTTACAAACAAACTTTTGATTATAAAAACAAATATGAAAAGAAAAAGGGAAGTTTACAATTAGAATCAAGTTATTCTACAATCAGGTTTATAAAAAAATCATCCCATTGCAAACTATTGACATATATGTATGTATTTAAAAATAATAAATTTATAATGCAAAAATGATAAGATCAAGTTGCTAATAATTATGTTTTTTCTCCTTAAAAAAATTCTGTTTCAAGAGTTTAATGATCGATTAAAGAATTGATATTTATATAGTCATCCTGACACATCAACCACCTTACCATAAAATATTGTTCTTATCAAATTATTGTTTAGGTTCATTTATAATCTTTATAGTCCAATGACTTGCAAAGCTTTTTTGCACTCTAAAATATGCCTCCTAACTATGACAATGCTAAAACGTTTTAAAAATTTCCAAAAAGATATAAAACAAGATATAAATAGAATCGCACACAAATTCACAAAATTTAAACAAAACAAACGAAGAAAGAAATATATATCAATTCTCAGAATTTTAATATTGTTTAGAATAAAACCAGTATGTTGTAAATCAAACTTAGTTCGCATTCATCAGTTCGATGCATCTATTGAGCTACGAAAACCGAGACAGTATAATATGTACATATGTTTTGTGAACTCGACCGTGAATATATATATACATACATGAACTTATGGCTTACATATACACACTATATCTATCTAATCAGTATCAGTATCGCTGTCTGTATAATTGTTGTTAGTCTGGTATTATTATAAGTGAATGAAACCGGCTGATAGCAAAAAGCACCCCGGTTCGAGCAGAGCGATCAGTTTGGTTTTGGATGTCGCCGGTTCCGGGTGCTCAGTAAAAATGTTCTTCTTAATCCTGATCGTGGCTGGGAGCCTGCTGCTGCACTGGCTCTACAGGCTCAACAAGGACTACTACGTTATGGCCTTCTTTGCCAAGAGGCTTTGGACAAAGGATGGTCGTCCTGCGGAGAGCATTTCGCCCATTGCCCCAGGAAAAACTATATTCGGAAACACCCTGGACTTGTACGGTTGCGATCATGGTGGGTTGTTGTCGTCGTATTTTATCATGACATGACTTATCTTATGTTTGCCACTGCTTCCTTTTATAAATCTATTAAACCCTCAGCCGGTGTTTTTAATCACTCGCGAAATCGTGCCAGGGAAATGAAGGAAAGCTATGTTGAATATGGCATGGCTACGCCTATATATAACATTATAGATGCGGAAATTGCGGAAAATGTAATGAATCATCCGAACCTTATCACCAAGGGCTTGGTCTACAATTTTCTGCATCCCTTCCTAAGGACAGGCTTGTTGACTTCAACAGGTGAGTTTGGTAAGGGATTAACTTCTTCAATCTATAAGATATTTATTACTTTCTAGGAAAAAAATGGCATGCCCGCAGGAAGATGCTCACTCCCACCTTCCATTTTAATATATTAAATCAGTTCCAGGAAATCTTCAAGTAAATTTCATAAAAATAACACAAATATATATTTTTTAATTGGAAAACTCCCCTCTTAAGGTCGGAGAGTCAGAAGTTTGTGCAGCAATTTAAGGGCAAAGATGAGGCTACTATTGTTTTGAATGATGTCATTCCCAGATTTACGCTCAACAGTATTTGCGGTAATTAAGAGAAAAAAGAATCATTTCAAACCAAATGTATAAAATATTATTACTATTACAGAGACTGCCATGGGCGTGAAACTTGATGAAATGGCAGAGAAAGGCGATCGTTACCGCGAAAATTTCAGCCAAATCGAAGAGTGTTTCATCCGGCGATTGAGTAATCCCTTCTTCTGGGGAGACAGACTCTTCAACTTGCTGGCCGCCAAGGATTATACTGCTGCCTTGGACGTGGTTCATGGCTTCTCCAGCGAGATCATCGCCAAACGGAGGGTCTTACTGAAGGATGAGCTGGACAGTCAACAAGTTACTCAGTCGAATGATGATGATGTGTGAGTTAAACTAAATACGTTTATAGTTAATACCCAAAATAACATATTCTTTTCTTTAGATTCACCACCAAGAAGCGCTTCGCCATGCTGGACACCTTGATTCATGCTGAAAAGGATGGTCTCATCGATCATATAGGCATTTGTGAAGAAGTGGATACATTGATGTTTGAGGGGTATGACACCACCTCAATTGGCCTCATCTTTGGTCTGATGAACATGGGCCTTTATGTCGACAAGCAAGAGGAATGCTATCAGGAGATCCAGGAACACATTGCGGGTTAGTTGTAAGAATATTTAATTAAGAATCAATCAATAGAATTTAATTCCATACAGATGACTTAAACAACTTGGATATTGGCCAGCTGAACAAACTCAAAAACCTGGATTACTTCATGAAGGAGTCCATCCGTCTGTTTCCTTCCGTTCCCATCATGGGTCGTGAAGCTGTTCAGGATACAGAACTGGCCAATGGTCTTGTTGTGCCCAAGGGTTCGCAGATCACTTTGCATGTCTTTGACATCCATCGAAATACCAAGTACTGGGATTCCCCCAACGAATTCCGGCCAGAGCGTTTCCTGCCTGAGAATTGCCAGAATCGTCACACCTACGCTTACATTCCATTCAGTGCTGGTCAAAGGAATTGCATTGGTAGGAGAATATATTCAATATTGTATATCCCACAAGAAATTCAGTTTTTATCTCTACATTTCTAGGACAAAAGTATGCCATGCAGGAGATAAAGACCCTGCTGGTGGTTATTCTCAAGGAGTTCAAAATCCTGTCAGTCACGGATCCCAAGAGCATTATCTTCACAACGGGCATTACCCTTCGCACTCAGAATAAAATTCAAGTGAAGCTTGTTAGGAGGAAGTGAGCTAAAATTGGCTTTTGCTATTAAAATACTCTTTTAATCCTGAAATATGAAATATGAAAATATGCAATGCAGCAATCTTTGTTTTTATTTGTTGGTATTATTGCATTAGATAGCAATAATAACAAAGCAACAAAAACAAAGATTGCTGACAGAGCTCAAACCATAATCAGAACTATTTGTTTAGAAAAAAATAAAATAAAATATCACAAAGCTATAACTTATATATATAACTATATAGAAAATTGAAGGTAAGAGACAGACGGTGCAAGCGAGAGCATAAAAGTTGTGTTTCTGTATTGCTCGTTAGAATGTATACTATATATATATAAATATGTATGTTTATATATCTAATCATTTGTCGCTCTCTGTAATTGCTGTTATTAAAAGCGAATGGAACTGGCTGATAGCAAAAAACATTCCCGACTTGAGCACAGCAATCAGTTTGCTTTGACAAGTCGCCGGTTTCAGTTCGTAGAATAATAATGTTCTTCTTGATCTTGATCGTAGCTGGGAGCCTGCTGCTGCACTGGCTCTACAGGCTCAACAAGGACTACTGTGTGATGGCCTTTTTTGCCAAGAGGCCTTGGACAAAGGATGGTCGTCCTGCGGAGAGCATTTCACCCATTGCCCCGGGCAAAACTATATTTGGGAACACCCTGGACTTGTACGGCTGTGATAATGGTGGGTAGTCGTCGTAGACCTTTAACTTTAGAAAACTTATCTCATGTTTTTCAAATATTTACTGCTCCGTTTTTATACTATAATAAAATACACAGCTAGCGTCTTCAAGCTTTCTCGTGACCTCGCAAAGGAAATGGGCGAAAGCTTCGTCGAATATGATTTGGGCACAGCTATATACAACATTATTGATGCGGAGATTGCGGAGAATGTTATGAATCACCCGAACCTTATAACCAAAGCAATATTCTATAGATTTCTGCAACCCTTCCTAAGGACTGGCTTGCTAACTTCAACAGGTGAGTTTGGTAAGGGATTAACCTCTCCGATCTATAAGATATTTATTACTTTCTAGGCAAGAAGTGGCATGCCCGCAGGAAGATGCTCACTCCCACCTTCCATTTTAATATATTAAATCAGTTCCAGGAGACCTTCAAGTGAGTATTTTACAAATAAATATAAATATTTATTTGAATTAACAAAACTAACCTCTTAAGAACGGAGAGTCAGAAGTTTCTGCAGCAATTCAAAGGTAAAAATGAGGCAATAATTGTTTTAAATGATGTCATTCCCAGATTTACGCTCAACAGCATTTGTGGTAATTATAGACAAATTAATGATTACTTGTATAACATATAATTATTTTCATTAACAGAGACTGCCATGGGCGTCAAACTTGATGAAATGGCAGAGAAAGGCGATCGTTATCGCGAGAATTTCAGTCAAATTGAGGAGTCCTTTATCAGGAGAATAAGTAACCCCTTTTTATGGGAAGACTGGCTTTTCAAATTGCTGGCCGCCAAGGATTATACTGCTGCCTTGGACGTGGTTCATGGCTTCTCCAGCGAGATCATTGCCAAACGGAGGATCTTACTGAAGTATGAGCTGGACAGCCAACAAGTTACTCAGTCTAATGATGATAATGTGTAAGTTAAAACAAAAAATTTGATTGTTAAGACCTAAAATACTTTTGTTTCTTTATCAGATTCACTACCAAAAAGCGCTTTGCCATGCTGGATACCTTGATTCATGCTGAAGAGGATGGTCTTATTGATCACAGCGGCATTTGCGAGGAGGTGGACACATTGATGTTCGAGGGATACGATACCACCTCAATTGGCCTCATCTTTGGTCTGATGAACATGGGTCTTTATGCCGACAAGCAGGAGGAATGCTACCAGGAGATTCAGGAACACATTGCTGGTTAGTTGTAAATGGATTTAATTAAGAATTAATCTATAGAATTGAATTCTTTTTAGATGATTTAAGCAACTTGGATATTAGCCAGCTGAACAAATTAAAACACTTGGATTACTTCATGAAGGAAACTGTTCGTCTGTTTCCCTCCGTTCCCGTAATGGGTCGAGAAGCTGTCCAGGATACGGACTTGGCCAACGGTCTGGTGTTACCAAAAGGCTCACAGATCGCTCTCAATGTCTTTGACATCCATCGGAATATCAAGTACTGGGATTCCCCTAATGAATTTCGACCGGAGAGATTTTTGCCTGAGAACTGCCGGAATCGTCACACCTACGCGTATATCCCATTCAGTGCTGGTCAAAGGAATTGCATTGGTATGGAGATGCTTCTCCAAAAACCGTTTAAATCCTTTATTGATTTCTTAACTGCATTATAGGACAAAAATATGCCATGCAGGAGATGAAGACTCTGCTGGTGGTCATACTAAAGGAGTTCAAGATTCTGCCCATCACGGATCCCAATACCATTGTCTTTACAGCTGGCATTACTCTACGGACTCAGAACATAATTGAAGTAAAGCTCGTGAGAAGGAAGTGAGCCGAACTCGGAACTCTGTTAATCGTTGCAATACGAAATAAATAAATAAATGTGTTAGGCTTTGCTGGTATGTATATAAATAGAACTGTACACAAAATGCAAACATAACTAACGACGCAGAAAATATAAATTAATTCTCAGAATATAAATGGTGTAATAAATTAGTTTATAAAACTAGTTTTGTAATATAAAACTAGTTTTATAAATAAAATATATTACAAAACTAGTTTTATAAACTAGCTAATCGAATCAATATAAATATCTTTATAATTATGGTGTTATGCAAAAGAGAATGGAACCAGATACATAAAGCACCGCCGCTTCAAGCACAGCGATCAGTTTGGTTTTGGATATCGACGATTGCAGGTGCTCAGTGAAAATGTTCTTCTTAATCTTGGTGGTGGCGGGGAGCCTGCTTATTCACTGGCTCTACAGGCTCAACAAGGACTTTTACGTTATGGCCTTCTTTGCCAAGAGGCTGTGGACAAAGGATGGTCGTCCTGCGGAGAGCATTTCGCCCATTGCCCCGGGCAAAACTATATTTGGAAACACCCTGGACTTGTACGGCTTGGATACTGGTGCGTAGTCATCGTCATATTTTATCTTGGCATTGCTTGTGTCATGTTTGCCAATGTTCATTCTTTTCTTAATGTATTAAAACCTTAGCCGGTGTGTTTAATCACTGGCGAAATCGTGCCAGGGAAATGAAGGAAAGCTACATTGAATATTTCTTGGGTACGCCGTTATATAACATTATTGATGCGGAAATTGCGGAGAATGTAATGAATCATCCGAACCTTATCACCAAGTCTTTTGTCTACAAATTTATGCATCCCTTTCTAGGGACAGGCTTGTTGACTTCAACAGGTGAGTTTGGTAAGGGATTAACTTTTTTAATCTATAAGATATTTATTACTTTCTAGATAAGAAATGGCATGCCCGCAGGAAGATGCTCACTCCCACCTTCCATTTTAATATATTAAATCAGTTCCAGGAAATCTTCAAGTGAGTAGTTTTTAATAATATCTAATAAAATATTATAATAATAAAAAAAACTGAATTTCAATTTAAAAATTCTCCTTTTACCATAAGATCAGAGAGTCAGAAGTTTGTGCAGCAATTTAAAGGCAAAGATGAGGCTACTATTAATTTGAAAGATGTCATACCAAGATATACGCTCAACACTATTTGCGGTAATTATGAAAAAATGTACTATATTTTACTATAATTTACTATACTTTACATTGCTTATAACAGAGACTGCCATGGGCGGCAAACTTGATGAAATGGCAGAGAAAGGTGATCGTTATCGCGAGCATAACAGCCAAATTGAAGAGTTCTTTGTCAGAAGAATAAGTAACCCCCTTTTATGGGGAGACTGGCTTTTCAACTTGCTGGCCTCTAAAGATTATACTGTTGCCTCGAAAGTGTTTCATGATTTCTCCAGGGAGCTGATCGCCAAACGGAGGATCTTACTGAAGGATGAGCTGAACAATCAACAAGTTACTCAGTCGAATGATGATGATGTGTAAGTTAAAACAAAAAATTTGATTGTTGAGACCTAAAATTCATTGCTTTCTTTATCAGATTAACCACCAAGAAGCGCTTCGCCATGCTGGACACCTTGATTCATGCTGAAAAGGATGGACTCATTGATCACAGTGGCATTTGCGAGGAGGTAGACACCCTCATGGTCGAGGGGTATGACACCACCTCAGTTGGTCTCGTCTTTGGCCTGATGAACATGGGTCTTTATGCCGACAAGCAGGAGGAATGCTACCAGGAGATTCAGGAACACATTGCTGGTTAGTTGTAAATGGATTTAATTAAGAATTAATCTATAGAATTGAATTCTTTTTAGATGATTTAAGCAACTTGGATATTGGCCAGCTGAACAAATTAAAACACTTGGATTACTTCATGAAAGAAACTGTTCGTCTGTTCCCCTCCGCTCCCATAGTGGGTCGTGAAGCTACCCAGGATACAGAGCTGGCCAGTGGTCTGGTGTTACCCAAGGGTACACAGATCGCTCTCCATATCTTTGACATCCATCGGAATACCAAGTACTGGGATTTCCCCAACGAATTCCGGCCAGAGCGATTCCTGCCTGAAAATAGCCAGAATCGTCACACCTACGCCTACATCCCATTCAGTGCTGGTCAAAGGAATTGCATTGGTAGGGAAAAATATCTACCTTTATCCCTTAAGATATGCAGCTTCAATCTCTTTGATTCTAGGACAAAAGTATGCCATGCAGTCGATGAAGACTCTGTTGGTGGCCATTCTCAAGGAGTTCAAAATCCTGCCAGTCACGGATCCCAAGAGCATTGTCTTCGCAATGGGAATTTCCCTTAGCACTGAAAACAAAATTCAAGTGAAACTCCTGAGAAGGAAGTGAGTCGAACTCGGCTTTTAAAGGAACTCTGTTAATCGAGGTAATACGAATAAAACTCCTTTTTATTCCGAATCTGTGAGAGGATTTCCTTTGGCCAATAATCGCTGGCATCTCGACAGCTGCCGTCCTATAAATCATTCATGCACTGTCGAGCCAGAGCAGTTCCCCTTTATTCCTATATCTAGAGCTATTACCATTTCAACTACCATTTCCCACTCAGCAGGATCTCGGGCCTGAGCTCCCTGCCTGCTTTTCGTGGGAGTCGAGGAAAAAAGTCGAGTTATTTTTCATCTTTTGGCACACATATTCTCCTATATATGTGCTTATATATAGATAAAGGCGACTTCGAATGCATAATGCGCTGGCGACTTGCTGTCATGAGGTTTCCTCCACCCTTCCAGCTCCTTTGACTTGAGGCTCAGCCAGAGGCTCGGTACCGAGCTTCTTTATCACTGGCTTCTATCTGCTGTAACTGCGATTTTGACAGTTCGTTATTCGGTTATACCATTTGCATGCATAATGCAGATTCAGCTTTGTTTTAAGCACATAAAATGTGGCAGAGAGACATGTGACCAAGGGTTGCAACTAGCAGATACGCCTGTGTGCGTATATGCACTGAAAATAATGTTTTAATGAAATAAAAAATTCAATTAAGAGATATATATCGAGGAAGAGATTATTATATGTTATTTTGGCAAAGACATCTGTCATAATTGGAATGAAAATAATGTTTTAATGAAATAAAAAATTCAATTAAGAGATGTATATCGAGGGAAAGATTATTATATGTTATTTTGGCAAAGACACCTGTCATAATTGGAATGAAATTTCCATCTAAAATCCCACAAAATTGTATCTTTTAGTTCAAGTATCAAGATTTATTCTATCTTTAAGCTTTAAACTGTATCATTAGACATTTCCCTCTGTGCATTTTTAACTGGTGAGTGTGCAACTTCATCATACACATCCCGGAGCCACAAGGATTTATGGGACAGGCTCAGAGTCCAAAGGATGCGGGGAGTCCTGCTGCTACGTCCGTCAGTTTTTAGTTGCTGCTGCTGCTTCGGTTATTGCATATTTCATCGCCAGACGTCGCTCGCTCTCTTCGTCGTCATAAGTCAACATTAAATGGATTCCATTTGTGAGTCATGTAAATTAAATTCCATTCGCTTTCATATGTGCGAGGGGCAAATATTTGATTCGTTGTGGAAATTGAAACTGTAGCCAGTAAGACATGGACAGAGGTCCAAGGTTGTCACGAAAAGCCACGAAAACTGTGCAACACTCTGAACAAAACACCAAATTGCGTCGCAGGCTAAAAGGATAAAGGACAAAATAAAAACAACAAC
>VNJN01007776.1:0-94390 GCA_008042485.1 Drosophila mayri
CGCAAAACGGTCCAGAAACTATCGCAAAAAGGTCCAGAAACTATCGCAAAAACTATCGGAAAACGTTCCAGAAACTATCGCAAAACGGTCCAGAAACTATCGCAAAAAGGTCCAGAAACTATCGCAAAAACTATCGGAAAACGTTCCAGAAACTATCGCAAAACGGTCCAGAAACTATCGCAAAAAGGACCAGAAACTATCGCAAAAACTATCGGAAAACGTTCCAGAAACTATCGCAAAACGGTCCAGAAACTATCGCAAAAAGGTCCAGAAACTATCGCAAAAACTATCGGAAAACGTTCCAGAAACTATCGCAAAACGGTCCAGAAACTATCGCAAAAAGGTCCAGAAACTATCGCAAAAACTATCGGAAAACGTTCCAGAAACTATCGCAAAACGGTCCAGAAACTATCGCAAAAAGGTCCAGAAACTATCGCAAAAACTATCGGAAAACGTTCCAGAAACTATCGCAAAAAGGTCCAGAAACTATCGCAAAAACTATCGGAAAACGTTCCAGAAACTATCGCAAAACGGTCCAGAAACTATCGCAAAAACTATCGGAAAACGTTCCAGAAACTATCGCAAAAAGGTCCAGAAACTATCGCAAAAACTATCGGAAAACGTTCCAGAAACTATCGCAAAACGGTCCAGAAACTGTCGCAAAAATGTCCAGAAACTATCGCAAAAACTATCGCAAAACGATCCAAAAACTATCGCAAAACGATCCAAAAACTATTGCAAAACTTGTAACTCTATTTATTAATTATAAAAATTTATATGTTATAAACTGTGACTTTTTTCGCCACTCGTAAATATTTTGTTGTATAGTTTTAGGTGAATAGTTATAATTGTTGGTTAGCTTTAAGTGTCTTACCCAATACATGTAAAAATTGCACACACTTTAATACCAACGGTATGTAAAGAACCTCCCCCTAGCGGGCTTATGACTATAACAAAAAATCACACCAGAGGGCGCTACTGCAATATACGGTGTGGTGGGATTGGTGAATTTATATTTAAATTTCTTGCCACCAAAAAAGGTAACATTCAGTAACTTAACATATTAATAACTTTTTATTGTATAAAATTTAGAATTAAAAACGATATAATCATTATGTCATAATAATATATATTCATTGTTTTTATGCAATTAAATAAGAATAAAAAATAATTATTATAGTTTATTAAAAAGAATTAAAATGGAAAGTAATGATTATTTTTGAGATTAGTGGCTTATGTTACAGATAAAAAACGTACTGAGCGATAGAAATGAGCTTAAGATTGCAAACAACTTGCTGCTGCTTGCCGGGTGCTTAGAATAAAGAAATTGATCAATTTTTACTGATTTATTTTTACTGAATTTTTACAGCGTTAATGGGGGAATTCAAATTAAAAAAAATTTCGGCTGGACTGGGGTTCGAACCCGGGACTCTGTGTTTTCAGTCCAGCCGCTTACACTCCGCGCTACGTCGCCAATTAAATTTGCAACGCCGATATGCAGATAAATGCATATTGCTATTTAAACTGCGCGCTGCTTGTTAACTGCTTGTCAACGGCTTGTCAACTGCTTGTTAACTGCTTGTCAACTGCTTGTCAACTGCTTGTTAACTGCTTGTTAACTGCTTGTCAACTGCTTGTCAACTGCTTGTCAACTGCTTGTCAACTGCTTGTCAACTGCTTGTCAACTGCTTGTAAACTGCTTGTCAACTGCTTGAACTGCTTAGATACTGCTTAAGCAGTAAATATCCCGAAAGGGAAAAGGGGATTTATTTTTCGGGAAATAAACAAAAAATCCCATACCCGCCGCTGGCTGCTTTTCATTATGAGCAGCTCACATGATGAAGCGAAGTCCGACTGGGAATTTAATGAAGTTGGCGCTCTCGAAAACAAAACAATACCCCCTAATGCTTCCTTATGTGCAAGCCAGCATGCTGTGTGCGTCTATCTGCACAATAGGTTTGTTTTGGTTAGTGTTTTGCCTCTTTTTTTGCCGTCTTTAGCGACTGTGTTTGTGTTTTCGTATCCTCTTATCTCTGGAGTAGCCGCCATGGGGGTTTCGGGTTTTCTTTTTTTTTTTTTTGGGGGGGGGGGGGGGGGGNGCTCAAGTGGCTGCTGGCATACGAAATAGAAAGAAATGGGTTAATCAGCGCAATTAAGGTCAAAAACACGTAGTGACATCTGCCAATGTATGCGGGTGTTTCTGTGTGCAGTGTGAATCAAAATTGCGCATACGCCGGCTAAGCCCTGTCATTATTTCATTGCAATCCCCCGTGGTGTGTGTGTGGGTAAGAGTGTGTATGGGTCACACATGTGATACTTGTAATACCCTTTTAAAGGTGGTTATAAATTAGGGTGAATAAATGTATTAATATTTGATTTGATAAGTAATATACATATACATAAATCTATAATGTGGCGACATGTGGATAAGAAGATGGAAATGGTACATTCTATTTTTTGAATACATATATAAAAAAATTCAGCTAGCTTGGGCAAACCTGGACACCAAGCCTGTTCAGCCCGTCTTTACTATGAATTTATCTTTACGTTTCAAGAGTATATAGATGTCGCCTTGCTTCACCTATCTTCCTTCTTTGTTTTCCCTTATTTATTTATTTTTTTGCGCTGCTCTATGAAAACAAAAAATAAAAACAGATGTAGATTCTTCCTTTTCGCTGCGCCGACGCCACGCCATCGATTGGATCTCTAAGCCGTCGACGTTTCGCTGGGCGCTCCCAGCGTTCATCTCCCGGACTCTGTTGGCGAGTGTAACTTAGCTTGTAGGTGTGTGCGAGAGCTGGCCGGGCTATAAGACAAAAGTGCGGCACTCAGAAAACTTCAGATTCGCGTCGACCGTCGACCAGGTTGCATACTCTTCTCGTTTTGTCTGCTAGTACTCCAGCGTGTGGATTTTGTGGCGCCTTAAACGGTTCGTTGTTAGAATTGTGTGTCAAGCACCCCGAGTGCAGCAGCAACTTGACAAAAAAAACCCCAAAAAAATAATTGAAATAACCCCGAAATCACGAGACCCCAAACGACGCACCAAACAAGTTTGTAAAGTGGAATACCCGAAGAGTGCTAAGAATAACAAACAAGTTTAAACTTTAATTATCGCTACAGCTAAAAACAACAATAAATAATTAGATTTTTGATAAATTAAATAAAAGACAAGAAGCAAGAAATGGTTTCCTAAATAATTAATAATCACCTAGAAACAGCTTGAAAAAATAAAACAAATAAATGCAAGTGTTTTGTGCTGAACAGACATTGAAAAGAGTATTTAAACCTTATATCTTAGATAACAATTCACAGTAAATAATGCAAAATCGCCAGTAAATAAAATCAAAATTCCGCAATTCTAGTTGGTATTTAAAATACATTTCTTTTAACGAACAATTGTTTAGATAGCAATTAACACTTTTCCCAGATAGCTAGCCCTTTGTAAAAGCTATAGGAATTTATGTTTTTGTAAAACATTTTATTTTAAATTATTTTTTTAAGCCAATAATAGGAAACTATAGAAAACCGGCTGGCATTTTAATAGGCTGACGAATCAATTGCTGCGGAACCCATTTAGTTTACAAGTGCGGAAAAATAATAGCACAGCTCAGCTCAACTTTTAAAATTTAAATACAATATTAATTTTATTAATAATTTATTATTTAATGTTAATATAGAATAATAAATTAATTAAATTTAATAATAAAATTTAATATTTTATTCAATGAACTTCCTTAGTAATTATTTAAAAAATTAAAAACTCAACTCACTGGTTTATTCAATTTTATTTGAAATAAATTCCATATAGCTCTCATCTTTTAGAATACTTAATTATTTAATAGAATTATTTTTTTTAATGTCTGACAACTGCTACTATTTTCCCTGCCAGTGTAGGCAAGGTTTTAAAAGCAATCTATAGTTCAATTGATAAGTCAATGTCAAGTCCAGCACGTGTTTCACAATTATGGCAAGGGAATTACGGAAAAGTTATTGACTAAGGCTAATTAAATAACCATTAGTTGGTTAGTTTCCAATTCGTAAATTAGTTTACAAAAATTAATATTCCTTACTCTTAGTCTGTCATTTATATGGTAATAAGTAGGTGCGATAAAAGAGGGAAACCTCCAGAATAGTTAATGTTTGTTAACCCAAATCAATACAATATGATCATGCCTATATGCTAATCACTCAAGTTCATTGCCCCGCAGTCGCATTTACATTTATTTATACATATGCATATACAGCCGTATATGCACACAGAGAACATGGAAAGCCCAAGCCCAAGCCCAAGCTAAAAAAAAAAACTAAAACAACTTTAGCATAATTGAGAATGACAGAAGGAAGGAGCGGTGAGCAAAGAAAACAAACTAGCTGGGCGTTGCAATCTGGTTTATCCAGTATATATAGAAATATGTATGCAAGATTACTTTATCTTATGTTCTTGGACAAGGAGACTTGATCTAGGAGATGGAGCAAGGGAAGAGGAAATAAAGTTAGAAGCCCTTTTAAGGGTAAGGAAATTTCTAGAAAGTAAAGAGAACTTTATTGTGTATTTATTTAAAAACATTTCCCCAAAAAGAGTTCTAAAATAAAATATTTAAAAATATTAATTTACTCTTTGGAGTGAAGTAGGTTATTGTTAATTAGTTAAACATAAAAAACACACATTAAGAGCTAAACTAGATAAATCATTTTCAAAATGAACTCATATAACTGATATTACTCTTGAAATTTTATTGTAATTTTCTACAATTTCTAGCCACTAAGGCCATGGTATTTAAGAATCTGAAACGGTAAACAAGCTAAAAATAAGGAAAAGGCAAGTAAAGTAAAATCAGAAGTATAGAACATTCAGTTCGGAATTATATTGCCCAAAAAACTACAGAATATTTTTTAAGAATTTAAATAAATTAAATTTCTTGAATTGAAAAAATATTCAATCTTTACAAGCTAACCTGACCGTGATCTTGTTCTGTTTATTTATTTATAATAAATTTTAAGTGTTAAGAGTTGTTGTAAGAATGACCTAAAATAACTTAAAATCCATGAAAAAAGTTATAAGTTGAAATGTAAATATATGTATGTATATATCTTTATAATTTAAAAGGGGGATAGAAATATAAATAAAATACAAGTCAGGTTAACCACGTAGACGCCGCATAATGTGAGGAGTGGGAGTCTCCTCTTTGGATTTCATTGGCCCAGACCCTAATACGTGCTCGGCATTTCGAGTCAAAAAACTAAACAATGGCAAAGAAAACATAAAAACAATTTGCATTAATTGAAAATAAAGAAAACAGTGGCAAAGTATGCATAATAAATAAAAACAATTTGCGTTAATTTGAAGTAAATCGGCGAAACCGCAAAAAGTACACAAAAAAGTGCAATTTTATGCATACTGGCTAGCAATGTTAGCTAAATAAATGTTTATTATTTCAGAAATATATATTATAAACTTTAATTATTATAAAGATAATACTTTGGAGATAAAATTTTATCAATGCAAGGGTGAATTTTTTTATGCGAGTAGTGAAATTATTTCGGACTTTAAATAAAATATGTATAATCATTAAAAAACAACAAACAAATATATTTTTAAAATGTTTTATTTAATTAATTATTTTATGCTAAAGGGTACATAGTTATACGAGTTTTATGAGAAGTAATCTTTCCTAATTAGCCATTACCAAATACATTAAATAATTAATTAAAACCCCACTTAGTGCCATTTTGCTGCTAAGTGGTGTCCACGGTATACGATTTGCCAAAGTGGTTTAGTTAATTGCTTCGGTTTGCTGCGTTCCAACGCAACTCAACTTAATAACTTAACTTAATTTCCACTTCCCTCTTCCCCAGAATCCCCCATGAAGTGGTTTCTCTTCTTCGCGGCGGCCCTTGGCGTAGGTCTAGCCGTGGCCTCCACCGATTCCCAGTCCGATCTCGATGCCTCGTCCGAGTCCGGAATCCAGTTCGAGTCTGGCTATAACTACTACCGCCTGCCGACCTCGTTGCGTCCGCAAAAGTATCACCTGCGCGTTCTCACCGAGCTGGAGAATCCCGAGGATCTCCGATTTACCGGCAGCGTGAGGATCCTCATCGAGGCCCTGGAGAACACCAAGAACATAACACTGCACTCGAAGAACCTGACCATCGATGAGTCCAAGATTACTCTGAGTCATATCAGTGGTGCGGATAAGAAGGATAACTGTGTGTCCTCGACGGCAGTGAATCCCACCCATGACTTTTATATCCTCAACACGTGCCACGAGCTGATCGCCGGGAATTCGTACAAACTGTTCCTGCCCTTTGCTGCCGATTTGAACCGACAGCTGGAGGGTTACTACCGCAGCTCCTACAAGGATCCAGTGGCAAACAAAACCAAGTGGGCTTAATTATTTTGTATAAAAAATAAACTTGACCAATCATTTAACCTTACTACCTGTAGATGGATCTCGGTCACCCAGTTTGAGCCAGCTTCGGCTCGCCTTGCCTTTCCCTGCTTCGATGAGCCCGACTTTAAGGCTCCCTTTGTGGTCACCTTGGGTTACCACAAGAAGTACACGGGCCTCAGCAACATGCCGGTGAAGGAGACCAAGCCACAGTCAGTTTTATAAGTTTCTAAATGAGTTTTCGAACTGAAAATCCCTTTTCCTGCGCAGTGAATCCCTTCCGGATTACGTGTGGACTGAATTCCAGGAGTCAGTGCCCATGTCCACCTACCTGATAGCCTACTCCGTCAATGACTTCTCCCACAAGCCTTCCACCCTGCCCAATGGAGCCCTTTTTCGCACCTGGGCCCGTCCTAATGCCATCGATCAGTGCGATTACGCGGCGGAGTTTGGACCCAAGGTGCTCCAGTACTACGAGCAGTTCTTTGGCATCAAGTTTCCACTGCCTAAGATCGACCAGATCGCCGTGCCCGACTTTAGCGCTGGAGCCATGGAGAATTGGGGTCTGGTGACCTACAGGGAGATCGCGTTGCTCTACTCGGCGGCGCACTCCTCGCTGGCGGACAAGCAGCGCGTGGCCAGTGTGGTGGCTCACGAGTTGGCGCATCAGTGGTTCGGCAACTTGGTCACCATGAAGTGGTGGACGGATCTGTGGCTGAACGAGGGATTCGCCACGTATGTGGCCAGTTTAGGCGTAGAGAATATCAACCCGGAGTGGCGAGCAATGGAGCAGGAGTCGCTGTCCAATCTGCTGACCATTTTCCGCAGGGATTCCTTGGAGAGCAGCCATCCCATTTCGCGGCCCATTCAGATGGTGTCGGAGATCTCCGAGAGCTTTGATCAGATCTCTTACCAAAAGGGCTCCACGGTGCTGCGCATGATGCATCTGTTCCTGGGCGAGGAATCCTTCCGCTCCGGCTTGCAGTCATATCTGCAAAAGTACTCCTACAAAAATGCGGAGCAGGACAACCTTTGGGAGTCGCTCACCCAGGCGGCGCACAAGTATCGCGCCCTGCCAAAGAGCTATGACATTAAAAGCATCATGGACTCGTGGACCCTGCAGACGGGGTGGGTCTTTGGTGAATTTTTACTCATTTAAATCATTATGAGACTCGTATTCCCTTCTCCCAGCTACCCCGTCATCAATGTGACCCGCGACTATGCCGCCAAGACCGCCAAGCTGAGCCAGCAGCGGTATCTTCTCAACACGGAGATAGCCCGTGCCCATCGCGGTGGATGCTGGTGGGTGCCACTGAGCTACACCACTCAGGCTGAACAAGACTTCAACAACACGGCGCCGAAGGCCTGGATGGAGTGCGGCAAGGAGGGCCAAAGCCTGCCCAAGATAATCAAGGATCTGCCAGGAGCCGATCAATGGGTAATCTTCAACACGCAGCTGTCGACGCTGTACAAGGTCAACTACGATGCCCAGAACTGGAAGCTCCTGATTGAGACTCTGACCGGCGGCGACTTCGAGCGCATCCATGTCATTAACCGGGCGCAGCTGATCGACGATGCCCTGTACCTGGCCTGGACTGGGGAGCAGGACTACGAGATTGCTATGCGGTTGATCGAGTATCTGCAGCGGGAGCGGGAATACTTGCCATGGAAGGCGGCCTTCGAGAATTTGAAGCGCGTGGGCCGCATCGTTCGACAGACGCCAGACTTTGAGTTCTTCAAGGTAAGTTCTGGGTTCCTTAGAGTCCGTATCTGAAGGATTTATCTGTGCCCTGGCGTAACCCCATTCTCAATTTGTATTTCGAAACGAAAAACTTTCAAAATTGCTCACACCTAACATCCACTCGTAAACATTCGCGAACGAAAAGT
The DNA here is from genome assembly GCA_008042485.1 of Drosophila mayri. NCBI lineage: Eukaryota > Metazoa > Arthropoda > Insecta > Diptera > Drosophilidae > Drosophila > Drosophila mayri. The sequence goes on from VNJN01007776.1 coordinate 8,277, forward strand.
TGTTTTTTGTCGTAAGTCTGAGAAAATAATCTTTTTAGAGACCACAAAAATATATATTTTGTTATCAAATAATAACTACAACTATTTCCCGAACACAGCGCTACATAAAGAAGCTGATCGCGCCAATTTACGAGCACCTGAACGGCATCAATGACACCTTCAGCTCCATCCAGCAGCAGGATCAGGTTCTGCTAAAGACCATGGTGGTGAACTGGGCGTGTCAGTACCAAGTGGATGACTGTGTGCCCCGGGCGGTGGACTACTACCGCAAGTGGCAAGCGGAGAAGAATCCGGACGAGAAGAACCCGGTGCCCATCAATGTGCGCAGTACTGTTTACTGCACCGCCATTAGGCATGGATCGGATGCAGACTGGGAGTACCTGTGGGCGCGGTACAAGAAGTCCAATGTGGCGGCCGAGAAGCGGACTATTCTGACTGCCTTGGGATGCTCGCGCGAGGTCTGGGTGCTGCAGCGGTATCTGGAGCTGACCTTTGACCCCAAGGAGGCTATCCGCAAGCAAGACTCAATGTGGGCCTTCCAGGCGGTGGCCTTCAACGAGGTGGGCTTCCTGCTGGCCAAGAAGTACTTTATGGATAATGTTGAGTTTATCCACAAGTTGTAAGTATTGAGGGAAAAATATAATACTTTAAATTTATCATCTTGATTTAATTTAATTTATTTTATTTATTATTCATTATGTTCATACTGTTATCGACCATTGCCAATGAAAAAAATACTTGTTTTTTCAGCTACCATCCCCTCACGAAAGACATGTCCCGTCTCCTTTCGCCGCTCTCGGAACAGGTCATTACCCAGACCGACTTTAATGAGTTCAAGGACTTTGTGAACAACTCCCGACAGTCGCTCAAGGGCCTGGAGCAGGCCATACAGCAAACCCTGGAGATAATGCTAACCAATGTGCAGTGGAAGGAGCGGAACTATCACCAGATGTCACGCTCCATTCAGCAGCTTCTCTAGATTCTCCAGCCCTTAGACTCTCATCAGCTCATTTAAAAAAGAAATCTCCAAGTTTCAGCAGCGGGAATATTATGAATATTTAAAGTCCCTTAAATAAAATATTTAATACACTCTAGTAGTGTTTATTTGTGAAATTACGATTTACTCCTTTGGGATTATATTTAAAGTAAAATAATTTGAGGCCTTTGCGCGTTTCGAAAATTACGCATACGCCGTGTTAGACGTGTAGCTATAACATCAACTAGTTCAATCACACAAGATTTGGGTTTATTGTTTGGCTGATAATGCTTGTAATCTGTATATTTTTAAGCTATATTTTTGTACCTCTCTGAAATAGAGGTTTTAAATTTTTTGTTCAAAAATTTTGTTTTTAATTGTTTATTATAATTGCTGATTGGTACATCAGGAATGCCGACAAGGAGTAAGGAGCTAAAATACCTGCAGTTGGGGATACAGTACTTCAAAAACCACCATAACCTGCTGGCCAGACACCTATCAGTTACAAGAAGAAGACGTCGACTACAAAGAGTCACCACAGGGTGTTGTCTACCCGACGGATATACTGAATTTGTAAAATATTAATTAGATAATAGATCACTATTTAAGATTGTTTTTAAAGTAATAGATAAGTAGTAATATAAGAGTAACAGTAATCTTACATATAATCAATAAAACAATCTAAATTAAAAAAAAGCATTAATAAAAAAGAATATAATTTTCATTTAAAAAATATAAACTGAATATGGGACAAGGCACATAATTGACAAACATATATTCCCAGTTAACAAAAATATATTGGTTATTGAGCGCTTCTTGTATCACATAAAAATTAATTTATAAATATATGATAGCAATTGAACATATATTTAGTTTGAATATTCTTAACTATATAAAAGAAACATTTTACAACCACCATCTGATTTCAATATGATTAAAATATTATATTTCGAACTAGAAACGCATTGCGGGAGATTCATAAAATACTGTCTTTGTTATTTATTTCTTATTTTTAGTTATTGATGTTGGCTTTATTATGTACCGTGGTCTTTTAGTAGACAGGAAGTACAAAGTACGCAAATTGTGTTTTAAATTGTAAATAATTGAAATTAATGAAAATTTGTATAATTGCACTATTATTATAAATCATTTTTCTATAGGAATACACCTATTATTTTTTTTTGCATGAATGCCTCTAATGTTAAGATACGGGCGATATTATCACGATAGTATCGATGGTTACTCCGCAAAATATCAAAACTATCGATGGTGCCACCATGCCTGCCGCGATTAGCCTCTTTCTACTGTGCCCCTTTCTTGCTGTCAGTTTGGCCCATTCTTGGCGCGCGCGCCCATTCAAATTTAATCTGTCGAGCCCTTTTCCAATTCATTCTCCTTCACACAAATTTAATAAAAAAAAAAAACACAAAACTTAGGTAATGGAACTTGACGGAATTTTTTTTAAATTAAATTATTTTTTAATTATTTAGTCAAGTTGTTATTAATTTCGGGATTTGAAGGTCGCAATGAAGTTGAGGAGTATTTTTGAACCTTAAATGATATATATTTTTGATCAGCATCCGCCACCAAAGTCTCTTGGATTATCCGAACTATCTCCCGGACCACCTGCCGCGCCTCCTCTTTCTGTGCCACTACCAAAGTCTACTGGCCCATCCGGTATTCCGGGACCACAGCAAAAAATAAAAAGGTGTGTAAACAAGAGCAAATAATGGGCATTCGACTTCACCTTTATATTCAAAAAACATATATACAAATTTGGGAACGCCGTTTCGACAAGCTCAATGGAAACGGTCTCACCGACGGCAAAAATCATGCGTGGAATTGGGTTACCAGTACTATTCCAGAATGGACTACAACTTTAAAAAAATAGAACTAATTTCGTGTTTAAAAAAAACAAAATGAAAATAAAAAGTTGGATTGAGCCTTAATAAAAGAGTATATAATTTACATATAAAAAATATAAACTGAATAAGGGATAAGGCACATAATTGGCATATATATTCTCAGTTAACATTAACAAATATAGAGGTTTTTGGGCGCTTCTTGCATCACAAAAATTATTTTATAAATATATAATTGCTATTGAACATATATTTTTGAAAAAAAAAATGTAACTAGCTCAGTTTTCATATATTATATTTCGAACTAGAAATGTATTGCGAAAGATTCATAAAATACTGTCTTTGTTAATTATTTCTTAGTTTTAGTTATTGATGTTGGTTTTATTATGTACCGTGGTCTGTTAGGTTTTTTCTAGCGGTTTTCCAATCATCATTAAACTCCTATTTATTATTTAAAATCTATTGAATTATATTTATTGATATTTTTAACTCCCAAAATATTACCTAAAGCCTTTAAAAATATCATTAATAGCAGACCACCCTGAAAAACAGTATCATATCTGTGTCGAAACCGAAACTATCCAGCTAATTTCATTTATGTCCGTATTTAATGACAATTCCTTTGGTGTTTCTCTTAGTTTTTTCCCACATTTGGTCATCCACTCACTATCTATCCGTCTATCTGTCAATGGATCTGCTCCTTTGACCTAACCACACCCAAAAAACAAAACGGAGAAAGACAGACAGGTAAACTGGTAGAAATCAGTTCGCATCTTGTCATCGGGCAAGAAACGTCCTTTGAAGGACTGCCGCTGAGCGACGAGGCGTCGTCGCTGCTCTTTGTAATTGCGCTGTAAAAATTTTGCGCTTAATTAATTGTGAAATACTGGCTGGAAAATAAATTGACAATTGAGTTGTAATCGTAATGGCAATGGTCAATAGATAGTTGGTCAAGTAGGCGTCGGAGAATCCAAGGAGATCGTCGTACCCGAGGCGTGTCTTGGGCTTTGACTGAAGCTTGGTCTGGAACTTAAACTACAATTGCCAGTCATGTCTTCATAAATTTCATTCCGACCCGGTCTCGGGTCTGCGGTCTTTACACAAACATGCGCCAAAAACATACACACAAATCGGACTTTGAGCATACTATATTCTATGGCTTTTCGCGACTATTTCATCTTTTGCCGACGGCGTACGGCGCATGTTGTATGCAAGCCTTAAATTGAATCGTTACAAATTTTGTTGCTCGTTATAGCAAGCGTTTTATTGCCATTGCCCAACCAGTTTTCTGCCTTTTTTTTATTATTTTCCTCATCTTTTGGTTGCAATGCAAGAAGCGGAAAAGCAAGACCGAGTTAAAGTCGAAGCCCATCCTGAGATTATGATCGCCGAACCAGGATCCCGCCTCCTCCGTCTCAAAACGGAAGCCCTTAAGCCCCAGGCGCAGCGTTTAATAACTTCATTAAATGCCCTTTGACATTTATGCCAGAGAGACACACACACTTATTTATGTGGCACTATCTCGTCGCTGAGATCGGTACAGGTAGCCCAAGGAACTCTATAAATTATACAATCATCAGATAGGAAAACTGTTTACAAGCCAAGACTCGGGCCAGGCACGCCCACAGTAGCCGCTGTTGAGACGGAGATGGCTACGTCCACTAAAAAGGTCATCAAGTATTTTATAAACCATTTATACACGTGAAGAAAATCAAAACTAATTGGGCCCAACTAATTTGGTTATTATAATGAAGAGATAAAGGCTTAAAAAGGTCTATAATGCTGCTAAAAGGCTACATTTAAATATATGTTAGAAACAAATATTTTTTAAATATTTTTATAACTATCGAGATCTTTGTACTTTTAGGTATATCTATTTCTTAACAAGGGAAATATTTACAAATGTGGAAAAGGAAACATTTTAAATATTAAATAAATCTTCAACTTGAAATAAATTCACAAATATTTAAGCCCTCAGAAAAATAACTTAAACATGAAAAATACTCTGTAGATTCATTTTGGTGCTCTGTGATAATGGTTTATTCTCTAATATATATAGCATCCATCTGTATATTATTGTTTACTGAAATACTCTCTTTCACGGCATTTTCCTCAGTGGACTCCAATTGATTAGCTTCCTCTCTGCTCATTTCTTTTATTGAAAACTATTTTTTATGTCGCTGCAGCCGCGGGTCATAGTTAGTTGTACCAATTTCTAGCTAAGCAGACACAGACGGGCTCTTGAAATTTTTGTTTCAGGCAATGCTATAAATAAATTGCCGGACGATCAGTGATGGGATCGCAGCTTGCCGCCCGTCGATTATTATCAGGCGAAACTCGAAGGAAACTGAGTCTGGAATTCGAATTTGTCGGCGGCTTGTGGCCCTTTTCTGGCCAAAAACAATGGCCATTTGAATTTGAGTTGGCCCGGTGACCGAGCGCAGTCAAAGATTTTTAGCTCTTAATGCCCTACAATCTGGCGGGACGTTGCCCTGGCCCACAGGCGTATATGTATATATATATACTCCACATTTGAATACTTAGCTTTGCCAACCGAGATTCTAAAAGCGAGCTGAGCAGGAGCTCCGTAATCAGAATATTGATAGGAACAAAAGACTCGTAATTGATCGACTAATTGGGGCTGAATTTCAGGTTTGTTTTTGTTTTTAATTTTATTTGTTGGTTGAAGAAACTGCGAATTATCGCAATAATATATTTCAAAATGCTGACGGCAGGCATAACCTATACAAGATAATGGTATAAACACTTGTTTTGGTTATGGAGAACATTTGAAACAGGGAAATGTAATTATTTTGTTTAAAATATTGATTTATAAATCGACTTGAAATAAATACTGTATCTATAGAACTTTAATATTCTGTTTTTAGGGACTTCCTTCTTCGACTTTAAAAAATTCAAACATTGCATTCGATCCGAATCCAAAAACCAAATCCAAAAGTGATGGATACTCGGCGGCGCGTCTACAGAACTTTGGTTATCGTTTCGGGGGCCATTGTGGCTCTTGGTTCTTTGCAAAGCAGAATTATTATGTATCTCGCAGCGATTAACAGACGCATTTAAATTTTATTGCGCCAGATCAATATCGGAGCGCGGGATTCAACCTTTTTGTTTGCTGCGACAACAAATCATTAGATCATGATGATCTTGATGATCACAACAAAATCATAATAAATACGAAAACACCGGGGTGGAGGCCGAAGGTTGAGGAAGGAGAAAAAATAACCAGGCGAGCACCGATCGGTCTTCAAAGAGCCCGAAATTAACATTACGGCGCGAAGAGAAACTTTCTTTTCGCCGGACGATGCCAATGATTTCACCCAGTGCCACATATTGATCATATTTGGCCAATGCTAGTGGTGAAAGAGATGGCGAAAACGACATTACCTATGAGTGCACTTGGAAAAAATACAATATATAAATAATAATGTAGGAGATGCTTTAGGATTATACTATTTATGTAACAAGATTGCATAAATAACTTTATATTATTTTAAAACTTAAGTCTTATGAAGGGAGGGTAAAATTAAAGCTAAAAAATATATCAATTAAAATTCTAAAAATATTTTAAACAATTGCAACGAGCCATTATTAATATTGAGAATACCAAATGTCGCACTTGGCAACTTACTCATTGTATGTGTGTGGAAAGGGGATGAACCATGATATAACTATAGTATAGTTCTATCATGGGATGAACAATGAAGATCTAAGAGAGAGGCAAAGCTGTAGCTCTCAAAGCATTTATGTTGATATATTAAATCCGATTTTTTTTCTCTATAAAAATCCCTAGCATCCATCTTAAATCTTAAATCCCCCAAAATGTTGTTTTCAGTGCACCGGCATGCATCATCATCGTTGTGATCATTATGTCCAAAATGAAAGGGAGACATGCCATTGCGGGTGGCTGTGGCAATTAGACAACAAGTGGCTAAGCCTGCTCTGCTCGGCGGATTTAAGATGGTATTCAGAGGTAAGCTATACATCGGCGGGCAGTTCAAAGGTTTGTGATCCACTGATCAGCGAGAAACAAACGAGTTGACTGCGAGGAGGAGGTGTGAAAATCGTTCACCGATGCGCAGGCAAGCAATAATGGCCATAATGGGTGGCAATGAAGCGCAGCGGTTGATCAAATAAATTAATCAAAAGAAAATCGGCGTGGAAAGCAAACGAGGGATTTTAGTTACCCACCGTTGACCGCTAATTCACATATCATTTATTTTATAAATTAGCTGGGAGATCAAAGCCCCCATCCTCATCACTTTGGGAGATGTCAAACAATGGTTAGTATATGGTATATTTCGCTGTGATCTTGCCGCCTCCTGGGAGAGCCGAGAGGCACTTCGGAAGCACTTGGGCTTCTGCGGCCCGAAAAAAAAAAACGAGAAAGGAAACCCGAAAATGGTTTAATTTGTTTGTCCAGCGGCAGCGTTTGGTAAATGAAACGCTAAGTGGCCAACAGCTTATTTGGCTAAGGGCCGGCTATTTACATACCTCCTCCCTGCCTGCCTGACAAATTGCTTAACTTCCTTTTTTTAAGCGATCAAAAATCAGAAAATTAAGAACCTAGGGTCATGATTTCTATTTATCAACTCCCCCTTATCCCCTTATCAATTTACGAACACAACTTTATCGTTTAATCCCTGACTTTTCCAATTACAAAAGGCACTGAGAATATGTTTCAGCCTCCTGTGGGTATGCTTCGAAATTGATTTGACTTAGGTACACCCCTCATGGGTGTAACACACAAACACAGACACTAAGGACTGTTAACCACCCGTAGCCCCGCTCTCTGCTTTGTTTATCCCATCAGTTCCACCCTTCAGTGCCACTGGCTCCCTGCTTCATTGCTCCCTGCTCTATGATATATGTAATTTTGATAACGAGAGCATTTAAGCTGGAAAAAGGGGGTGGAGAAGGTGACAGAGATGGCAAACGAGGGGTTAAGGAAGTAGCTAAAGTGAGATATTAAAAATACTACTGTTAATAAATTAAGAGACTACATAAGTATGCAGTATTACATCACAATATTTTTTAAGATCTGTTTTTCCCGAAATATGTATTTTTTTAGCTATAAATATTTAAAAATCTTAGCTTAAATAATATCCCCTCCCAAGACAAAGTTCCTTGTAATTTGCCCGCCTAACGACTTCCCGTTCCCGGGACGGACGACTAAGTCCCCAGAACCCACAAAACCCACCCTCTCCTCTCCGCTTTTCTGGTGATGTCGGTGGCCACATCCTTATCCTATGCCTCAGCCTCCTCGTCCCTCTGAACTCCACATCGCTTGTGTGTGTTATGCTGGCTGTCGACGCATATTAATCCAATTATCATGGACTGTGCACGAAATCACTTAATCGTTTCGAACTGGGGAGAGGGGGCCTCTCTGGTTTGTTTCACCCAAAATGGTTTCACTTACTCATTGAATGAACATTCATATACATTCACAAACATTCATATATTGGGATAATTCCGGTTTAGTTGCATTTAGTCACTGGCTGCTGATTATGATTGATGCAGTGCATGGACTGGGAAATGTCGTTCTGTGATAGCTTCTGAATTTGTTATAAATGCGATGGTGATTCTTGAGGTTTCGGTTGCGAATTTATTTTACGAAAATATTTCTGGGAAATGTCTTTCCTAAACATTTATACATTATTTATATTATTGATATTATTATAAGATAATATTATCGTAATTTTAATTTTAGATTTTTATATATTTTACCAGAGCCAGAAAGAAAATTATTTTAAATATTACCCACCCAATCACAAGTCAACCCTCGCATCAGCTCCCAAAAAATCCTTGTAATCCTGTGAGCGCGACCCAGAGAACATATATATTTCCTTCACTATCCCACGAGCTTTAAACAGATAGCAAAACAATTTGATTTAATTAAAAAATTATGGGATTACATACTTTAATGCTTGTCAAGCAATATATATGCAAATTTCCCAGCGAGGGGATGACAGCGAGCAGACTGCGGCGAGTGTCGCATATTAAAGAATATTTTATTTGCTTTTATTACACACAGCACGCCCAGTTAACGCCGGTGGCAGGACCCTTCTTCAGGATCTGTTCTCCTTCCAGTTTCCCTCTCCCGCCCACCTCACCAGAAACTTGCAGCGCAGACTCCAATGATATGGACCCGAAAGTGAGAAAAAATATGGCCGAAGAAGCTAGAAGCGGCCCACAATGAGGCTGAGAATCTAATAAATTGTGGCACTGTCACATGGCTTAGTGAAGGATAACTGGCCGCCGTTCCACGCCCCTCCCAACAACAAACAGTTACAGCATTATGTGCTGAAAAAAGGACTCATCAACAATTCATAACGCACCACGTAATAAAAATTATTCAAATTTTTCGCTGGGCGACGGGTGGCATTTTTGGCTTGGGGTCCGGGTTGCCGGGTTACATTCAGTTCCCGGTCCGGGTTCGCAGAGGCAACTAAATTGCGGTGATGTTTTATAAGGATGACTGGCTGCCATAAAGGCAAAGAAAAGGAGGCAGGCGATATGCGCAGAAAAAGGACAAATCACACCCTCGATTATGATGCGCTCAGGGGAATGCTTATAGCCACACAGATGTACAGCAGGGACTGAAATAATGAGTTTTATAGTAATTATAAATTTAAAAAAAAAGTTAAATCGAATAATAATTAAATTATTTAACTTGGTAATTGTATATAATATAATCGTATATTTAGTTTAAGAAAAGGAAATACTAGGATAAGTTCTTCCCAAGGATATTTATAATTTTTTATATTATAAAGTATCATAAAATAATTATTATCAAAAAATATTTTTGTTAGAATTACAAATTTTCAGAAACTGTATATTAATTGATTTCCATTAAATGTAAATAAACATTTCTTATAAGGAAACAAAAAATATTGTTACCATATCTCCTACCTCCACAGTCCTTAATTTCCTTTATAAGGGAGGTGGTGGAGTGTAAGGGATATTCATGGGTCGTGTGGCCGAACGGAAATTGAATGATTTTGCGCAACAGTCGCGGAAGTTGCTACTTTATAGTCATTTAGTGGTTGGTCCTCGGACAATGCATCATGGGCTTGTCACATATTAGGGGCTGGCTGCCTGTCACGGGGCGGATTATGGCCAAAAACCACACGACCCGGAGAATGATGCTAAACTTTTTTTTTACAGAAATCGAGACCTGGCTAGAATGTCCGATAACAAAATAGAAGCGCCGCAGGACGCATAACATAGCACGTAAAACGCAGGACATGACAGCGCTGTCGCTTCCCAGGCGTCGACGCTGTTTCCGCCGGAAGTGTAATTTGATACTTTTACAGCTCCGCACGAGCATCACAGCTGAAAAGGGTTCGAGTTCTGGGTTCGGACTCCCTAGTAGTATGTGCCAGTACTCGACTCTATACCCTCTCCTCTCCTCCTCGAGGAGCACGCTAATTTCTGCAATTGACTTTTAAGCCCTGCGAAACGAAGCGGCGCCTGTCAGACGTGCTGCAGAAGGACGCACGCATAACGAGCTCCTTTTTTGTCCACAAAAATCCACAAAAAGCATTTAAATTCAATTTCCTCTTCACACACAGGCAGAGAGAGGGTAAATATGCGATGATGGCCATGCTGGCCTAGGCCAGGCCAAGACTTGCCTCAATGAATGCCGCCCCTTTGGCACATGAACATAGATATACTTGGTCAAGATACAGTAATCATTGTTGATGGGGAAAGAGACAAATTAAGTGCTATTAAAATATTGATAAAAACCTTTCTTCTGGGATTTATTAAATTATTTTTATAGATTTTATACTATTTCTTTACTAAGCCTATAGTAATTCTTTACTCTCACTTATTAACCTTGAAATTTAAAAAAATGGTGAAACCCCAATTTAAATAAATATTTATTATTAAACTTTTAATAAACAGATTTTGTTAAAATTTACCAGGGGAATACAATTTTCTTTAAATTGATTAAATATGAGTCAACAGAGAAACACTTTTAAAAAAATATTAAAAAATGTACTTATAAAATTTGAAATACTTTTATTCCAAGCAGTCTAGATTTTATTTAGAATTTCCCAGAAAATTGGCAAATCTAAGTTGCTTTTAAAACCTTATAAATAATAAACTCATTTGAATATTATTTACATTGAATTTGGTGTTTTTAGTTCGAATTGTTTTGGGTTTTTTGATTGGGAATCACAATATATTTATGGCTTTATGAGAAAATGCTTCTGGGAATTAATTTGTTTGTCTCGGCTTGTTTAGCTTTAATTTTGCAATTTAATCTTATATTTACACACAAATAAGAATTTAAAGAGAAACCACTGTATGTCCTCTACCTCGTATATTTTTGCAATTTCATTGGCCAGTTTTCCAGGGCCTGGTTTTGGCCATTGAGTTTCGCCCCTTTCACGACGTCTCGTATATATCGCTATATCTGAACGTGGTGATGTCCGTGAGTGAGTGAACTGTCACAATTGACGTGGGGCGTATAAATTTTACATTTAACGAAAACGTAATCGAATTGAGCCCGCTGTATATGGCGAGGCACAAAAAAAAACAAGGAAAAACCGGAGAAGAGGTAGAGGAAGCAGTTAGCCAAGTTTGCTTAGTCGCCGTCGGCTCTGCTCCCAATATTCACCCCGCTCGCTCTTATGAAGGCAACAGGCGAGGCGCATGGCAATTTGTGGGACGCCACAGTGAGGAGGGAAGGATACTACGAAGGAGTTTCGGCGGCGATTTGGGGGCTTTGATTTGATTTGGGGGATGTGAGGCTATGTCAATTTGATGGCAGCATGCACAGTATGCATTCATCAAGCCAAGATTGTTAGCCATCCTGCTGGGGATTGGATTGGGAATTGGAATTGAAATCTGTATTGGTTTTTGTACATTCTTGAGCTCACGTTATTAACTGCCACGGATGAGTGTAATGGTCTACCCCGGAATATAATAAGAGTAGCAGAGTTTGTACACTTTCAATAATTTATATAAAATTCGTATGATATCTTGTTAATGAGAAAGAGATAAAGAAATAGTATATTAAATATATTTCCCTTTCAAAGATCAATACAAATATTTTCCGAATTCATAGACACACATTTTTATAAGCTTTATGACAATTTTTAAAACAACCCTTACTAAATTCTAAAGACAGTATAACAATCCCCTATTTCTGCTTACAAAAAAAAATTCCCAGACATAAGAAATGATTTGATTTTAGGCTCAATCTAATAGGGCCTCCTATTTCGGCTTAAAACCCCACCTGGGGACACTTTTGGCCAACGTTTTTCAATCAGCATAAAAATTTATCAAATCAAATACGAACACAAATACAGAAATACTTCAACACCTAATCCAAAATGCAAAGTAGGAGTAGTGTTGATGATGTATAAAAATCGCATGACAATCAAATGCTGAAATGAAATCGGAGACGTGATGCCGTGGAAATTTGCATGTGAAAAGCGGGCGCTTCTCCATAAAATCCAAAGTTAAATGGAATGCAAATCGATTAAAATGAAATCCAAAACCAATAGCAGCTTTGTTTGCCTCCGGAAAATGGGAAATCTCCTTATATATGGTAGTAGTGGGAGTTATATGTGGGCGGCAGCTGCTCACAAATCGTTTAACTCAAATTGAGTTGTCAATATTTAATTAGGCGTTGGCCGGGTAACAAGATGCGGGTCCTGTCTAGCCCTGGACCCGTTTCCGCTTCGATGTCCCCTTGCGAAAGGCGCTTCCTACGGATTAGTTGGCGGTTTCCTTTAGTCTCAGCATTTGCCGACTTCGCCTTTGGAGTGGTTATCAGCCTGTGTTTGCACAGGGGAATGCATAAATGAATTTTGCCATTAACTCTTTGATTTTTTGAAAAGATTTGAGTCTAAATAGGGCTTGGAAAATTTTTTGAATACTTAATTTTAAAGGTTATTATTAATAAAAAACTGTAGCTGAGGCTGTTATTTTTCAAGAATAAAATTATTGTAGCTTTTATTTGAAAAAAAAAGACAATAAACCAATAGCAATACAAAATTGCTCAGATTTTCATATTTACCTAACATTCCAAATTATAAATTATAAAAAAAACTAATACGATTTATAAATTATTAAACATATCTCTAAATAAATATTGTTATTTATAACCTATTATTTATTGATTTCTTTTTTGCCTAAGTGTCACTTCCCTCTTCTTTAAGAAACAATAAACGTCAAATGCCTTCTTTATACAAATAAGAAAAGCTGGTAGTCTTAGCCATTCAAGCATTAAGAGGCTTAATTTTTTGCTGGCTTTGATTTTGATTAGGATTCTGATACCGATTCCGATAGCAAAAGGCAAACGTGAAACGTGAAAAAAACGTGTCCCATTGACACTCAGCTTGATGAATGATCTGCAGAGAGACAGAGAGAGGTTTTTGGGTCTGGATGTATATATATATATATGTATGTATATATCCCCAGATATATGTATCGCCGGACCTTGACTGACTGCTGACACGTGACGGGGGCATTTGACGAACTTCCGAGCTGGTTTGTCAGGGTTAAATCAATATTTTTGACGAAGATGGTCTAATGAGAAAATGAGAAATTGAGATTGTCGATTGCCTTTTGAAATATGTATGTTGTAAGTTAAGACTAGGAAAATGCAAGGCAAATCGAAAGCCTTTATGAGGTCTGTTTGTGTGATTAATTATGGGATTTTTTGTTGTTAACAACTTAAAGGGGGTTTTAAAGGATTCTTAGGTACATTTTTTTAAATATAATTAAATTTTTAATAATAAAATGAACCATAATAGTTAAATATTTAAGAATAAAAATATTTTGCCACCTTCCGCGGGAGTTTCCACTTATTTTTCTTTCTTTATATTTCCACAATCATATTAGCAGCATTCAGCTGCCACAATTTGCTAGGATATTGGAAAAAGTGACAAACTATTTCTAACAAGTAAGAATAGTGACATAAACATATATATACTTTATAACACGACCCCCATCCGATCTCATAGCTGCGCTTCATGGTCCCTTGTCAAAAAACTCTTTCGCGGCCAACCGCGGACAACCAGTATCTGAGAATTTTTGCAATAGTATACGGAAATTTCTCACAACGCTGGCGAAACTTTTTGTTTCCTGTTGTTGTCAATAACTAATTCGTTTGTCATTTTCCGTTTACATAACATATCAGCCCCAGAAAGGCAGCTACAGCTACAGAAATTCTAGGCAACAAAATGCTCTGCACACACATAGCAGGGCAAAGTTTTTGCCAGAGTGACTTTTCCAACGACAACATCATTGCAAAAGTGTTCGAAACATATTGAAAGCTCAAAGTAAACAACACCCACATAGCACACAGACATATTTTCCAACCCCTAGACATATTTTCACCCCCCAAAAAGTAGATGCGTCTGCTAGTGCTTCTCCTGCTGCTGCTGATGCTGTTTTTGTAGCCGATTTTTACCCACACTTCAAGTGTCAATTTTGTCGTGGAGGCCATAAAATGGCAGATTTTCTATGAAAAAAAAAAAACAGTGGAGGCACAAAAACAAGGTGATTCTTTGTGCGGATATACTTTTTTGTTTGGCTATTTTTTATATGATGTAAGAAAATCCTTGAACAATGGAAGGTAAAAGAAAGAAAGAAGAAAAACCAAAGTTAGGCTTAATTTTAATTATTTCCGACTGACTTTTAAACTTAATTAGGCTTAGTTTTAACTATAAATTCAATTGAAAGATACCATTTTCTGTAATAAATACGATAAATTCATATTCTGTTCTTAAATGAATCAAAATTGGAGATAATTTAATGGTAATCAGTAAAAATTAAATAAACATGAAGTATAACATTACTAAAAATTTTGATTTGTTACTATATAACATTGGCCTTCATATTTTCAGCACCGCCTCTGTTTGATGCGCCGTTGCGATTTACATTAATTTGCCATTTTTCACGCTGTGCGCCAGGCTCTTGAAATTTATGTCTATGGGCGGGCGAATCATAAAAAAGTACTTCAAGACTTTGCCTATGTAAATGATGGCGCGCAGCAATGAAAACGGATTGGGCTTAAACTAAGAGTTCGTCCTAGAAAAAGAAGCTCTAGGTGCTGCGTTGCTATAAAACTCTGCAAGACATTCATTTGGAGAGTGCGAGGATATATACGCATATATATATTTATCCTGCGAACTGCCAACAGGTTCCCGCTCGGAGATTTGCATTCGGAATAAGATTGAATGAGGAGCTGACAAGGCAGCGCCTGGCAACGAAAAAATGTTAATTTAGTGCACGATGCGTTGACAACGACGATGAGGAGGCTCTTATGCAGATATATCAGTCACCATCCGCATTCGTATCGAGACATCTCAGCCATCTCAGACATTTATCCAGCCGGGCTGCATGTCATAAAGCGATCAAGCAGGAGGCTTGACATTTCAATTTTCAAGCCGAGAGGAGACGAGCGAGTTGATTTTAGGAGCTGCAAGCACTGCCAAGCACTTAACAAAAAGTTGTATATCATTTTCAGGAATTTTTTAAGTCATGAAAATTGGTTTGGAATATTGGAAATATATTATATAAGCATGTGAATTTATTTGCAACCAGAAACAATACTGTTCTTATCCTTATTCTTAAGGGTAATTATTGATTCTCTGAAAAGAAATTATATTTTGCCGTTTAAATAATTAAAATTCTAACTTTTTAATAAAATTTTGGTTTATTATTTAGCAATTTTTTTTAGAATATTTTCTTATATTTTTATTTCGTTGAGTGCCTCAGAAAACAACGACAACGTCAACGGCAAATGCGACAACGCATTGCAGCGACAACGAACGGAAGGCAGGAGGCAGTAGACAGGACAACATTCGCGACAACATGCAAATATGCAAATCGATGCGCTGACAATTTTCAGCCAAATCAAATATGCAATTTCAGACGAGAATCTCGCATGGCCAATCCTCTTATGCTAGACCCTTAAATCTTCTTCTAACTCTTAAAGGTATAGCTAAAGCGGATACTCTCACGAGTTTTTGTTAATATATTTAATTTATTTTGGCCGCGTGCCGCTAAGAAATCGCCAGTGGCAGCTACAAGCAATTACGATAAGGTTACTGTAATCCTGATTCCCGAACCCCGGTATCCTAAGAGTCCTGCGCCCGCTTGCTGTCATTGGAACAAGCGCTAAGCGGCTTAGGATTGTTGACTTTCACATCGGACCTCACTTAGGGGTTGAACTCATGTTTGCTGTTCTGTGCCAGGGCTCGTTTTTTGCTGGATGTGTGATTAGCCTATTAGGCAAACAGATTCAGAGAAAAGTCCTGCAGCCAGAAATAAACTGAGATGAGCACAGGAAAATACTATGTAATGGCAGGCTCATGATGAGAAAGGTAAATATTGAAACTGATGCCTAGTGATGCGAGCCTGTCATCTCCGACAGTCAAATAAAAATTGATAAAATACCCGCAAGGCGCTAGTTATAATTGGTAAATCCAATTAAAGAAGCGTGGGATAGCAGGATATCCCAAGAATTGTTAAAAGAGGAATTTTATATTTTATTCCAAAATATGTTCATTCCCTTAAAATGATATTTTTATAATCAGTATTAATCTCCTCAAGTTCATGGTTTTATTATTAAATCCTTGCTATAATTCACTCACCTAGCCAATTTATATACATATACATATACCATATCATATCCCTGTCACTCGAGGAATTACAGGGCCTATAAATCACAGACTACAAACATTTATGTGTAAGTATTTAAAAAACGCCAAGAACCAAAAACAAGTCCTGGACTTCTTGCCTGCCTTTTTTTGTTGCCAAGGAGACCAGTCTCTTTGCATTGTTTTCCGGTCCCGCTTATTGACGAAAATTTCAGAAATTTTAATTTAAAATATTTCTTTGAATGCTAAATTGTTGACTTTGCACCGAGCGGCATCGGGAGCCGGGAATCGGGGATCTCTGTGGGTCTGAGAAAATGGAAACCAGCTAAGCAAACCCCACGACAGAGACACAAAAGAACAAAAGCGCGCGACAAACAAAACCCAGAGCAAACACACGTACTGGCAGCCAGGGGTTAAGGGGGTTAGAGTGGGGATTTAAAAAAAAAAAATAAAAAAAATATGAAAACTAAGCTAAAGTGAGCCGAGCTGAGACAGGATCGTGTCGCTCGTTTGTTTCTCTTGAAAATCTTAAAATTCTCGCAATTTCATGTTCGTTAAATTTTGATGTTGCAAATAAATTGAATTGTTAAACGTGCAACTTCCAATGTTGTTGTCATTCGTTGCCGTTGCCCGTGCTGTTGCTTTTGTTGTTTCGCATATTTAAACAAATAATGTCCAGATTCGGCTGCTTTTGCCCTGCAAAAATCTGTAGGGGCAGCACCAGCAGCACCAACGACGGCATTGCACTGCCGACAGATGAACAGCTCTTCTGTTCTATGAGACAGCCAAGGGCGAGGGCGGTTCTAAGAAATAGTAGCCATTTTCTTCGCCAAATAATATATTTTAAAATATATTTTAAAGTATTTTCTTAAAAATGAATATCGACCCTTTCTTTCATTTGTTTTAGAAACATATATTCTTATATTTTATCGAAAAATATCGAACAAATTGATTAACTTTATCTGAGGTTATTATATTGAACATATATTACAACCTTAAGATATTAATATATAAATATTGGCTTCAGATTTCAATGCATTATCGATATTTAGATGATTTAATGATTTAAAAAAAATATTTTGTGAATTATGTGAATTGTGAATATACTTCATTTAGAATAAAGTTTCTATATTCATAAGGCCAACCTCGTCTTCTTTTTGGGCCATGCCTATCCCACCAATATCAGCATCTCAGACCGTTGCGAGTAGGATCCCAGAGCCCCATATATCCATATATACCACCATTCCGCAAACCCCAAACCCTGATCGTGCCTTTTGTTATTGTGAGTTAAAATATTTATTTGTCGTAGCGCCTGGCCAGAGTGAGAAATTCTGATGGGTTTCTTATTTGCTTGGCTCTGCTTTTTTGCATATGTCCAGGGCAGCGGCAGCGATGACTACATTAACCGAATGCATGATTCAACCGGCCAAGAGCCGAATTCACATCTATTGCCTTCGGTTTTTATATGGAAATACTGCATCAACAATGGCTCCATATTTTCCTCTCCCTTTGTGTCCCTCTCGAGGAGGGACCTTTGCTGCACCTTTGACATCCTCACTTTTGGATACGGATGGAGGATGATTTATGCAGCCATGGAATGTCGTTTTTCGCTTTGCAGACAGAGTACTTGCAGGGTACTGAGAGTATTATAGAGAAGGTAGGATTTGTGGAAAATTCATGGAAATATATACATATAGTTATTGCGTGCTAACAATCGGAAGATTAAATACATTAATAAGAGAGTTTTAATAATAAACATAATATTATATTTTCTATCACATTAGAAAGGTGTTACAGAGTCGGTTCTAGTTTCTTTCTCGACAGCAACAAGTGAAAAATTAAGTGATATTTCGGAATTTGTTGGCAGCTCAAGAGAACGAGTCTCCACTCGGATTGGCCATGGTAATTGATGCCAATGCTCTCAATCAATGCCCAAATAATAGTCGTAGATTTTCCACAGTCTTTCCCACATCGGAAAATCGATTTGATTTTGTATCCCATTAACAGAGAGATTATAAAACGCCGTTGCCCACCGTTGGAGCTGGTGGCATTGTCAAGCGGCTTGTTTGCCCATTAATTCATCATTATTAAGATGTCAGCGATGTAGTTGACATTTGTGACCAACCAAGCATTCTCCGATCCATTCCAATCCACAGCGTTATATGCGGGTCATTTGACATCTGTTGGCTGTCACTGAGATTCCGATTGGGATATGGATTTGGACTCGGATTTAGTTTTCGTTTCGGATTTGAGCCTTGCACCTGCATTTGCTTGATGCTAATTTTCCACGACGTTATTGAAAGTTTATCTCGAGAAATGACTGATGTCCCATCGCCACTTCATTTTATTTTTTTGAGGTTTGGAAGTCATAATTAATAGATGTGGGTGCCCTCTTTAACCAGAAACAATATGGGAACTGGCAGATATTATCATTAGATCGAGGACAGATGCGTGAGCGAACTCTTGTGGATCCTTTTTGTTTTTACTTGTCATTTATCTTAAGCGGGTAATAAAGAAACTGTAGCAGATGGGATCATCTTTTAGAATCAATAAATTACGGATTCAGAATCGGAAAACCAGACAGAAAAAGAAACCAAAACCGAAACCAAAACACACAGAAACACACACAAATCGTAGTAGTAGTCCAACTAGTCCCAGTAGCCACCCCACCGCACCCGCACCGATATAGATTGATGGTATATAATAATAACTTTGGCTCCGACCCGCTCACGAAAAGGTCTTTCTCACTTTTCGCGCTTAATTAAACAATTAAATTTAATTACGGTTAATATGGCTCTAATTGCTGTATTTCCTACGTTCACACGCACATGGAGCAGGGCAGAGCTGCTTTCTGCCACCTCTCACCCAATATTACACCCAACTTTCTACGTATATCCATCTATTCCATCCGGTATATAGAGTCCTCGATATATATAGACCCCCCTTTTGTGCTCACCGCTACATAAAGGCATCAAATTATAAGTCAGGTCTATTTGTGGCGGGTAGAAAGAGATGGCCATAGAGGTGGGGGCAAGAGGGAGAGAGCAGGCATGGTGGGGTCGGTCTCTCTCTATCTGTCTGATGCTTCCCACCCGAACCCCCAGACCAAACCCGGGTCGTTCTCAGCATCACAATTAAGCGGAAAGAAAAATTATTATATCTTTATGTTTTGTCATTCCGTGCACGTCCTTGCGCTCGAAAAAGAGACAACAATATGTCCTGCGCGTAGCGTTATTTACTTAAAATCAATAAAAAAAAACTACCCCAACGAGAAACTCACCTCTGGCTGAGGGTGAGTTTGCGCAGGACGAAAAGAGACGGGCGCAAGAGGGAGCCGTATTTAGAGCGGGACAACAACAAGTGCTCCACTGAGTCCTTTTGGTCGAATCCCTTACACTTGGATGCGTTTATTTGCACGTGAAAATTGTAAAAATGGCGAACAGTCGCTGCCTCTGCCTCGGTCGCCACCGCTGCCTCGGCCGCCGCTACCATACTAATATGTCCAATTGTGGAAAATAATTATAATGAAACAAATTTCCACTCACTCGGGCGAAGGAGGAGGAAGGCAAAACGTCATATCCTTTGAGACCCTTCTCGCTCTCGCACACGCCAACTCCCCCTCTCGCTATCGGTAAGTGCACCTAAGGGTTGTGGAGTGTGTATTGTGTTCAAGCGAAATTAAGTTCATATAAAATAAAATACAAAACAAAAAAAAAGAAAAGCTATAAACCACGAGCCGTGGGAGTAAAATCGTTTCTACTTGAATTACGGTGAATTGTCTGTCTTTCCACAGGGTGTGTGTGTGTCTTTTCGCACAGTGTATAGTAGTATCTGACGCTGTCTGCGTGGGCATAAATCTCGGTGTTTGTGAATTTTATTGTCTCCACTTGCCATGGAACTCTGAGTTATAATTGGAAGTGTAAAGCAATAAATGTTGCTCCCCAGCAGTCAAAATAAAAAGAAAGAGAAAAGCAGAGAGAAAGGGACGGAAAAGACTGAAGAGAAAGACAAAAGAAAACATTTACATTTTAAATGAGAAAATCAAACAAATGGAAAAAAATATGCGAAAGATTTGTCGTCGTTTTTTTGACGGGAGTAATTGAAAAAATATATTGAGAAATTTTAGCTGAGATAAACAACTGAATATTTTCGTTCAAAGAGAACGATAGGAAAAGATTAGGGAGGTAAAAATTGATATATTAATATTAAAATTATTTTTTATAAATGACAAGCTTTTAAGAAATTTAATATGACTAATTATATAATTTTGACAGAATTTACATAGAAACAAGAAAGGAAGCTACTGCTTCCTGCTTCACTGCGTTGCAAACTTCTGACTAAAATTATAATACCCTGCAAGGGTATAATAATAAATATAAATACATTTTTACATTAAACAATACTTGATGTATAAAATGCAATAAATAAATTACATTAAACACTTAAACACACTTACTGTGTGATATCCACAACACATCATCCTGTCAGTGGGCTATGGTTGTTACAAAACCACTTGTTATATCCACAGATATATCTCGCGGAAGCAATCAAAGCTAATCAACTGCGTCCCATTCCCTTTTGCGTGGATTGAAATTGATGAATGAGAAATAGAGCCCATCTCAATGGCGCCCCTCGTTGTGCCAGGCAATCGCCTTGGAACATCTAAATGTTTGCTAATTTGCTTAATAATTGTATTTGGAATTAGAAGGAATAGCGCTGATGGACGTGGATGTGGATCGTTTTAACCCATTTGCCACATACAACAATCAACGTCATTCAGGACGGGGCCAGGCCATCCTTCCTCTGAGGCGCTTAATGGTAACAGCACCATCATATATCTACTATAATTTCCCTCGATCTAGCTGCAGCCACCACAGCTTCACGTGGCAAGCCATCAATTCTAAGTAGATGGCACCGCGCAGATAAATTTGTCCCACTAAATTGGCCGAAACATGAAATAATTGCGAATGTAATTAGTTATTGCCCACAAGAGCGAGATGAGTGCACAGAATGAGAAATACAAAGATTCTGCCTGATGCGGATGCAAGTGGAAATGGGAAATGGAGAGGGAAAAATGGGAGTTTGGGGATATTGGATCTGAAGCTGCTGGAGGAGTGACTGGTATGCACTGAAATAAACACGGAACAATTTATTGAATTACAAAAGAAATAAGGCTCTAAACTAAAATTATTCAAAAGGAGCCTCTTATTTCAACTTTTTAATAATAATAATTAAATATATCCACGGATTTGAACAGAATACATTATGTGGAAACATCTAAACGATTCATTAAATAAGTCTTGTGTATTTTTATATGAACTTAAATTAAAATCTGTTTAAATACTTGAAAAGCCCTAAAAAGTGTGCAACAAAATATTTTACAAGTATGTTCTTCATTGTTTATAAAGGATGTAACATTATTTAGTAAACATTTTACCAGTATTTTCTTCATCGTTTATAAATGATTTAATATTATTTAGTTCTTTGTAACACAAAATCAATTCAAGATTTTATGCCATAGTTATAACATAATTATTTATTTCGATGAATTATAAGAAATCCACCCTTTTTTCGCTGTGCATTCCGTCTGGTAGAGCCAAGTGGAATGCCGTTCTGCAGATGCCACTTAATTTCGCACAAAAGTAAATTGTCTTGTAGCAACAACTACAACAACAACAGCAACAACTACTCAGTTAAAGCAAGAGAATCGGGAGGCAGGAACAGAAACAGCAGCAGGAACAACAACAACCATGGAGCACAAAAGAAACGGACTAACATTACATGCTCTGGCTTTAACTTTCGATGTGAATGTGGCTATGAATGTGGCTAAATCCCCGGCCTACATTACCTAACGCCCCTTTTTTAGAGCGGAGCTCTCTGGCTCTTCTCACACTATCTACAGCTATTACCAATAGAATTTGTGAAGAGGAAAAAATATATAAGTTAAATGTATAATATATATAAAGCATATAAATTAATATAATCTGACCGGGCTGGAATCAATGGGAACAGCCTTCTATTTATCTTGGTTGGTAGCATTTGGTTGGTTGCTGGTAGTTGACATTGCCAGTTGGCCGCTGGCTCTTGTGGGGGCCGTTGGGGCGCGCACGCCAAAGATTAAAATCTCCAGACAAATTTTGCATTTCGCTTGGCATCCTCCGTTTGCAACAATCCCCGGCCGCATGAATTAAAAGCCAAGGCGAATATAAAATAATATAAGCTAAAGTGAGGACTAGGATACTCTCACTTAGAAGATGGTTGAATTTACATTAAATTAAACGCCATTGATCCTTGAAAGTATTGTGGATTTATTAGAAAATAAGAATGAATAGAATAGTGCCTACATTGGTCTTTTAAATTGAAGAGCATAATTTCAGAAATATTTTTTTAGAGATTTAAAACCTCAGGGCATTTTTATGGATTCATTTCCCTTTATTAAAAAAAAATTAATACAAAATATGTAATTTTATCAATTTAAAACTCTCCTGCTCAGATTTACTTTCATGAATGAAAACTCTAGCAGCTGGATCCCTTCTGCTGGTAAGGGCATGCATGTGAAATTAAATTGTATCTGCTGGCGACGACCAACACTTTCGCTAATGTATTTCTCAGATGAAGATACTCATAGTCGCAGTGCGTTCGGTTTTCGGGGCACAACTTAATTGTGCGCCCAAACAGAGCGTGCCGATGACGACGACGGCGCGCTTGATATGCGCGATTCCTTGAAATTGTTCACATGAAAATGCTAGACTGCAGCACTGTATTTAATTCAATTGAAAATAGTGCGAAACTGCAAGAGCCAGGAGGGAGTACAGGCTCGGAAAACAAAATTTAATTGAGTATTTAAAAACGTAAAGCCCCGCCGGGCCCTTCCTCCGGCAAGGAGCCTGCGACTTTGGAGCGTTTCTTTTGGAGCATTTTTCGCAGAATTCTAAACTTGGAAATTAGGTTTCAGACACGACAATATCGTGGCCGTTTTTTTATATTTCTCTCTTTTTCCCCTATTATATCGGCCTCATATCTCACGCTATTTTGTTAATTGCATTCTACACAGACGTCGATTCCTGGAATGATTGCAGTTAACCAAAAAATTAATACCGGAAAAGTGTGGGATCCGAGACTATTACTACGTGCCCGGTGTAACCATGAAAATTATAACAAAAATGTTTCATTTTCACCACAATGAAACTAACATTGTAATTACCAATTTAAAGTGCTTAGCTAAAGCCATAAAACCCACAAATGAACTAACTCACCTGACTCAAACCCCCAAAAGAGGGAAATTTCAGCTTAAGTGAAAATAAATGAATATAAAATTGTTTTTGCCTCTTTCTGTTTTTTAATTTTTTGCCTTTTCGTGCGTATGGTCCGAAGTGCGAAGAGTGGAAAGAGGCGCATAAAAAATTTAATTGACAGCCACGGAATTCCGTGGAAAATGGATCATTTGCATAAGTTGTGATGAGGGAAATACGAGAGTTTTTCGTCGTCTTTTTGGGACATTGTCTTAGGATTACGAGTAATTTTTTCTAAAGAAAATAAAGAGACTTGGCAATGTAGGGTGTCGGATTTTGATTATTTTTTGAAAGGACTTGAAATATAATTGTACCTCAAGAGAATTGTATTATTATTTTAAAAGTTATTGTTGCACTTTTGGAGCCAATTATTAAATTGTCCTTTTTTAATATATTTAAAATTCTTTAAAACCATTAAAAACTTAAGCACTTGAGGTTGATTTAACATTTTTATCATATTTAGATTTAACAAAATTCAATAATACATTTCCAACAAACAAATAAAAATATTTCTTTTACATTTTATTGTACATGTTCATATATTTTTGTTGTTTAAATATTTCAATATAATCCTATATGAACAGCTGGCTTTTCACTTATCTCAAGAGAATCTTCGAATATTCAAAATAGCTAACCATACAATTTTCCTGGGATAGCTTTTTATTTTCATTCGGTTGCCTGCGTATGTGCTCCAGATGTAGATCCGAGGAATGGGGCACTTCTTTTCTCCCGATCAGGTGGTTGCTACTCCGAAATATTCCCGGAACAATGGAGCGAGCAGCTGGTTGGTTGGTGGCTCAAAGGCTTCCTCGTATAACGAGGTGAAAACATTATTTTTATTACCTAATTACCTCAATTTTTTTTCTGTAATTGCGAGTGCCTTGCCTTCGAAATGAATTGAGACGCGGATCGCCATGCTGTCTGCAGGCGGAGTATATATCAGGCAAGCGGGTTAAGCAAACGGATTTCCAATTCGATTAACTTTATGAATGAATCTTCTGTGAATCCACTCGAATCTCATTTCGAGTGAGGGTAATCTTCGTTTGCTTGCTGACTTTTGCCAGTTGCCGTTGGTGTTCGCCTGGAAAAACTATCCAGGGGAGTTTGTCTGCAATCTGGTCTATAAGTACCTCATATCTTGCATAATCAGCGCATCATGAACTTATTTGTGGCCGGTGGTGAGTGAGTGTTATTTAAAAATATTATGCTTGGGTTTTTACTCAAAGAGGAGTTTCCACTTTTTGGAGAGATTGCTGGATTTTGTTGATAAAAAGGAGCTTTTAACTGATTTTCTCTATATAAGACACTTTTTTAAAATTTTTCTCCGATCAACAATTTGCTTGCAATTAATCAACTTTGGTCTGTAGTTAATTAATTAAGCAGAAAACAATTCAAAGATCAAGTTGTAAACCCCGCTCAGAAGGACCTTCCCCCTTGTCCGTGCCCAGTATATAATCTCAGATCAATTACCATCCTCAACTTGTTGCGGCGGCTAGCCCCATTGATAACTTTGAACACAAATATTATCATTGTAAATGCGCCGCCTCACAGTTGGGCGTTAATATCAAGCTGTGATTCGGCAGGGAGTCGGGGTCTGAGCCTGGCCCCCGAGGTGCTCCGATAAATATATACATATATATATATGTATATACCTTACCACTGTGGGTACGAAAAGAAAGGGAGGAAGACGCGATGCCAAACAAATGCCTGCAATCAGCGCAGGCGGCTCTCGGTCCATTAGGCCCGATATAAAGCTTAATTGCCGAACTCAAACTCGGGACTCGGCCAAAATCGCAGCAGGCTACCCAATGTAACCAGGCTCTGATTGTGTGTGCTGCTGATGCTGCTGCTGCTCATTTTCCTGGGTCACACAGGGAACAAATTTATGTTAGAAAATTTAGTCAAACTTGATTTATATTTGATCTTGGACTTTCTTTAATATGACCGGAATTTTAACATATTGATCAACATATGGTATTGTGCTGGTCACAACCAGCTTTTAATATTATTTCATAATTTATTAATTTAATATTATTTTTTTTGTCTGATATTTCTTTTCAAATTGAAACATATAAATTTTAAAAATATTTTTACTATTTATGAATTATAAATAACTGTTTTGGTCTCTTTTTCGGTTTCTGTTTCAGGCCGCTTGCTGCCTTGCCAAATGATTTGATTACGTTTTGATTAACGAATTGCACTTTCTGGCGCGACGCGTTTTGCGTGGAACGCCACCTGCGGCTACCTAAAGGCGCAGCCGGGTCTAATTAATAAGCGGACGAGGGGCCACAGACACCAGTACCGATCCCCACCGATCCACCTTTCTGGCCGTCAACCGTTGGCGTCAGCGTAGGCAGACATTGTAATTATATACGCGTAATTAATTGCGGCGACAATCGATTTGACATCTGAGATAAAAACGGGACGGCTGCCGTGGAGAATTCGCCGAGAAAAACGCATTAATCAACATTTGATGAATTATAAATGCATAATTAATTTAAATATTTTATTGCTAACCAATAAAACAAGGTATGATTGCATTTTAATTGTTAAACAATTATATTTAAATTATATTGGAACTTAGTATCTAGAGGCAAGTGGGGCAAAGGTGTTTAGAAATGTCAAAAAAATTTAAGAATATAATTTAAAAAAAGAATTCACAACTAAAAAACTTTGATTATAAATATAAATATAAATATAGTTACTATATTCTGTTCATACATATTATTTTTTATAACAATAAAAATAATAATAATAATATAGAGCTTTATGTCAAATATAGCTAAAATTTGATTAAAATATACTTTTAGCCATCCCTAAAGTGTAATTAATTGGTAAAAGATTAATATGGGTCAAGTGCAATAATGAAATACTGTAACTTAAGCAAATTAATTATACTTTAATGGCCTTCAAAGAGATCTTGAGATAGTATATTAGTTCTGGAAAGATGCAAATACTAGACTTACAAAATTAAAGGAGAATTTAAATTCGTTAACTCTAATTGTTTGCAGAATGGCAATACAGCGTCCTGAATTTGCATTTTGTGAATTTCAATTTGTAAATTAAGCATTTTATTGTTTAAGCTTATACATAGTAAAAAACCCAACGCGTAATAGGGTTACAGCCCTTGAACAAATATTTAACCACACTTGCACTCAGTACCCAAAGTCCTAGAAATGTTTCAAGCCTTATCAGCAGTGTTCAAGCTAGCAAATAATAATATTTTAATTTATTTATTGAGCACATAGACGCACAACCAACACACCGGTTTGCTGTCTGTAAATAAATCAAAATAGCTAAATTATTTGACGTTTTGCGGGCTGTAGCTACAGCGGCTTTTCATGCCGACGGCGTGTTATTCCATTTGTAATTAAATTAATTGGGTTTTAATTCAACGCGATAAGAAATACAGCAAAAAAACCACAGGCAGTATTGACGCTCGTTCAGCTATCAACAACAAATAACAAACAGAAAAAATATATAGTTATAAATGTATTCGTTATTGAACCCAGCCTGACACTCGACAAATCGCGTAGGAATAAAAAATATAATGCGAACAATTTGATAATCACTCAATTGTAATCTTAATTTGCCTAACCTCCACTTAAATACATATATATTTTCATATATGTAAGTATATAGACATGTAAAGGCAGAGAACTAGTTGCGAGTTGTAAGAGAACGCCATGTGAGCCAGACATAGATTGCCTGATTAATTAAATATTAATTGTCACTTGATATGAATGCTTCGTCGCTTCTTCCATAAAATAAAACTCAAGCCAACATTATCGCTCTCAACAAAAGCTTTACGAGAATTGTGAAATTTCCGTGATAGTTGGCTGAACTCATTATATAGTATAGAAATTATAGTAACTATGTATAGTAGGAATTTTCACATATCACGCTTTTAAGGAATATTGTATAAGCGCCGCCGTTTCGTAACGTGCTAATTTCATTCTAACAAGCTCTTTGCTCATTATTCCCTACATCAATTCGCTGCGGTCTCATTCTCGATTTGTTCCCAATATAAATTACAACATACGGCCGTCGATCTTACGCAATCGTTTAGTTGAAAAAATAACACCTCTAATTAGCGGGAAAAAATACTATTTTGCTCAGAATTTTAATCAGCAATGAGGCGACACTACTTTGTTAATAGTAAATACATTCTCGGCCTTATGATTTGCCATTTTAATGAATTGAATTGTTTTTTTTTTAATTCAAAGAATAGGAACTTAAATGAAGGGGAACTTGTGTTTGTTTGAGAAGCAAAATTGCGAGAATTTTAGGGCCTTCAAATTAAACTTAAGTTGAAAACCAAATCAGCGTTAAATTGACTCTTGTTTATGAAAGTATGTGATTTAAAAATGCAAAAGAATTTCCTATCATTTTTTGATTAATAAACATGTAATAAAAAATCATCATAAAATAATTGCCGCATAAATGGCAAAACCCTTCGATAAAAATAATATATATGTAGAACAAACATTATTTATTTTGAGAAAAATTTAAGGTTATCGAGCACCCACTATCACTTTATGATTTACAACCAGTGTTTTATATTTTAACGCAAGTTAAGTAATACAAAAAGTTCTACTTTAGGAACTTTCCACCATTAAAATAAAAACACTTTAATTTTTTTATATAATTATATATTTTTTTCAAATTATCTTTTAATAATACGTCTCAGCACTTTCTGCTTTTGTTTTTGTATTATTTTTTCACATTTTTTGTTTAAGTTTATGATTTAATGATTAAACAACTACAGAGGATTAACGCAATATGGTAATTATTATTATTATGCATGTATGAACTATATGTATAGGGTCTGTGGTATTATCGTAGAGTCCTTTTAACGGCATAGCTGTAGCTTTAGATTTAGTTTAGTTTATATGCTTAGAAGTATCTTTAAATACACACGATCAATCCATTTTTGCTAGATTGACTTACAATGCAAATTACATAATACACAAACGAAATATATAAATTTAGTTAATGTTCTTAATGGGTCTTCACGCTTATTGACTTGTTGAGAGTGGTGCAAAAATAAATTATTTTTATTTATCCAAAAACAAAAACGAAACAAACGATGTTGCTTGAGTTTGAACGCTAGAGATTTCTTTCTTCTTTATGTACAATTAGGAAATATATATTTCTCTCGGCATTACATGTATGTATATATACAGAGTTTGATCGTGGCTAATCAGGGTGCTTAGTCGGGTCTATATATCTTATAGTATTTACAGGGCATGCATTTTAAAGAACATTTGAAAGTATCGTAACATAAAATGCGCTAACATCACAGCAAAATTTTGGGGTTTCCTCTTCAGCTCCGGCATTTTGGTTACCAGTATTCTGGAAACTATGGTTCCGTTGGCATCTCTCTTGAGCCAAATGGGCCGCCACTTATCCCAGGTGCATTAGGCTCGGGTGGAAGTACCCGGCCATGGCCCACTGGGCGCCCTGTGCTCCCCGTCCAAGCAGCGCCATCTTGTGCTTTTCGATCTCGGCCTCCTGCAGCCGCTTGGCCTTGGCCCGCCGGTTTTGGAACCAGATTTTCACCTGCGTTTCGGTGAGCCGGAGCGATGAGGAGAACTCCGCCCGCTCGGCAATGCTGAGGTACTGCTTCTCCCGGAACTTCTTCTCTAGCGAGAGCAGTTGCTGGGTGGTGAATGGCGTGCGGGGCTTCCTGTTCGGTTTGTGCTTTCGCAGGTTGCACTTGATCCGTGGCGGTTCGTTGGCATCTAAATAGATTTTGTGATTGATTAGTCCAATGTTTGTTAGATTTTTAAATTTTTCACATACAAGAGTTCTTTGTTTGCCGGGTTTTTGATTTTTAATAGTTAGTACTCCCATTCCCCCTTGGATTGAATAAAGAAAGAACTTCACAGTAAAAACTCTTTGAGCTTATTCCAAGTAAGTCCCCTTAAATTTCTTATTACTTTATTTGCCATCGGAACAAAGTCTTATTAAATGTTGAATGAAATGGGCTGTCAACTGCCGTCTGTCCTTGGCCTTGTCAATTTGGCTAAAAGCGGCAGCAGCAACAATATACGGTAATTACTCCTTTAAGTGGCCAATAAATTTGCTGTCTAAACTATTTGTCAGACAAAGCCGCAGCAGCAGCCGCAGTAGCGACGGGAAATGCATTCCCCGATGTGGATGTGGCTGAGGATCCCCAACCCGAATCCCCTTGAGCCATATCTCAGTTCGATTCTTTTTGCACAGCAAAACAATTTTAATTTGGGCATTTTGTTTTGGCAAACAAAGGCGGCAGAGAGGCGAATGGAAAAAAACAGAAAAAAAAAACCTGAAACGTCGTGCAGGCCTTATAAAGACGCCGGAGGAGATATAGCAGCAGCTGTGGTAAGTTGCATGCCTTCGGAGTGGAGTGTTGTTAATGAAAGTAATGAGCTTGCCACAAACCACAGAGATGCAAATGACATTTTAAAGATGCAGTCGGTCCGGGTCAGATCTCTCCCGAGATCTCTCTCCCTCCCAATCCCTGGGATCCCCAAAGGCACGCGTAATTTATTGGGCATTTTGTTTTGCAGTCGAAGGAGCCAGAGACGTCGAACGGTTGAGAACAGTAGAATCAAAATAAAGACAAATGCAAATTATATGCAACGCTTTAATTTAACGCATAATTGCGCAAATTGAAATTGCCGAGTGACAAACGTTGGCCAAGTTTTCTAGATGCTATTTTTAATTGCTTTTTATGCTCTGCATTTTGGCAAATGACGCATCAAACAATTACAATAAACAAAAGAAAGAGCGGCCAATAAGAACCTGAGAATAAAATTTGAGGCCTTAAACAACCATTCAGATTCTAACTTAACGTAAAAAACAAAACAAAATTAATATTTGTATTAATATTACCATTTATTTTCTTTCTACTTGACCAAAACTTAATGTGTTCACACACATTTTGTGGCACATTATGATACTCCCTTTGATAAACAAATAAATGTCGGAAAACCCGCTATAAGGCCATAAAAATTTAACTCGCGATGGAATCAAAATTAATATCCAACTCGGGTCTGGAACACAGAGAGGTGCTGACTGGGGCTCATTAAGTAATTAGTGTGACATGTCAGAGTTATGTTAATGCAACCGGCTTATCGTTCCGATATTTGTGGGTCTGGCGGGACTCCAGGGTCGTAAAGCCAACTCCGGATGGCCAACTAACAAGGTGAAACGAAATGTGAACACTCCCGATAAAGCCAGTCTGGAATCCAGATTTTATATATATAATGAAGATGCTGGAGCTGCCTGCAGTCGAAAATGTGCCTTACAGACTCACAGACACTGCCAGGCCTATGTAAATATATATATTATGTGTAAAATTTTGATTTGATCTCGGTTTTGTTTTGTTTGGTACTTTGTTGTCGCTCTTGTCTTGTATTGACCATAAATTATTTTCGAAATTAGCATATAAACGAGGCCCTTTTTTTCTTTTGTCACACGGTTTTTTATGACTTTTCTTTACTTGGGTTTAATATTAATTTGCAATTCGTGGACCATTCGTGTAATAATATTTATAAACAGATAAAGTCATTATTTAGATTATTATCTGTTCAGAGAATAAAGTTCCCTTAAATTTAACTAAATATTTGTATTATGTATAACTTTACTTTGTATCGCTACACTTTCTTTACATTTATTTCAAAATTAATTGCTCATTTGTCGCTAAATTGTTGGAATGGGGTTCCATTGCAAAGTGAGCTGGATTTTCCGGCTCCCCTCACGTGTGCCCCGCCCCAATGGAAATTCCTTTGGCTTTGGTTGTGAAAAACCTGCATCGAAAAGCCCAAAGAGGAGACAAGAAACTAGAGACACACGGGGGCGAGAAACAAGAGTGCGAGACTTGTTTTCGACTTTTCGCTTTTTTTATAGGCTTTGTTGCTCCGGGCTTTAGTGTACAGGGAAATGTTTCTAGTTAAATAAATAAATAGATTTTAGAAAATGTTATTTAAAACCAAGAATGAAAATATTGTAAACGTTAAGTTTGATATTTTCTTATAGTTCGAAGTAATATATTCCCATTAATTGATACCCACTCATTGTTTAATTCATTTCTTAATATTTATTTAAACAATTCAAAATGTATTTTGCTTAAATATTTCCTTTCAGTGTGCAATGGGGCTGCTACAGCGGCTTTACGTCGCCATTGCCAGTTCAAATACATGCCACAAACGCCAATTGTGACATTTAGCCTATGTTTGTAATGGATTTTCAATTAATTTGAGTTCTCCTGTGTATTGTAGACGAGACATCGTATAAGAGCAGCGGCAGCAAATGAGACAGTCCAACAGACAATTGTGAAATTTACGCGTATCGCTTCAGATCGGATCGCTTCACGGAGGGAAGGCAAAAAGCCATACCAAATCGCTGTATATAGACGAGCGGTGACAACGTTCGATTGATTTGCGGTGCAAATTGCTGGCAATTAATTCTTCATTAAAGCGTTTTCGTATAGCACTTGACTTGGCTCTATTTTTTTCCATTTTCTTCGGTGAAAACCGTTGGGGTTGTGCAACGTTAAGCACCAGTGGAGCACCAGTGCCGGCCAAATGGGCAGATGGCTAATGCAATTACACGTTTACGGTCAAATCGGCATCAGCTTGGGGGCCACCTTCATACATATATATATCCATCGCATAGGTAGTATATATGCCTTTAGGCATGAGCCGATTTCATAATGAGGGATTTTAATTAGCTCCAAATAGGAGCCATGTTTAAATTAATGATTAGGCCAGCGAGATCTAGTGGGTCCGGCCAAAAGGGAATTATTCCCCAGAGTTCATGAGGCAATACAATTGCAATTTTTCGATGAGGGGCCCTAACACCGGTTTAACGAGTCAATTAATTAGCCAGAGGCGTGTTAATAATAACCAGTGGGCTTAAATCTCTCGGTGAAGGTGGAGAAAAAGGGACTCTTTTTTAAATCAATAGGATGAATTCTAATAAAATTACGTTTTGAAATTAATAAAATCATAAGGAGAATTTCAGAATTTAATTATTAGGCAGATAATTAAACAGAAATAAAAAATGGCTTCAAAATAATATCTTTTTAATATTTTAAATTATTTAACATAATTGAAAGCAAACATGAACACAAGAAAAATTTTACAAAACAATAGTTAATCTAAATAAGATTTTACTTTAATTCGCACATTCTTGTAATGTTCATATTTTCTATAAAAATTATTATTTTGCCTCTGAATTGATACCGATTTAAAAAAAAAAATAGCTTTATTTACTTTTTGAAAACTTGTAAATTCTTTTTTCATATCCACTTTCTTGTTGGCCGCTGATTGAATATGTTCCTACATTTTTCTTAGTGCATCTTGACCACTGCCCACCTGTGCAACTCCTTGGAAAATCTTGTCACATTGCGTGCCTTGTTGCCAGTATCTATTTAGTGAGTGTTTTGCAATGAAGTTCGCTGCCTCTGGGCAAGATAAGACCTTTCCTCCGATATACAAACTCACAGATATCAGCAGTTCCCGTGGGTTGGGCTGGGCCTCTGAGGCCTGTCTTATAACAGGTTCCAAATGCCATTTAATTACTCAGCTGGGGCACCACACAACAGTACTAAGTATTAGCGAGCACAACGGCAGCAACATCCTACAGCTCAAATTAGTTAAACTACCAATTGTCTACAAATATTTGGCAATATGTTAACCAACTTTAACATACACACGGGGAGAGAGATATAGACAGAGAGAGGTTTGTTGAGGATCTATGGATAGTAACCCAATCCAAGAGGCCAGATCCACCTTCGCCACCTTGTCTGGCTTTTGTAATTTACTGCAAATAAATTGTATTTACCAAAAACATACATCAAAATGTCTGCACCGCCGCCGGCTTAAACCTCTTGCTGCCCCTCGCTTTGCACGTTAGGTGGCGTGCAGAATGCAAATATTATTTTAGCTTTCGAAGGAGAGCCTTGCAAATGGTGTTAAAACGCATGCAAACCGGGCCCTGCCCCCGGCTTAACCCTCATCAGCCGCCGTCGCCTGCTGTTAACATTTAAATTGCTGCCGTTGGCCTGTTTAAAAAATTGCGTGTTTTGGTGGGCGTACCTGATATGCCACGCCCCAACGTTTTGACCAGGTTTCTTCCTCTCTCTCTCTCTCTAACCAATTTCAGAGCAAGTTAGCCTGTGTGTGTGTTGCAATGACTCCCAAGTTGTTGCTCGTTTGTTCAGCTTGAAAATTAATTTCTATAATGGCTGCCAAGAATTGCAGCTGCAATGCGTGGTGGCTTCCAAGAGAGGCTCCAGGGGGCTAACAGGAGCATAAATGCTTCATAAAAACTTTGCAAAATATGTGAAAATGGAAAAACAAAAGGGAAAAGGGTTTGCGAGTGAGTGCACTTTACGTGACTTGACTGCCCTTGCAATTAGTTAAATTATGAAGGTACAAAAGCAACATTCCCATTTTGCAACATGAAAATGTTAATCACATTGCGAGGAAAACATAAAGGAAAATGGTAAAGAAAAATGAGAAGGGAATTGCGACTAGGTTAGGTCCGGGAATATTACTTATAAATTTGATTAGAGAATTAAAATAAATAAATAAAATATTCATTTTATAATCATTTTTTAATTAAATATCTTTAGGGAGTAAATCTCCATTGTATAGATTTCATAGATCCAAATATATATGCATACATTCTCTTGATCGGACAAATTTTTAAGTAGTTTTTCTTTAAAAAATCCGAAAAAGATATAAACCCAACATTGTTCAAGAGTAAAACTTGCATAATACATTTATAGAAAAGCCCACATACACCCTACACAGACACACACCATGCGCGCGTGTGTTCTCAAAGCCTAATCGGAGGCAGTTTAATTTAATTGACCATGAAAGAGACGCCGACAAACGGTAGCAGCGCACCAGATAGATACACAGATACTCAACCTGTATCTGCAGTTGGCAAGGCACTAAGTACCTAACACTTGACATAATGCCGCAAGAAGATAGCGGCAGGTCAAGCGAGAGACAGAGAGAGCTCTGAAGGGGATCTCATCGTCGGCTCATAAAAGACAGCAGCAACCTGCTGGGCTAATGAGACACGCTGAATATCGGAGGACAAGAACCCGAAAATACAGCTGCCAAACGAAAATGAAGTTGTTCCCGTGTATTTTATACACATGTACCAGTTGACAGCCAAATGACAAAATACGCAGCAAATGTCTGGAATATTTTATATATCTATATTTCTCCTAACCTCTGTTTTAAAGAATTTGGACAAGTGGTTTGAAGTCGTCGAAGAGAAATTGATTGGCCCACCATTGGAGATTGATTTATTTTCACATCTTAATTTTTCAAATTAAAGCCCAATTTAGTTTTAAATATTATGGACAGAAATTAATTTACCATTTTCATCTAAATTGAAAGAATGTAAGACAAGACGAAATCCTTCCAGGGCTTGTTTAAATCCAAACCGACAGCTCTATATTAAACCATTTGGAGGCATTTGGAAGCAAACACAAAAAGAAGAAGAATACTTCGGGCAAACTGCATATATAAAAAGAAAATTTACAGTTTGCAGTTTTTTTTGCCAAGAGCTTTTTCTGACTCATTTCGGAAAGTGTTGCGGAAATGCAAGGCTCACATACCAGTTGCCCGGCATCATAGTGTGACCTGGTCAGGGTTTTCCTCCTGAATTTTTTCCTATATTCCACACAAACATACTCTTTTTTGGAGGCTCCAGGAAATGCAAGCAAAGTGCGAACTGTGCATGCAGATAGAGATCGGTTGTAACCCGCCGCCAGACTCGCTTCAATTAGTCTGGTTAGTCAGTTAGACAGTCCGTTTGGGGTTTTTTATATGCGTTTATTATTAGATTTTGGGGACAAATAAAAGGGGGCTGGCAGACCGGAAAGCGCCGAAAAATGAATGAATACTCTCGCATCAGACGGTGGGCCAATTGAGGAAAATCTGAACCGACGCGACGTCACTCTCATCATCATAATCAACATCATCTTCATCATCATATATGTATAGTAATGGGTCCCGGCAATCAAGCATATTTCATTGTTTTATTTAAGGCCCTCCTCTCGGCAATAATAATTGCCACGCACTTTGACTACAAAACTGCAGTCACGACGATACGATGGCTACAATGATGATGGTGTCTCCGGCTATGAGGTGGCCATGATGGAGCACCCGCAGCCACACACCACATCGATGGTGCCAATTAAGCTGAAGAGGGGCGGCCAAGTTAATTGAATTAAAATGCGACACAAAATGGTGTAGATAAACTTGCCATGGAGAAACAATGGTTAAATAAATCGTTCCTAACTACCTATATACATACATATGTATCTTGAAAATAAAAAGTATTTTGCTCTCTTGAATACTTTTCTATATTTTGTACAGGTCAAGGAATAATATATTTAGCGGGAGAATTTAATGAATAAAAGGTCTAGGGGAAAGTAATATATAAAATTAAACTTTTCTGGAATTTTGAGATGAATATTACATGGATAAAATATAAATACAATATTATTTAAAATATTTGTATAATCAGAAAATGTATTTGGAGAATGAAGGAACTATATATGAGTTAAAAATCGATTATAAATATTTTTAATATATATGTATGTAAAGAATATAACAACAAAATTTTAAAGTTTCCCTATACATTTTCTTAGTAATCTTTGCACCTTAAAAACTCCCTGAACTTCGTAGAACCTAAGCACTTGTCTCTGATAAGGTTTATAATTTCCTGCCAACAAAACAACAAATATATACAGCAATTTATGTATATACTTATATATATATATAAAAACCCGGCAAAACAAGCTCTCCAACCTAAGACAGAAAATAAAGGAATATATCCCTTACCTCCTCCAAATCCTTGTCCAGGAAACAGACCCGGTGGTCCGAAGGGCGGCATTTGCCGGGCGCCTGGCCATGGCACACCGGCGCCCATTCCTGTCCAGGCCACGGCCGCTGCTGCCAGAGCGCTAAATGGCGTGGGGCGTATAGGTACGTGGCCGGAGGCCAAAGCCGCCGGCGACAAGATCGCCGAGGACATGTGCGCCCCAGAAGTGTTGCCGACGCTGTGCGGTGACTCCGTGGACTTGCCGCCGCCACTGATGTCGAGGCCGTCGGGTGTGGAACGCGGCGAGTCATCGGCATTCATGTCCTCGATATCGATGTCCTCCTCCTCGTCGTGATCGGGGTCGGCGTCGTGCTCCTGAAGGAGTTCCTCGTCGTACTCCAGATCCGAGTCCGTGTGACTGCCCAGCGGCGAGTGTCGTTCGTTCTTGGCGGGCAGGAAAGGTGTGACTCCCACTCCGGAGCCTGGTGCGGAACCCGGCGCCACGGGCGTAGAGCTGGGGGTGCTGCTGGTGGAGACTGGCGGGGAATTGAGTCTCGCCTCCGCCGCCTGTTGCTGCTGCTGCTGTCTCAGCTGAGCGGCCATGGCCTGGTGATGAACATGTGCCGCCGCCTGGAGAAGATGAGCATGATGCGCCACAGCGGCGGGATGGAAGGTAGTGGTGGTCACAGGCACTCCACCAGGAGCAGAAGCCACAGTTGGCGGCGGGGGGGGCGAGCTGCTGGCCTGGGATATGGGTGATGTGGCCGCTGAGCTCGACAGATTCGTGGGTGCTTCTCCGGGTGCATTTGGTGGCGTTTTCGGTCTCGTGTCTGCCAGAAGGGAGGCCACACTGAAGTTGCTCAGTCGGGAAGTGGTCTTGTGCAGGTGATGTGCCGGCGGATGCACTGCGGCCAGCTGGAGTGCCGCCTGCTGTTGTTGCTGCTGCTGATGATGATGATGCTGCTGCTGTAGCAGGTGCTGCTGGTGGGCCAAGAGCAGGGCCGACGGCGAGGTGGGACTGCTCAGGGGATGCAGGCTGGGACTGATGCTGGCCATGGTGTTGGAGCTGCTGGTGGTGGAACTGCTCCCGCCGCCGCTGGAGAGGCTGATACTGCTCGGCGGCACAGTAGGGCTGGTCATCGTCTGGCGCAGGCCGGTCACTGTCATGCTTAACATAAAGCCTTCTGAAGAATTGGGTTTTTTTTTAGAGTCTTTCTCTGAGGTTGTTCCAAAATTTTTGCTGGTTTTTAGAGTTCTCTTTTCATTCTAGATTCTTGTGATGAATTAGAAGGGAACGTATAACTCCTTGATTGTTATTGAATTTTAGACTGATTTCATCTGAAGTCAGAAAAGCTTTCGAAATTTATTTTCCACTTATAAAGATGGTTTTATCTCTGCGAAATCTTATAGTTCACTTGAGAAGAAATTGTAGTTTATGCAGAATTTAAAAGTTTAATGTTTTAAATAGTTCACTTTTTATTTAATTTATATTTATTCAGTTGGTTTATATAACTTCTCGTCTGCCTTAATTTGTTAAGATTATCTTTATTTTTTGTTAATTAAATGCGCTGCTGCTCGTCACACGCGCTAATTACACACACTCGCGCACACGCCGTGTTGCTGCTTCAGTTTCTGCGGGAGAAAGAGCGTCCTCTTGAGATCACGTCTGTTCTGCGACTGAAATATGGGATTAATGCCACCGAGCACCGCTGCCTCTTCCAAGCGCCGACACACAGATACGAACGCACACACGCGCGCAGAGCGACAGAGCAGTGGTGGTTGGTAGTGGCTTCGAAAAACCGGCTATGCAGCTCTAGCTCTATCTTGTTCTTGCTTAGCGCTTGCCCCACAGAGTCGACACCATTTTTATTGGCTCGGATATAGCCTTCTCGCTTGTGATTGTTATTTTCCTTTGCATTTTCTCCACTTTTCAACTTGCGCCGCCCTCTTTTCCGCTCGCCTTATTTCCTGTGTGGTGAGTATGAGAAACAGTGATGGGGCTAATGGCGGCCTATAGTTGTTCCGCTTGCACGCCTAATTATTATTGAATAATTCAATCTCCTAAGCGTTTTTCCACCTTGTTCTTTTTTTTCGCCAAGCTGCTGCTCATATTAGCATTTTATAACAAGCGGTAGCGGCAAACGCTTGTCCATTTTTACTTGGGTTTCCCTCTATGGTTTTCCTCGCTCCTGCCATCTCTTTCCCGCCGCCCTCAATATCTTCATTTGACGTCTGCAAGTTTGTGATTTTACCAGATACATATACATACATCGCTATTTATGAAGGTATAAGTCGTCCAAAAAGAAATCCGAATTTAATTGGTACTCGGTGGCGTATGAGCAATGTTCTTAGCGAAAAAAAAACACAATATAATAAATAATAAGCCCATCATTAAGTGAGCAGCATTATCGCAAAGCAGCAATCTCGCTCAGGAAATTATGTTTTTTTTTTCAGCAGCCGTCTGCGTGCTTTGTCGTCCTTCTGGGTGCCTTTTATGTGCGTCCTTTGAGAGAGCACCTCGGCAGATAAGCCATAAAAATAAACATCGATACGCATAAATCGGGGGTTTTTGGCATCAAAAAAATCACCAAAAAGGGACACTAAGAGATAAAGTAGTTAACAAAATGGAATTTTTGAAAATAAAAAATCCATTTATTCGATATCATGTTCGATTTAAAATTCCAACATTTCACTTTTCACTTCAAAATATACAAATATGCAGCGGATTACTATGATATATATAGATTTGAAGCATAATAAATTTACTAAATATTATTTTGGTAAGCTATCTAAAGAAATATATAAATTTTGCTAAAATCCCTGTGCTTATTTCAGGATTGTATCTAAATTTTGTCTATCCCAAAAAATTAACTTTATAATGATCCTCCCAACGAATAAACTGCATTAAATAAAGGATTTCCATTTTTCCATTATCATTCCACTCTTTTTAAGAATTCGACTCTACAAATTACACTAAATTTAAGGATTATTATGCAAAATTGTTGGTTCGAAAACTTTTGCACGAGCAGCAGAAGAAGGAGCAGCCATGGTTTCGCCAGCTGCTTTGTTTTCCGCTGGAGGAAAATGGGTTTTTGGCTTGGGGCTTTGAGTGGGCGGAGTTTTTCTCGTGTGCAAATACAAGGAATAGATCTTAATGGGAATTGTCAGTGGGAGGTGAATAAAGAGCTCAATTAGAACAGTTGACGAATGGCTGTCGGCTGTCAGGTTCTATTAATTAGTTGCCAGCGTTTTATAAATAGGGTTAATTGGGGTTTATTTATATGGAAGGAATTAAACTATTTATTCATCAGTCCAATGGTTTTGTCTTCAAAAACTATTCAAAATCGACTTTTCTTCATCCCATTTCAAATTATATACCCAAATTGTGATCAATTTCTATCAATAATTAATTACCATCATATATTTGTTCATGTCCTATAACATTATTATTAATTTTAACCAATTAGGGCACGGACAATAATCCGATTTATAGTCTTCACTCATTCCCAGCCTCAATTAACTCTTGATACACATTTTACTTTATCTCCCGCCACTTTTTCCGACTTTACTGACTTTACTAATTAAAAGCATTTCCCTACTTCCCCAAAAGTTAAACATTTCATTACCATGGAAAGGCCCCAAGAAAGACAATTCCGCTCTCTTCTCAATTAAATAATTTAAAATGGCAACAAAATGCATAGAGTGAATGCTGGGCTGCTCATTGTCTTCATAGCGTTTTCTAGAGTTTTGCGGCCCGTTGGCATAAAGAATTATAACTAATTACAAATATGAATTCCTCAGCCGAGCGTTTCCTTTTCCCCAATTTATCTCATAAATTTTCCCCTACTTAGCCAGCATCATTATTCATTGAAAGTCTTTGAAATACGCAAATGAGCTCCGAAAAAAAGAGATACAAAAACGGGGCGCAAATTAATTTTTCAATAAGCATCATAAGCGAGTCTCAGCCCCCGTCACTGACCACTGAGCCCAAGATGAAACGAAACCGGCAAAGGCAACAGCGGCAGCACCACCACCAAGTCGTCCAATAACAAAAGCACCAACAAAATTCACGTTGGCGGCGTGCAGTGATGCCAAAGCACCAGAAAAGGCTATGCAAATTTGGCTAAAAGAAGATCTTAAACATAACTAAAAACTAAATCTCTTATTTGATGTATTGAATGGTTCTTCGATATATTTTTTTAAGAATTTTAAAATACTTCATTAGGTATTTAATAATATATTATTTGGAAGCTTTATAAGCCCTAATTTCAAAAAAAAAAGAATTCCATAAATTATTCATTTTTTGTTAATAGAAGAATAATTACTTTAGACCTAAAGCCAAATTTTTCAAAATATAAACAATACTTAAAACACAAGCCCCATTATTGATTATAAGGGTGTTGTATATTTATGTGGGTGGAACATTTATTTATTTGAGATTCGTGTGCCTTTTTTGTCCACTAATTAAATTAGAATTTTGTATTTTATTCGGAAATAATTCCATTGGGTTAATTAATTGGATTGCAGAGTTTGCTAAATAACGAAAATTTTATATTTGAATTTTTGTGAAGTATTTCAAGTTGTTTAAGCTTAGAATAATATTGTATAAATACGTTTTTATATTATAAAATTAAAAACTTTACATTTTGCTTGCCTAATTACCACCCTTTACTACCATTTTAAAAAATATAATGACTATCGAATTTAAGTCACCCTCTTCTCCTCCCCCTCCAAACAAATTAACAGCTTCACGAACTTGAACCCACTTCACCCACACTACCAAAGGACCTTTAAACGATGCTAATTTCATGGCGGCCCCAGTAGCAACCAGTTATCCCGAGCGAGGATAACCAGTCAAGCGACGCATAATCAAAATTTCATTATCCTTGCGATGCGTTAAATCGCTTAAACAGGACGAAATAGCAATGTGCCAAAACCCACCCACCCGGACAGATCCCGATGAGACCGAAAAACCAACAGTTGACATGTTGACAGTTTAGAAGCTCGTGTTTAAAGGACACGCAGGACGAGGATTGTGCTAAACTCCGACTCAATAAACGCTGTTGCAGAGAGATGGTTGAATCGAGGGGGGATTTTCGCCTTTTTGCCTTTGGGTTGTTATTGAGGGGTTGGTTTGGTGAGTAAATAAGCCATCCCCCTGTGGCATACACACACACCCTGCGGTTGTCAGTCATTTACACACACACTAAACGGCGGGGTGGTGTGCGTTGATGATGGCGTAGCAGCAGCAACGCTCGTTTATTGAATTACATCCGCATCGTTGAGCATTTAACGAGCTCTCGGGTGTCGTTTTGCTGATGGCGTAAATGTTTGGCAAACAACAAGCAAATAAATAAAGTTCTGATTTGCCAC
Organism: Drosophila mayri; assembly: GCA_008042485.1. Lineage (NCBI taxonomy): Eukaryota > Metazoa > Arthropoda > Insecta > Diptera > Drosophilidae > Drosophila > Drosophila mayri. The sequence continues at coordinate 50,263 of VNJN01007776.1, forward strand.
TGATTGCCTTGGTTCGTTTTTTTTTTTCTTCCCCCATTTTAGGTGGGATTTGATCTCCGGCGCAGTTTGGGGCTGATTGGCAGCAAGTCCACCATTCAGTAAGTGCAGAGAGAGAAAAGTGACCTCTAATTAATATTATAATGATATTATAACTTTTGTTAAAATGACAGTAATTTAATGTAGTTAATATTGTGTAAAATTGGTTTTTAGTTTATTTAGTATATGAATCCTAATTTTTCATCCCTTATGTTCTTAGGATTTTAATGTTTAATTTTCAAGAGAAATATTGACATAAGAATAATTTCAGTTATTTAACTATGAATTCTATTTCATTTTTATATTCAAATAGCTTATGACTGATAGCTTTTTCACAAAAATATACAACCCATAGTTTCATTATTCATTATTTATTTTTTCATAAATCAAATACTGATAACTCAAAAAACTCCTATACCACATAAAAATCATCATTTTGGGATAAATAATTTCTTCATAAATATTAAAAATATATGTACCAAAGTGACAATAAAGCCCCAAGCTATGATACAGTATTATTTATTTTTTGTGGCAAAGCACAAAAAAAACAGCAAAAATTTAACAGTGCGTCGAAAACTCGTTTATGATTATTATTTTTTCGCTTCTATTTTTATTAATTCACTTTGCATTTATTCTATTCGACATTTGGTGTGAGAGAGAGTGTGTGTATTGTGCTGGTATTATTTCTACCTTAGTCAGGTTCTTATCTTCATTACCGGCATAATGCCAGATAAGCGCAGGACGAAGTTGGCAAACAACAAGGAAAATTCCCACCACCCATTACTCTCAGTACAGCAACTCTGACTGGGGCAAGCCGGGGGCCCCATAAAAATGTAAATCAAATAAATTTACCTAATATCAAATTTCCCCTTCAGCTGGCAGGCCAACAAGGCAGATCAACTTCCTCCTCCTACTCTTCCTTGGAATTTTATCCCGGTCTGGTCCCTTTTCCACCCCCAGCGCCAGCACAGCATCATCATCATCATCATTCACGCTCATCCTTTATCCGCTCGTTTAACAATCGTTTAATAATTTAGCCTGGTAAATAACACTAACACTAACCCTCCAATCCCAACCAGGCCCGGACCCAGGACCAGGCAGAGACCCAGCAGCTTGCCAAGACTTGGTAAAAGTCGTTCGCTCATTGCGTTTCCTTTTTTCCTGTGGGTGCGGGGTTTTCGTACTGGTTACAGTGGAAATCTTATAAATAAGTATTATTTTAAATTATTTCACAAGGTTTAGAGAGTTAATTATTTAATGAATTAAATTCGGTCATACAATCGCGCTGATAGCAATTATAAATATTTGTTCAACGTTTCTCATTAGTTTTTCCCTAACTCAGACCTTTTTAAGTCGCATTTTAAATCCTTCAAGCCCTTAAAATATCGCTAATCCTTTTCGTTTAAATTGCAAAAAAAAAACCCTTGTTATTTTATTTATTGATTTTTGGCATTCTGACACGGCCCCACGGTGCTGGTGCTATCCTTTGCAGCATATTTGCTACTTTCAAGCGCCAAACCGCAACCCCCAAACGATTCCCCAAAAGCCAAACCAAAACCCATAACCCACAGAGCCATACTGGTTGGGACAAAGATGGCTGCGAGGGGGATACTTGGCTCGAGTCATTTAGCCATTTAACTTTGGCTTAATTCAATTTGCAATTTTTCAACAGCCTTCCAGGCAGGGTTTTGGTTTGCTTTTCGTTTTCGCTTCGGCCTTGCATTGGGATGCTGCCAGGGAGGATACCCGAAGGGGTGGGAGGAGCAAGCGAGCAGCATACGCTTTTCAAGCGTTTTTATGGCTCTTTGCCATTTGGGGGTTGACTTTTGTAATTTCAGCCCGCTACTTCCTGGGGCAGGATGTGCGGTTCTGTCGTCTTTTATGTGCCATCCTGAGCATATATTTATACATCCCCTCCACAACGGGGCTTCTTTACACTCTGGAAAATATTTAATTGTAGATTTAAGGAACTGTGGATTGTATTTATACGATATTTCAAGGAGGGAAAAAAAAATTAAATTAAATTTCCCTAAAAAAAAATCCAGAGATCATATGATTATTTTTCTGTGTGTTTCGTGCAAAGTCACCCCTGGCCAAGTCGGGTGCCCTTGCTTTTGGCTTTATTTGTCGTCGCTTGGCTAATGAATTTTGATTGTTTTTCGCGTGGGAGAGGACGACATTTAGCCAACTTTACTCTATAAATGGTTGACAGCCTTTGTGTGCTGCTTAATTATAACTTAATTGCTCTTTGTGCGTACAAATTTTCAGCTTCCTTTCGGATCGAAAAAGTTATGGGGCCCAAACTTGGGCAGCAGCTAATATCAAATTAACTAAATATATTTATCTTTTCAATTTGCAGAAGCGATTGCAAGCTGTACTGACAAGCACACGACCCCAGTTCACCCATCATCCTGGCCATTGGACTGATCAGTTCATAAGGCTCTTGACTCTGGGGCTCCCAATTCCCAGTTAAATTTGAAGTTGAAAAGTTGCTAAAATGTTTACAAGTCACTTCACGGCGATACGGGTCCAAATCGCCTTACCCTCTTGGTCCCAAAAGCTGGAGATGGACAAAGCTATTTCTGTTCTCCATGACAGAGGCGAGCACTGAGAGAAAATTCGTTCATATAATGGGGTATGTGGTGTAATAAGTTCCCGTTTCGAAACAGGATGCACCGTAATAATGAAATTAATATTATAAAATGTATAAAATTCTATACTTGTAGTAGTTTGTAAAATTCTAAAGCTTGTAACCACAATTTATCAACTATTTTCTTTGAAAATATAGTAACTACTTTTCTCTCTCTGCCCAGGTTCCTGGTTTCCAAGTCACAGAGTCTGCGTCTGGGCCATATCAATTGTTTGCTTGCCTTAGATCTCCCTGTGCTCTCTCTCTGGGGCTTCTTAAACCCGGCACATTTGTTTGTCAACTGCGTTGGTCCGCCGTTCATGGTTGCTGGCTTTCGTTGGCTTTCTGCTTTGCACTGATTGCACTTTGCACAAGAATTTCTGCCGGATTCTGGTAGTCAATTCTCAAGTCCAACTGTCTTGGTCTAAAGCTGAAGCGGAAGCCTTTTTCGTGCGACGCACATAAAGTGTCATTCCGTAGCTGCTAATTGACATTGCACACAACCGCCAGCGGTGTAGTGATCCGGTGATCATCTTGCCTCTCCTCCACTGCCTTTATTTGCAAGCTGAAATGAAGGCGATTCACTGGCTAACCCAAGGCGCAATCCGAAGCCAAAGGTGGACCTAGTAGCTGGACAATGGTTCTCTTTGGTTGCGAAGGCCCATTGATGCGATTTGAATGCACGAGCGGCGCATTTTTTGATACCCTTTTCAGGATGAAGTTTATTTACCAAGGGAAATTATTACGCAAAAGATATTTAAAATGATTTCCTAGCTATAGTGCAGCATATAATATATATTGTTTTAGTATTCAAAATGTGAAAAAAAATATTCACTAAAAAATTAATTGAGTTGTAAGTGGAAAGAATATCTTAGGAATTTCTATATAAACTTAGGACAGCACGTTGTCGAAAAATTACCTACATTTGAACAATTTTTAATATAAATTCCACTAGGGCATTCAAGGTTCTGTTTGTGGAGTTTATAAATTTTCCCTCCACATTTAGATAGAGTTTATTTATAGAGACCAGTAGCTAGCTTCCCCATGACTCTACACACTCAAAGTGTTGCAGTTAATTGGCAAATGTGAGTCAAAAGTTTATAGAAAATCTGCCAGAACAATCGGCGCGCGCTTTGAAGTCATAATAGATGTTGGCTAGGCTACCGAGCAGGGGATACTCTACTGCAATCATAGCCAAGATATTTTCTCCTCTGAGAAGTGCCGACTTGGCCGCCACCTGACAGAGCCACAGACCTCTCCCCAACTCCAATTCCGGCTGCGGCTTCGGGATATTTGCATGGAAAATATTGACGCTTGGTAGTTGGAACGTCCCAGTCGATGAACAAACAAATCATAAATACTCCGAATGCTGGACGATGATGGGTAAATGGTAGTAACTTATGGCCATGTTTGGCAAAGTAATTGAGTAAGTGGTAGCGGTGGCTGTGGCGGCGGCGGTGGTGGCGGTGGCGGCGGCGGCTGACTTGTGACTTGTCATACCCATTAGCATCTGTTTGCCGAGGTGCGGATCTGAGCGCAGAAGCCGAAAGTCGTGCGGCGTAACACAAATGCCACATTAATTGTTTCAAGTTGTCGTCACTCGTCACTTGGCTGGATGGGCACTCTCTTCTTCTTCTTCTCCTACCTCTAGTCCGACTCGGAACCCCCAGCGGCGTCGTCGGCAGCACCGGCTGCTCCGCAAATATTTGCTATCATTTTCAAGTGGCAGAGATTATGACGCATTCACGCCAGATCGCCAGGGAAAGAGAGGTAATTACACCGAAAAAAATGCAATAAATAATTAAATTCTCAACTAATTTAGACATCAAAGAATTCAAATATACCCAAGTTTACTTCATTAATTATTTTTAGAAACGTTTTTGAAGGCAAAGCTCATTAAAATAAATGTTTGAAATACTAGTTTTTGTATATTGAAAATAATATGAATTTACATATGATATTTTTACAGTCTTAAATAATCCCCACATAATCTTTACAACAATCATTATAGTTTTTCCAAGATGTAAACTTTTTATGGCTCTCACAAAATTCTCCAAGTGTAAGGACTTCATCTCATAAGACTCCGATTCGAGTGATATTTGCACTTGGCCTTAGCTCGGTCCACTTGTGTGTTCTAGTTTCAGTTTCCAGTTTTTTGCTGCAGTTATTAATTGGTATTTAAAGTAGAGAATAATGTTAACTCAAATAAAGGGACACACCACAAGCACTTGAGTACTGCAACGATCTCAGCGTCTCGCCTCATCCATCACCCACAGAGTCTCGAGTGCCGATTCAGGTAAGAGTATCTCGGTGATACTCTCTCCCCGGACAGCTGGGTGACAGTCTCTGTTCTCAGGAGTCATCCCTTCAATCTCAAGTATATACTCGAGCGAAATAAAGAAGACACTGGAGTGGACTAAGGGCGTCCCAGGAACCACAGGACACTTTTTCTGCACACAAAACTACCACATATACTTGGCAGGTTTATTATTTTCACACTCGCATCGAAAAAAATAATTGCACGCTGTGAGCTTAGGCCAGCAAGACCAAAAAGTCGCAGACGCTGAGGCACCACGCCCTGGCACCTTGGAATTCGGCACCCAGGTGCGCCTTTCCTGACTGCGGAGGAACGTATACCGAGGCCACCCCTCGTGGCAACTGTCCCAGGTCTTTGAGTTCAAACTTTATGACAAGCAAGTCAAAGCTGCACTCAGAGAAATGGAATGGTAATGTAACGTACTTGAGAAATTTGAGTGATTAGAAAGGCAGTATTGGATTAAATTTAAGGTAGAAAAAAAATGATTCCATTAAAATATTTATCAAGGACTATATTGTCGAAAAACTGTATATATTTTATACATTTTCTAGGATTTATGCTATTGTATTATTTTATTAGTGCACCTTTATGGCACTCGCTAGAGCTGGCAGCTGGGCCAAGTCAGCCAGCCTAATGGTTGGACACAAGCATCCAGTCGAGTCCCGACCTAGCCGTTAAAACGACTGCCAAAACATTCAATAAATATGTTGGCTCATATAAATTATGGTGGCTAATGAACACGGCCAGAGAGTGAGTGTGTAGCTAAAATGAAAACTCCGAACTCGAACCCAAACCCAAACCCCGACCCTAATCCAAACAGGAGGCGACACAATAAAGCGCAGTTGCATCTGCCACTAAATGCTGCCGCTGCCTTACGCTTATCAACCGCCACGCATCTCTAAGATTTCTTTGGAAATGTACTATATCAATAGCCGGTCAAGAAGACAACAACAACAATGTCGGCACTTGGGTTAAGGTCAAGGTTAGCCCTTAATCCCCTGCCACCGATCCGGCGAGGCCCTCGGCTGATTGAAATTTGTGGCTACTTGGCTTGGCTTTATGGCCCGCTAATTAATAAAGCCAGAGTCAGTTGATAGCTGTTAGCGGCGTACAAATGGCCGAGAATCCTTGATATATGTGTCGTTGAAGGAGTGAATTTAAATTCTTAGTCCCTAATAAGCTGAGTTCAATAGATGGTATCGGGTGGGAAAATGTAATACCTTAGCTAAGAGTTCTGACAATTAAATAAACAAATACGGATTATCAACTTTAAAAATATATTATAAATATTTGTGATTGTGATATTGTCCTTTAAAGGTATGGTTCCCAATTATAACAAATAACTTCGAAATTTAAAAGAAAATAAAGTAACTGAAAGGTTTCTGTAGTACAGCTTCATAGTAAGTTCTGTGTAAATATGAATCAGATTTACCTTTTTAAATTAATAAAACCTTAATTACATGAATTCTTTATTGAAATATTAATATAATACCCAAATCTTATATTTTTCCAATAATTATCATGAGAAAAATACCCCAAAGATCAACAGATAAATCATCGAGTGAACAATTGACTTAATGTCAACTCTTACAGGTTAAAGAATCCATTGACAAAGAATGTTATCCCTTGGGACGATTCATCTGCTATTATGACCACGGTCAAATCCGATTATCTTTGGCTTTCAGCTAGAGCTGTGAGATCAACTAAAAAATATCTTTTAATTACGTTGCCCTCTTCAAATCTCCCTGTATCCGTTTCAGTAAACAATGGAAATTCGACCACTCGGGCAGCTGTGAGAGGATCAATCAAAAAGTGCAACTTGGATCTTATATTCGGCCCATAAGCGCATAATGCCGTTTGCACTTTGATTTTCAAATTGGCTGATCTCTCCTCATGCTACTCTTCCTCTCCTCGAAGCGAACAAAGGCCCAAATCCGGATAATCCCTTGTAGCGAAACGCTGCCATTTGACACCCATCACAAGTGGCTGAGGAAAGGACTCTCGAGTGCATGCATGTATCTTTTGCATATCCCATTTCTGTTCCTTTTTTCGGTTTGTTTTTGTTTTCAAATTCTGGTGAAACCGAACAATCAAACAATTGGCCTGTCAGCAGAGATTGGAGAATGGTTATGCAGTTCATATATGAGTATCCATTGTACGCGACTAGTTCATTATTAAATCATTTTTGGGCCTTCTACTCAGCAGAAGACATAAATATACAAAGTCCATATTTAATGATTAATTTTTATGTTATATCCGAATAATATAATAAAAGGTTAAAGTCATATTCACGTAAATATCAAAACAATATATATCATATCGCCTATATTTATTTACGAAATAAGATAAAATGTAGTCCTTTCTTTAAATTTCTTTCTGTGTACCCTAACACTCCCCCAAGACATTTGACACGTGAGCTGACCACACACGATTCACAAAAAAAAAAAGAAAGATAAATGTTTAAAGGTATATTTGCCAGCTGTACATGACTCGTCTGAAGTTGAGGCCTGAAGTGGAAGTCGAAGAGATTTTCATATGCAGATTGCGGCGACGACAGCTGACAACTTCGTTAGCCAATTATGGTGATTTTTGTCATAGTTTCCTTGTTGCCTCGTCGCAAATCGATTAATGACACGCCCAGATGCTCAAAAATTGAAAATCCCAACATAATTGGCTTGTCGCTATCGTCATAAAGCCAGAAATAATGAGGGTGTAGGATAGCCACCTCCCGCACAATATATACAATATATGGAGGTATAAACGAGGAGATAAACAAATGCCTGATAAACATCTCTGTAATGAGAGAACGATGACGACGATTCCCCGAGATCGCCACGAACATATGCTTTAATTGCGAATTGCTGTTGGTAAGGACCTCGTTTTGAACTCCTGCTTGGCCGTTTTAATGCCGGCTGTCTGTGCTGATCGGAACGGAATTTTAAATGTGCCGACAAGCAATTGACACAATGGATATAAAACTCAGGAAGAATAAGCAAAATAAAATAAATAGTACATACCAAAAGTATTGTTTATTCCAGACAGGTATACTGAAAGAATAGAAAAAATATTTTTAAGTGAAAAATTATGAATGAATATTACTTTTTATAAATAAATGTAAGTCTGAAGAGACTTCTATTTAAGTAAAAAAATTAGTATACCATAAACAACATATTTTATTGGTAACTAAAGGATTGAAGTAAGATTTAAAGGTGTAAGGCTGATAAAATATTAAAATAATATATTTTCCAAAACAGAATCATACTTTCTTTTTTCTTAAAGACTCCTTGTATTCTTCTAGTAATTTATTTATACGCTCCTTAGGTCCAAATATTACCTAAAAATCAGTCTTATTTTTCCAAGAAGTCTGTTACTCATTTCTTATTTTGTAATGTTAAAAAAAAAAAAATAATAATAATAATAATAACTGGCTGCGCCAGTTGTTGGACAAACGCAAACGCCTCTCAAAAATGAGGCGGCAGGCTCTCTTCGCATTTTGGCACAGTATGTGCGGGGAGTAACCAAAACAATTTCCAAATTAAAATCCACTAAAATCCACCAGTTGACACGCTTCATATATCAACTCCAGCGGGTCACCTTTATTCATTTCCGGGAAATGGTCCGGCCAGAGGGGCCAGAGGCCAGAATGGGCGTTAAGGTCAAAACACACTTGGCACTTCGGATAGCAATTAGATGCGCTTCACTTGAACCTATTTAAAATACAATCGAAAACGGCCGGGACTCACAAAAGAGGTGTAAAATTTTGTCTTCTTGCTCGTTTCTTGTCTCGTTTTTTTTTTTTTTTTTTTTTTTTTTTCAACGGGCAACAATGCCCGGAACAATGCCCGAGAGCGAAGCTGGGCCAAGACCCCAAAACAATGCAACCAATTTAAGCCGCGCGAAAAGGTGCAACAGATACAAAGAGCCGGCATTATGTCTGCAGCCACTCATACGAGTACTTGTACTCGGATTTAGATTCAGATTAGACTCGTACTGCAGACCCAGTCATCCGAAGTCCTAAAACTCCAGCTGAGCCATCCCACACATATGAAAATAGCAACAAAATTGGCCGTCAATTAGACACTTTTTGTTAAGAAAAAGTGGGCAACAGGATTTTAAAATTATATATTTGGTAAACCTTTCTTGAGCAGTTTATAAACTTTTCAAATTTCATTCTTGGGATTTTAAATATATTATTTATATTATTTACATTCAAGATTGTTTAAAAAATATTTTATTTCTGTTGTAACTGAGTGAAGTAAATACAAATATATACATACATATATAAATAGATAATTCATGTCATCTCAGTTTTCACTCAAAGAAGAAAACTAAAAGTTTTTCTTTCATATTTTATGTTCTATCCAGATCTTTCATTTTCTTTTCTTTACTTCAACTCTTTCCTTGTTTTTAGCCTCCTCATTTTTCCATTGAAATATTATAATTTTTCCAGTTTCTTTGAGAGTTCAATAAACCCCAGAGTCGGCCCTAGCAGGCGACTAATTTAATAAGCTATGAAAATTATCAACATTTTTCCATTAGACCCGCGGGACTGGCAGTTACTCACTATCGCGCCCAAATTAAAACATAGCGCTTGTAATTGAGCATAAAAAGGATAACATCGCTGACAGAGACTCTTGGTCTTATCAAGGAGAAGCCACTGGAGATGGGGACCCTCCACCATCCACCACATCTCTCCCTACAATTGAGGCTGTCGTCTCTCCATCTAATCTACAGGCATAACGCTTGACTAGACTCCAAAACTATTATCTCTATTCTTCGATTTGCTCACACACAAAAGACGTGTAATTATTCCAAGGGGTTTCGAGGAGATAACCCTTACTCCATATAGTCGGGGAAAACTCAAAATTTTTGGACTGATGCTGATAATTAGCTCAGATAACTTTCGATTTCGGTGGGTTTCGATTCGGTTTCAAGTTTTGGGATTAAAATTTGTGTTCCATTGGCTCCTCAAATTGATATTGCCTGTCTAATTTGATGAGTTATGGCGCCAAGTTCAGAGCGGCAGTTGTAATTATGGAAAATGGGGAAAAATTACTTGGGTGGAGGAAAATATGGCTGTTGGAATATAATGCAATTATTTGCAAACGATTACAGGAACGTAATTTTAGAAAAAATATACCATTTTATGTTCTTTAAGAAAACTTACAGTTGTCAGAACTTTTTCTTTTGTAGCAAAAAATCACTTTAAATGGTTGGCAAATAAATGTAATACCAAAATAATAATATACTATATAAAAATTAGAGACATTTTTAATATTAACAAATTGCATCTTTAATTAAAAAAAAAAAAAAAATGAGCTCAAAAAACGAATGTTGAATACATTTCAAATATTAAATTTTTCATAATTCATACATTTTAATTAAATTTAGTTATCTAATTAATATAATTAATAAAATATAATATTTAATGTAAAGCTATTTCCCTAATTTAAATTTCTTCTCTAATTACATAAGTAAATGCGCCAAGATCACAAGTAATTATGGATTATGAAGAATTGTTATTCAACCATATAAAAAATATGAGATCTCATGTCTGCGTTTAAATGTATTCTTGAAAAACACAGCTTCTAGGCGTGGCCACTCCCCTGGCGAAACATTAAACGGTAGTTAGACCGATTAGAGAAAGGCGCTCTTTCACTCTTTCTCACTCTTCCTCAAGTGGTAAATATTGTGCTAGAGACGGCTTTCTCTGCGAAGAATGCCCGCGGCTCCAGGGAATCACGAAAAACCAGAGCCATTTAAACGGCGCCAGAGGTGGACACTCTTTGTGGTCGCAGTTTCCGCCACGGTCGCTTTCTTTGAGGATCGCATTACGAAACCAAAGGATGTGCATAAGGGAGATGTCTTCCATCGGCACGGCTCATTAATATCACTCATATTTTTTACACCAAACTGACAAGCGTTTTCGGTGGTGTCTAATGAGCCAAAGGGTTCAAGATCGAATTAGATGAGAGTAAAAAAAAGATTTTTGGCGAAAGGATTTACAAAGATTTAATTTTTATTTGAAAAAAGCTGTGAGAATGAACCCATAGTAAGTCTCAAAGAAGAATCCTTTTCAAAAGCAATTGGTGTGTTCATCCATCTTAAAAAAAAATACACTCTTAATTACTTTATTGTTTAATCATTTAGAAACCAAAACTCTATGAAAAAGGGATGTTTTTGGGCCTGGCTTCGAATTACCAATGCAGTCCATCAATCCCTAATCAACAATTTCCAATCGTGACATTTTGTGTTGTAAGGAAATACACATGGAGGCAATTTAATCAAACTACACACAAGGCATGAAATATGTATGAAATGCAATTTCATCAAATTTATTGTTATCGTTTTGTTAAAATGTTTAAGGCCCGTCCAGGCATGCAAATGACATCCCATTTTGGGCAATTGCATTAATGGCGGCGATTGTCTCGCCTCGGGAATGAGAGTTGAATCTAGCAGGGAGAATGAGGATGTCGGGATGACCCGGCCCATTTATGCTGGTCAATTGCCAAAGTGACATTATTAACAGGCAGTCAGGCGAGCAGCGCCGATTGAGGGTTTTATTGTCATCCGTTCAACCCAAAATGGCCGCCGCTGACATGGCCCATAGTTTTTGGCATTCAAATTCTCGCCATCTCCCCAGCGCCATTGTTCGCGCCTAACTGTGCGTGCCGAATTATATTCATGCGACAATATACATATACATATATACGAATTGTCCAGACGTTCTCCCAAATAGCCAAATATCCCAGCGGGCAGCTGACGTCCAGGAATTAAAATCTCAGTCGGAACTCAGAAGAACTCACGGTTGATTTTCAGAGAATCATAAAATCGGTCTTTAATTAGAAGGGAGGATGGATATTGTCTATGGTCTAATATACCAATCACAATAATAGCTATTACATCTTTAATAAATAAATAATTCAAACTTCTTATTCAGTAGTCTTTACATCTTGAAGAAGACTTTAAATAGAAGCTTTAAGTTTTAATAACAATTTACCACAGTTATACATCTTCAAATAAATAAATAATGCAAACTTTTCTGAGGGTTTATCTTGTATTAAAAAACTCTTAATGCGTTCTTTTAATTAATGTAATTAACTTTTGACTTTGGAAGACTTTTTCTAATAAATGTTTTCTATAAAATGTTGCATCTGCTTCCTGTACTTAAGCATGGAAAATTCTAAATGATTATAAATGTTTATTAATTGTTTGTACATAATTGATAATTGCAGAGCCACTTCACTGATCACAGCAATTGACGACCTGTACCTGATCCAATTTTCCTACGAAGCGCGGAAATTCCCACACCGAAACGGAAATACGAGAGCCAAGCTATATGCAGTGAATGTTCGGTTCAGTTCAGATCAGACTGATTGCCGCTGCCAGGATCGTTAGGATCGTTAGTGGTAGACAAGTTGGGCGCAACCGCAACAACACAATTTCCGTGAAAATGCGGCGAACACACGCGGCGTTTTCTGTCTGTTGTGCCCAGGATATAATGGGATATAGTGTTGGATCGGAGAATTTTCAGAGGGGCGTCAGCGCCGGCGGCGTTACAGATGCGCAAGTAGCTGTCACTTCCAACACATGTTTTGACCGCCTTAGTAAATCATCGCATATCGGGCGTGTCAGCGGGCTGCCAACGAAGCTATAGCCCTGAATATGTACCCAAAACTGACATTTAGTTCATACATACTAGGTTGTATTGTAATAACTATAGAGAGAATATCGTATATTGATATGTCAATCAAGATCTCCCGCTTAAATATATTGTATATAAAATAAATAAATAGTTTATATTCTGTACATTGTTAAAAGTTTAAATTCGGAGCTTATAAATAAATAGCTATAAATTCTATAACCATGTTTCTCAGAACCGACCTATTTGACAGCAATCAAAAAACGAATCAGCATAATTTAGCTTTAAAGAAAACGTTAATATAATTGAGCATCACTCAACGGCATTTTAATGAATTCTGAGAATTTATTAATAAGCTAAATAAATTTAATTTCCGCGAAATTTTAAAAAACCTTATCTAATAAGAACTAACCCATTGAAACTTGACATTAAAGATGATCCCCCAATTACTTCTCAGAACGGCCAGATAATTATAAATCAGATGAGAAAATAATATATTTAAACAACTAAATAAACCATTAGGAATCACAGTATAAATTATAAACAATATTCTTTTTAACAACATTAAAAACAAATGGATTTCGTTAAAAATCATAATGAAATATTGTGAAATTATTGACATTTTTAGAAGATGACCCGTAAGTTATGTTATATCAGTTAACAATAAATATTTATTTCATTATCAGGAAATACAATTCAGTGGAAAATACGCTAAATAAATTATAAAAAATGTCTAATATTTTGAAGAAAATAAGATTAATTTATTTCCATGTAGTTTTGTAATTAAAAGTTAAAATTTAATTCCTAGAAATATATACACATGTATATACATATGTATCATGTATGTATGTATAAGGGATTTCTAAAAGAAAACACATTAATGTATTATAAATTAAATATTATTTATTATTTCACTTTAATAAAACAACTTTATCTTTATAATTTAATTTGTGTTTTCTGGGAATATTGATAAATTAAATTCTTTAGGAATTTTAAAAGCACAACAAATATCTTAGAGATCCTTTCTATTCTCTTTAGTGCTGGCATCATCCTTTAAATAATTTTCTAGCACTCATAACACAAAAAGCAATTATTGCCTACAAGTTTTCAATTGGCTCATTGTCCTCCCATTAATTTTCCATATTTCTCACTTGCTGCTCGAGGGGCAAAGACTGGTTTTATCTCTGCTAGACAATCTTCCAAGATGCGGCAGATGAAATAGCCCCGTGGCGAAAAAGATGCAGTCAAGCTGACTTCTTGCCCTTCGGTTCAAGTACACCAAATAAATTTTAATGTTAATTCAAATGGAATCCATTGCCGGACCCAAAGAAGTCCATTATAAATCAAGTAAAATTCGTCCTTTCGTAAATTCATCGCCACTTTAGTTAACCCCTAATGACTTTTTGTGTAGGACTTGTTTTGGGCAATCAAGGCGAACCAGCCCGCGTCCCTGCGATGGGCGCAACCCCGAAAGTTCAATTAGCCATAGGGGAGGATTTCGGAAAGGACAGCAGGCAGTCGGAGATATGCGACGACCATGCAAAAGGTGCAAAATGCTCAAATGAGTATAAATATTTTTACAATTAACGAGAAATTAAAGGCGACAAAGATACGAGACGGCGGTAAAAAGCGACAGCCGCAGTTAGCAGCCACATATACACTGGGAATAATACAGGTAAAGATGGGATATACTTTTTTAAATAATATTTTGTGTGAATAAAATATTTATTATAAGTGTAATAATATCTCATAAAATGTATACATACTGTGTTAAATATTATTTATTGTATATTTTAGGAGGTATGTATATACATTTTGAATATATTTGTAATGCATTTTGAATGATCAAATTGAATAATAAAACATTATGGAATAATGTACTTGTGCATCAACGTTTAAAGCAACTTGAAATTTCAACGGAAGTTATTCTTTAGATATATTTTGGACTGTTTAACTGTGTAGTTAATTTTTTATTTCTTAAGAACGACTTGTATAATTCCAAATTATTTTGCTTAGTGTAACTGCTGATGCATGATTCTGTGGAAATCTCGATGCCGATCCCTATACCGATCCTGATTTAAAGTCGGAGTCGGAGTCACACAAACAAACAACCCCAAATGAGGCACTCGAGTCAGACAAAAGGGCAGAACACGAATTTAATAGACTACCGATGATGATGATGTCCTTCTGCTATTTAATGCGAACAAAATGCCTAATAAATTAACTTCACTTCGCTTGGGTATCTGTTTGTACTGTATATGCTGTGTGTGCTTGTGTGTCTACTTTGTGTAAGTGGCCTGAAAGAAAAATCGTTTTCAAATGAATTTCAATGCAACGAAGCGTAAAACGTTTTACGCCGGAGGGTTAACAAGGAGCCTTGGTAAAAGGACATGCGGCGGCTGCAGACACTCGAGAGACATGGATATCCTATTAGACAGTTTATTAATGAATCCTTTCAATTGTTAGCGAGTGATTTCCCATTCATATGCGACTTCTGCCATCACGGGACAATTAGACTCGGGAAGCTACGAAAAAGTATATTGCATTTTATGAACTGGAACTTAATGACCCAGAAAGCAGGCAGCCGTGCCTAGCTGCTTGTAAATATGATTGAAACAAAAAGTAGGAATCGAATGACACAAGAAATATAAAAATAAAAAAGAGAGGACGAGGATTAGGATGAGCCAACGACATGAAAGCTGTCGTGCCGCTACCGAATATCCTTTAAACTCCTTTTTTGGTGTCCAAAATTTTCCTTGAGTTTTGTCGTCCCGGTTTTTAGGAGGAAAATTTAGAAAATTCTGAGATTTTGTTGTGATTTATGCACGCGTTGGGATATGAAGTGTATCGGCTTGGGTGTGATAGCAAGTGAAACCATTAGAAACTAATCAGGTTTCGGATATTAATTTAGGGAATCAGTTGCAATTTAAACTAGATAAAGGGGTAGTAATTTTATTAAATATTGTCTTTATTTATGAAATTAAATATAAATTAAATAAATGGAAGTGCCTTAGAAATTACTGCCAACAATGAAAAATCCAAACTAAGAACCCCATAAAAGTATATAAATGTTAATATAAACATATGTTTATTTATTTACTAGGTATTTCGTAAAACATATTTCCTTAAAAAAATTATTTTTCCAAGTACAAACAATTGTTTCCCATTTATATTCCAGACCCAACTTATTGTAGGAATTGGTACATCTGCCTCATGAATAGCATTATAAATTAATATTATGACCCGAGTAAAATTCTTCCGAGGACAAAGGGTAAACGAGTGAAAGGTGCAATATCATTATTTGAATTGGTTTTGAAGTGTCAATGAATGGCATAAAAAAATGTAAGCAAACCATTGAACAAATTTGCTCTGTTTCTCATTTTCACCCATTCCACACTCATCTGGGTATCTATGTCCTTTGTGAACGTGTCTTTCTTTTTTCAGCTAATTCGATTATGGATATACAATTATTAACACACGAGTGGGCGCTGACATAATTAAGACACAAGAGGATGGCAGGCAGGCGGCGAGTTATGCTTGAGCAAATATAATTGAATGGAAAGGTGTGTTGTGTGTGTTGCTTGTATTCATATACTCATCAGTCTATATTTATAAAGATTATTTAAATTATATTTTGTTTTCGAATTTTTTATAATTTATACAGAGTCAATTTTGCACAGAAAAAAACATGCAACACTAAAAAAAAAAAAATATCGCACATAGTCAAAATTGCAACCAAATAATATAGCCAACCCATCAGCACTCTCCAAGAGTAAAATGAACATAAGAATGAATAGGGTTTGAAGGGTCTGTGCCATGTACATGTAGCGGAAAACAATGGCGATGGCGGTTAGTGATTGTCACACAGTTGCAGCGACTCCTATAACCAACTGACAGTGGCTGACGTCCCGATAACCGACATGTGCTGGATACATCTCATCTCATCTCGGATCGTCTCGTCTCCCGCCATCCTTAATGGCCTGCTAATAGATGTACAATATTTGAAATTAAAAGTAAACCACAGGCCGGAGATAAATGTCCAACAATGGGTGAAGTCAGTTCCCCCTGGTTCCATCCCATGGAAGAAGGGTGATTAACGATCAAGTAAATAGCTCCGAAATACTAGCACCAACCTCAAGGGGAGATGTAAGTGAAAGTGCCAGGAGTTTAGGGATTAATAAGGTCATTAATAAAAAAAATAGCTAAGATCGCGCTGAAGGGGAACTTTCAAAAGAAAAGAGATTATTTATAAGGCATTCATTATGTATGTATTTGGGAGTTTTAAAAGGAACATTTTATGAGTGATGTAGGTAATATTAAAGACTATTAATTTCGTCCAATTAATATTATTCGCTTTATTCAAAACATCCTCAGCTACTCGCAATTCCCCCTCATTATTAGCTTGAGCTCGTGGACAGCCACACCTTCAAGGTGAGCTTGTGGGATTCGATTCTCGTTTAGCGCAATTAGCCACAATCGATTTGATATGTCAAATTAATAAAATATTGAATTGAAGGTGCCCCCTGTGCCTGCGTCGAGGTTAAAGTCGCATAAATTGTGCAATTTGAGGCGTTGATTTGTTGGGGGAACCTGATTTTTATTTTTTTGCTTTTTTCGGAGGATGCCATTGCGTTTCTGTTTAACTTCGCGCCTTCGATAAATTATCAGAATTAGCTTTGGGTTTGGGAAGGCACTAGCCTCAGTTGCTAAATTAACAGAAGCCGAATGCAACTAATTTGCGACAAAACGCCCCCAGGTAGTGGCACTTGGCCAATAAATCACGTCAACCTAAACTGGGCTGGTCTGGAGGCCAGAATGTAGGATCCGCGCAGCCCAAAACCAGCTCTTGGCATCATTTGGCACTCGAATTTGTTGTCGTCGTCTGGCACGCCAAATAAATTGCCCTTGCCCGGCACTCGTCCGGCTGTCCGGCTTTTGGAACTGGCTTTTCCCTCCTCCTACTCTTGGCCAACTCGGATTCGGATTTCGGGCGCAAGCTCGGCCGGCAACTATGCAGGATCACCATGAAATGGGATTAAATCGGACAAAAATGTTCGTTAGCGTCAATGAAAAGGCTAAAATGCGGCGCACCAAGAAGGCATGAATGGGAGCTGCAACTTGTGGTCGTTCTGCTGTGACAATTCGAAGAGGAACACTTTCAAAAAATTGCACTAATAAGCCGCCAGCTCTATCCAGATATTGATAGGCATCACATGTAATTATTTGATTAAAAATATATAAAAAGAAAAGGAAGTCATTAGGAATGAAAGTAAAATATATAACAATATTTTGCGACGAAAATACTGTTAAGTACAGAAAAGAAAATTTAAAAATCCACGCAGTTTTTAGAGGTTAGCAAAGTGAACTCTTTTTTGAACAAATACTTAATAAAAATATATATTTAAAATGTACATCTAGTATAGTCTTAAAATTTGCAATTACTTTTTCTCAGTGCTTTTCCTGGCCAACAACAAATTAACACCTTGGCTTTTTTGTTGCCACTTTGGGTACAAACAATAAATAAATATCACTCCCCGTAAACTGGGGCCTCTGTCAGAAGGAGGCAAAGGAGCTGCTGGGCCACTAGTTCGAACAAGGCCAGTTCATTCATTCAGTGCATTGAGATTGACCAATTTATCGTCTTTTAATTAAAGTGCAGGCGACCTGTTCTCCGTCAAGAGAGCGATGCTCGCCACGTGGGATGCATCGCTTCCATGCTAGGAAGCCAGCTGCATAACCAGCTTCTCTTCTCTTTT
This sequence comes from Drosophila mayri, assembly GCA_008042485.1. Lineage (NCBI taxonomy): Eukaryota > Metazoa > Arthropoda > Insecta > Diptera > Drosophilidae > Drosophila > Drosophila mayri. The sequence continues at coordinate 68,643 of VNJN01007776.1, forward strand.
AGATTGCGATTGCTGCTCAAACCACAAAACTAACCACAAAAATAACAAGAAAGAAAGCTAACTTCGGCTCACCGAAGTATACCCTTAGAGAATTAAAAAAAAAAAAAAAAAAAAATCAGGATAAATAAAAAACGGCTAAATCTCAACTTTGATGAAAATATGTTGAAAACTGACAAAGTTAAAATTTTATTTCTAAAAATTTTCCGACTGTTCCTATGGCAGCTATATGATATATTAAATATTTTTAAATTAAACTATTTATCCCAGTTACTGATTTAGAAGAGTATCTGTCCCATTGCATACCTAGATTTAAACACATCTCTCAGAACTGATACCCAACCGGAACCTGCCGCTTTGGGCTGCCTCCACTCAACACTTCGCCACTTGGCAATCGACACTCGGCTTCAAAATTGAGTAGGTAAATTACTCAATTTACTCAATTACTCAACTGGGCAGCCGCAGGAGTAGATCGGCGATATTGGATCTCGGATCACCGATCAGAGCAATCAGCGGGGGTGTTGTAGCCTGGTCTCATCTCCTGACAACCTCCTCATCTTTTAGCTCTGAAGCTAGCTTCATTTGAGGTGTTTTTGAAATTGCCGATCATTAAAATGAGACGTGCGCGGTGGCAGCGAGGGTTGTATATAAAGTTCCTAATATATTTTCTTTCTTATAATATTTATTAATTTTTTTCTTCTATATCCTTGTAATTTGTAATTTCTAAAAAAAAAATATACCTAGCTAGAAATACTTTTCATATTTAAAATGTTTATAGAACATATAGTTTAGCTCCCCAAACTGCTTACAAGCTCCTTGAACCAACCCCTCTAGATTTTTCCGCCCCGTGATCAAAATGATCGGTGTTATGTTTTGTGATCTTTTTTACCCGCCGATCGTTCAACTTAATCACAGTGCTCATTGTTTGGACTCTCCATATGCAAGAAAAGCCAGCGAGAAAGCGGGAAAAATGTTCGAGGAAGCCGGAGCCCACGTTAACAACTGTGCAGATGTAACCACAAGATTCTACATACTTTGTTGGCCAACTGCAATTTAGTTTATTGTTATAAGTGAGTGAGGTTAAGTGCGAGTAATCTACGAGAAACCGTCCTCCCAAGTCCTCCCGATCATTATCTTCGGCATCACCGTCATTTGTAAAGAAGAGTCGATTGAAAAAATAGTGATGATGGAATGTAACTTAAGAAACCGAAAAGTAAATACTCTGTGTTTTAAATATCTACCATATAAGTATTTTATTTAGAATTGTTTTCCTTTTGATGTTAGCAATACGGATGTGGATATGTTCACAAACAAGCAAAGGGAGGTCTTTAAAAAGTGGATTTAATTTGCTTTTTAAGGTATGTACTTTAAAGCAGAGATACCAAGCTGAGCTGAGCCCACCTGAAGTTATGAAAATACGGAAGGTCCAGTCCCTATTTGTGAAAACACAAAGCATAATAAAAACATACATTTTTGTGAGCAATCCATTTTTTTTTTAACATATTAACCTTACACTAATACCTTTTCAATCACTTTGAAATATTTTTTTGAAATTTTATGACACCACATGAAAGAGTATACATATTACAACTGATTGCATTGCAATCCAGCAGCCAAGTAAGTGGCGATTGTGCCGGAGCAAAGGTGTTATAAAATTTGTTTAACTTTATTTCAGCGAGCGCCGCTCTTCAGATAGAGAGAGATATATGTACATATATTGTATAGAGATAAAGTAAGAGATAGACAGCACAGCGGGAAGCATGAGGCATAGTGGCATGAGGCGGCGCTCCTTTAATCAAGACATCGAGGCAGGACGATCAATCAAGTCATCAATTTGAATGTGTTGTAGCACAAAAATATAGTAATTTTCAATAAATTTTCAGCAATAATTCAATTTGCAATTATCTCAAGTGTTTTGACTCCAAGACTTCAGGACGATCCACCGACCAAGCCACCAATTGATCGATGGATGGCCAGTCATCAAGCGGAACAAATGATCGGAGTTCTTGGGGCTCGCGGCTCACGATATATGTATGTATATGGCCAAGTCTTTCTGGTGTAAATGAACCCAATTGATTATAGCGTAAATTAACCTGGGGTTAACAATGTTTGGCCGCTATTGTTATTAATCACGGCACGTATGAATGCCTAATCAGTTCGGGAATTACCAACGGTCTTGGGGGCGGCAATTGTCAAAGCCTGTCCTTTCCCATCGATTTCAATGAGCGATGATTGGGCCCGAAACTGAGGGGAAAGTGCGATCAGAATCTTAGGCTATCTGAATAATAAAAACAAATAGTAATAATGGTCCATAGAGTTTCTCTAAGCAATAAATAATTATTAACGATCGAAGCCTCTCCTCTATTGAAAACCCCCTCAATTGTATCGGAATCTATCTCTGAACTATTCTCACAATTTCCAGTATTAATTTTTCATCATTACAATTTTCACAGCCTCCTCTGGGGCGAGAGAACGTCAATAAATCAATCAACAATGCTGCAGCAGTTTAAACTTAGCAGAAAGTGTGTCTGGGCCAAGTCATCGGCCTTTTGGCCCATCTCGTTCATACTTCTGGCAAATATGTATGCCAGACAGCTTGGAGCCACCGATCGTTGATTTGTTTACAATTTTATTTATCACAGTTCATGCTTAGTTGGCACTTTTTATCTGTGGGGATTTTTCATTTGATTTGAGCCTGAAAATGCAAGGGGGCTTAGTGTCAATAGAACTTCTTCAGCAGCGCACTTTGAAGTGAAAATTGACAGGCCTAATGATCTGACTTTTTGGAAAAATAATTATTGAAAAAGGGTCATCGTTCGAGGCAATAATTCCGAAACTTCGACTTGAATATAATTCGTCAGGGCCTGATATGAAGTTGAACTAATCTCATGGAGTTGCATATTACAGAAGCTGGAGAGCCCATACATCAAGAGAATAGGTTTTTAGATTTGATTCAAAAGTAAATACGCTATTTGTGTAGATTAATTATTAAATTTAAACACATAAACCTATTTTTTTTTAAATTTAAGGGCAATTAAGGGCTTCAACTTGAACTAAACATATCCTATTATGTTTCCAATAACGTCTGCTTTTAATCTATCTTCCAAAATTATTTAATATCAAAGTTTAAAGCTCATAAATAATGCAAACAGGAACATCCTTATTTTGCTTAACTAAACGTAATCCCACTACAAACGAACTCCATTGTAGGAGAAGCACCCAAACATCCCTCGGACTGTAATACCACCAATATTTCAAGCTTTTTGTCACTAAAGAAAATTAATTCAGTTATCTAATTTTAGCATCATTACTAAATAAATTGCCCAAATGAAAGCATCTCTGTTATGAACTCAACCACAGCTCCTGGAAAATGCAAACTACAACTTCCCCACTGACCGGAGGGAAATATAAAATATTTTGATGGCCGAGCTGCATTCATATTAAGTTAAGCCTGGTTTATGAGTGTTGAGAGTGCCAGGGCGAGTGAGGAGTGGCGAATGGCCGGGTCCGTGATTGCAACTATTGTTGTGAGCCCCAAATGCGGTATGAAGTTTAAGGCTGCCATCAAATTTGGTAAATACGATTTTAAATGCATCGCATGGCATGGCGGCTTATGAGCTGTCCGAGACAGGAGTCAGGAAATTCTACGTAAAAGCCGACTCCGACCATTGTAATGCGCCTTTGTGTTAAACAAATCATAAATCAATAAAAAGAAAAACTAAGCAGCGGCATTCCAGCCCGCAAGGGAGTCGCTTTGGCTGCTGCGGTTTGGATATTACACAGTAAACAAAAATAAATAAGATTTAACAGTCATTTATATTCATACCTTTATTTATTTATTCCTCTTTTATTTGTTTTAATCAAGCAATTTAATCTTCAAAAATTTAACCAATTATTAAGAATCAAATGCCATAAAAACACCCTAAACCCTAAACAATATTTTTCTTTTTTTACTTTTCTTTAATGCACTTCCATCTGAGACTTCAGCCTGAATCTCTCTGTCCTGTCCACGGTAATTGCGCATGCACCTCAAAGACTCGGGGCTTGGGGCCAACAGCGACAGACAGTGGACTGCAGAGACAAAAACATCTTAACTTAGTGGTAAGTGCAGTCAACTAACTGCTACCACTAACAAAGACAACAGCCAGAAAGCCAGCACCCTGGCCACGTTCCGCGGCCAGAACGCGAACCCGAGCGCGAATGCAGCATGTGCTGCTGGTAGAAAATCGTGCCCCAAGCTCACGACTCCCGGCCAGAAAGACTTAGTTGCCTGAGGGAAGGGAAACCAACCCAGCATTGAGCAAGCCCCTTTTCGGGCCCAGAAGAAGGCAAGTGCCAGAGGCTGTAAAACACCCAGCTCCCAAACGAGTGGGTGGCTAATCCAGCACTTTTACCAAGTAAGTACAGAAAGAAAATGAGAAAATTAATAAGGTTTTATATATTTGAGAAACACACTAGAAAACCATAGAATTTGAAATTGTTATTATATTTTTAATAGAAACAATTAAATTAGTATTTCGGGTCCCTATTAAGAAGGTGTATAGAATTGTAAAGTTCAATAAGGCTTGTCGACAAATCGATCGATCTTTTATTTTGCATGTTTTCTAGAACAGCTTGTAATGTAATATTTTCCTTTATATTTTAATTAATTTTTTTAGCAATGCAACCCACTGAGGACGATCTGTGCCGCACTATGGAAAATTGTCGCGATGCTTAATCGACGGCCGAAGTCGCAACAGCAGGCAGCCTCAAATGGCTGCTAGAAAAATTATTACCATCGCCCGCTGGTCTCTCATGGCTTGCAGTGAAAGCCTCTATCTCCGTCTCCTTCTTCGACTCCGAACTCGACTCCAAGTCCCATTCTGCGTCAACACAAAATGCCTGTCGAGGTGTTGGAGAGTTCACGCTTCTGGCAACAACTACTACCACTACTAACCTGGCCCTCAACAAGCATATTAAGCCGCAAAATGAAGTAATCGCCTGGCCTGACCGGCAAACAAAAGGTTCGCTTGCTCTCTATGAAAAACTGATTCATGACTTTGGGGAAGCAATTTTTGCTTAGCTCTTCGATTTTCTTAGCTTTATTTTTTACGATACTTTTTTTTGGTCGTGCAGCCGCGGCACGGCAAAGTTGTTGTAAATTTGTTGCGGCTCTTGTTGCTGTAGGCCAGGGTGGTGATTTACGGCATGCGTTCAGCATCCTGGGCCCAGGCCTCGAAAATTTGCATGCCCAGCGAGCGAGGTGCGATCCTGCAGATAATAAAAGCTGAAGCTGAGGATGAAGCCAAAGCCGGGAGCTAGCCACAGCTAGCGGCCAAGATCTTATCTAGCTGCCAGGGCTAACGCTTTGGGCCAAGTGCCATTTGAACGCAGAGACCAGTAAGCAGAAAAAAACAGAAAAAACGAAAAGAAAATAGCCTAGAAACAAGCTTAAACATCCAAGGGGACAAGAACGCCACGCTTAGTGTGCGCATTTTATGATTATGTTGTTTTTGATTTTCACGATCAGCCAGAGCCTGCGAGTCAAGTATTTAGTGATTGCAACTAACATGGCTAAACAGGACATGACTCTAACCTTTGATCGTGTTACTGATCGTGGCATAATTACTACCTCCAAGGCAACATAATTAACAGATGAATTTGTAACAACACCAATAAGGGGACCGTTATTAGCACGTTTTTTAAAGAAATATATATAATATATATATATATATATATATATATATATATATATATATATATATATATATATATATATAATATATATATATATATAATATATATATATATATAATATATATATATATATAATATGTGACAACTATAATACTAATACAATTACTATTATTACTATTTTGTAGAAGAAACAAATTGTTTTTATAATATAAATTGATTAACTACGAAAGTAATCGCGTAAACTATTATATAACGTCTTAATCGTCCTCACAGAAATTGTGTTAGATCATAATCGACGGTAAATCAAATTCAAAAATCTTAAGCAGCAATTAAAATGTCACAGATCCGTGGAAGAGTTGCCCTTTTTTGACGGTTAAAGAGATTTATGTACTGCCAGGGAAATATTCAAAAGAAAATCAGTTAATAGTCGTTGCCCTGCTAGCTAGGCATTTAATAAGGATTTATTGTTTTTCGCTAGATGCTTATGCCGCCGGGCGGCCGACCGCCAGGCAGAAGCCCCAACAAATCCCGAATCATTTACAGCTGGCAAACGTCTTAATGGGCTATTAAGTGGACGCACATCTATATCTTTATAGGAGCAGCTCACACACAGCCCAGATGTTTTAATCAGCGTTCAAGAAATTCGGTTTTGGTGGCTCTCGACGCTTAGTTGGCGTTTTACGAGCGTGACCAAAGAAATGGGCACTGGGAGAAAAATTATTACAGACTTGAAATTAAAACATATATTTAGTTGATTTTCCGATTTTCCTGATTCAAAATTACTTAAAACCCTAAAAAAAAAATTGACTTGAAATTAAAACATATATTTAGTTGATTTTCCGATTTTCCTGATTCAAAATTACTTAAAACCCTAAAAAAAAAAAAAAAAAAAAAAATACAAATAAAATAATACAAATAAAATAATAAAAATAAAATAATAAAAATAAAATAATAAAAATAAAATAATAAAAATAAAATAATAAAAATAAAATAATAAAAATAAAATAATAAAAATAAAATAATAAAAATAAAATAAAATAATAAAAATAAAATAAAATAATAAAAATAAAATAAATAATAAAAATTTCTTTATTTTGTTTATGAGAAATAAATATTTGTAATATATAAAATGTTATATTCTTCTCATCCAATTGTTTTACAATTTCCCCCTAGTTTTTCTTTCTCTGAAAGCTTTAGATAAATTCGTTTTGGGGTCTCCGGGTTCTCTTAACCAGATGCCACTGCCGGCGGCATTCCAAAGATCCCACTCATCATAACATTTATTTGTTATTTGTAAATCGAAAGCGCATTTAAATGCCTCTGCCAAGCCGGGAAATAAATCACTGCCTTGTGACACGAAATTCGAGTAATTTAATGGATTCAGTCCAGTCCCTTATTTTATGACACCCGCTTCATTAATTTGTTAATTTGTTTTTATTTTTTTATTTTATCCTCTCATAGCAACACATGCTGCAATTTATGACTGTGAAGGCTGTGAAGAAGCTTTTTATGTATTTTTGAGAAGCCTGGACAATACTTCCTGGAAGGGAAACTGTGGGTAACTTGTTTTCTATGGCCGATATAAATACCTGTGAATATGATATTTAATACATTTCGTACGTATTTTCTGATTGTGCTGTCAATTGATGGCTGGGCTATAGAGTCAGTTGGCTGTCCCTGAAAAGGACTCTGCTCTGGTTTTGTAAGGCTATTTATTTTAAAAAATAAAAAAAAAGCAAAGAAGCAAATTTGTTTTTTTTTTTTTTTTTTTTTTTTTTTTTAATTTTACTGAAGCTCAAGTCTTTTATAAAAATAAAAAATCATTCAAACTTATACCAAAAATTGTATTAAAATAAAACAGAGTACAGTATTAAAACTTTACTATATATAATTTTTTTTACTGCCTTAAAGTTGGAAAATAAAAATAATAGTAATAATAGTACAAGGTATATCCTGTTTCTGCAGATTCGATTGCAGCACCCCTTGTTTGTTATTATGTAGTCGCTGTTAATATTTTATTGTGGAATGAATGAATGAAATTAAGTTGCAGCATTGCCTTCATATATTTGTTACCTGTATTTATGTATTATTTTTCTGGCAGACTAAAGCGTGGCTAGCGGTTGTCACGTTTTGTTTGCTGGCAATGTACATATGTACATATGCGATGACTGACGATCCTGCTTTAATTCAGCATTTCCAAACGCCCTTCAGGAGAAAAAAAAAAAGAAGAGCATAAAAAAACACAACGCCAGCAGCAATCCTGTCGAAGCATTCATCAAAAAATGGAAACTAATTTCCTGTCAGTTGTTGTTGTTGCCGTTGACGTTCACAATGGCTTACACACCTTCTTCATGATGATGATGTTTTGCAGCTCTTTTTTTGTGTTCCTGTTTTTGCGATGCCATTTCTGTTTCGTTATCCTTTTTATTATTTTTACTTGGCTTTTTATTAATTTTTTGCTGTCTGACTTTGGTTGCGATACAATGAAGTGAAAATGGCGCTGACTGCCACATAAATTGCCGTCGATTGTTGTGCATCCTTCTGCTGCTCCTCGTCTTCGACGTCTCCTCTCGCCGGCGTCCGCATCCTTGTTGTTTTCGCCGTTATCCTTACTGTGCATATGGCGAAGTTATCTCCCTCCCTTTTGGCCCCATTGTGCTGTGCAACTGCCATTTGGCTGGCCAATTTTAATTGAAAAATTTTGCATATTGATGGAATTTTTTCTAGCAATTTTCGGTTCAAAAGTGTATCTATGAGTGCAGTCGAAATTCAAATTCAGAAAAACTCTACGTCAATAGCATCCATGAGGTGCATTTAATAGACATAGATATGGATATTTGGCAAAGAGGTTGATATATGAATAGATACTTAAAGTTGACAGTTTGGACCTTTAATCGTACGAGTCATATGTGTTAAAAAATAATAAACAAAAGTATACAAATATTTTATTCATATTATATACATATAATATATTTCCAACAATATTAAGGAAAGACTTTTTTCGTTTTTGAGTGTAGCAACAGATCCAATGCCGCGTCCAATAAGCGGCACTGGAGGCCGGCAAAATTATATGCTTTTAGGCATAACCTTAATGCGAGCTTGTAATTTTATTGGACGAAATTACAGAGAGGGATGAGCCCCAGCGGCAGATCGCGAAACAAAAAGGCAAATTTTCCTTACTTGCCACTTAACCTCTTAATTTGCGACAATAAACTAAACCATCGGCGCACTTTTGAAAGGAAATCAACTTGACTGGAAAATAAGCTAAAAGCCAAAATTATGAAATGCAATTTGGAAAATATTTGCAATTGGCTGCGCGGCCATTAAATGGCCGACTCCGAAAAAAAAGTAAAGGCGAAGCGAAACAAAGCAAAACTAAATGAAATGAAAGGCAGCGATAATAAGTAATCATAATAATTGCAGCGAGAGGCGCTTTAAAAAGCAAGAGACATAAAATTATAAGAGGGAGTGGGGGAAGCAGTGGAAAGCTGGGGCGGGGACAAGAGTTAATTAAGACGTTTTGCCCAGCGACCGTTACCGGCTACGTGGCGTATACGCAATTAAGAGTCGCCAGGCATTCAAAATATGAAGAAAGCCTCGGAAGCAGCGACATTTGTGCAGCGGAAGTGTGCTTAATTGCGTAACGAACGGGATGCCAACTGGATAATATAGGGAATATATGTATATATTATATGTATAAAGAAGCTTTATTAAAAAGGGGCCGGATTTCTCGAATTTTGAATACTCGCTTTGAAAGAGCAGTTAATAAACAACTAAAATATAATTGCATCATTACTGAAACGATGCACCATTAAATATGAAATATACATACATATATATTGTGCTCCATTAGTCACTTTTTTAAAACCTTACTTTAAATAAAAATATAAAATCTTCGATAATCCTCGTTATTGAGTATGCCAATGCAGCTACGTTAAGTATCCCTCCAGATAATGACTTACATTGAACTTTGACCCGTCAACGCTCTTCAGAGACAGGCATTTAGCCAGGCTTACTTAGCTATGGCCGAAAAAAATACACCTTTGCCACAGAGCAACAAAATGGCAGGTAGCACTCTGGGGCTTAATTGCCTATTAGCAAGCAAGGAGCTCCGGCAGCCGCGGACACGACCTCGCCACTAAAAACACACTAAAACAAAGGCTCTACAGAAATGGCCAGAAACCACAAGGCAGCCTGGTGCTAAAGCTGGAGCTGGAGCTGAAGCTGATCCGAGGCTACAAACTCGAAATGTTAAAAAAACTCAAGTGGGAGTTCGGAGCCAGAGTTGCAGGCCATTGGCAATTAAGTGCAAGCCAATCAAGCGATTTGTACATGCCCAACACTTACACATGCCAAACTCAAGCTGTTCGCGGTCTGCGGATGAGGAGTACAGTGGCAGAAAATGCTATGGAATCTCTCTTAAGGAGGATTAATTTAATCAATTCATTTAAAGTTTTTATACATATTTTTATAGAAATATATCTCTTTAATATAGATATTTCTTATATTTCTTCAAGTGCACAGTCTTGGCCTGAAGGAAAACTCATTTGGACCAGATTTTGTCGGTGATCTTTGGCCAACAGCCAATGCGCTTTGGCTTTCTTTTGACGCTTTGGGCCAAAATGCGCTATAAACTTTAATTAAGACATAAAGCAGTTTTAACTATGCACTAAAAGGTAAGGCAAACGCAAAGGTAGCTTCGGTTCCAAGCCAAAAAGTAAAAGAAGAGCTATGTACCTAGTAAAAAATTCCTGACGATGGACATGGGTCTGCACTTCGCACGCGGCGGTCACGACGATGGGTGAAGTTTTTAAGTGCGCTACGTGAATAGCATAAAATCTGTAACGGAATTCTAAGTAGTACCCCAAGCCCAGACACCAGATAGATACAGACACCTAGATATGACATACATATATACACTTATTTTTTAAATATATTTTAAGTTACGGGAAAAGACGAGAGTGCCGTTCCGTTTTCGGAGAGTGTGACTGAACCAATTGTGTCAAGCAGCCTATTAAAGCAACTTTAATATTATATTTATGGTATATCTATTCGTAAAATGAGGTAACAAAATATATATTTTGTTTCAACATTACAGAAACATTTTTCTGTAGTTTTTTTAATTAACTGGAAACCTTTCTCTGAAGGTTGTTTTACATATATTTTTTTAATTTTTAGGTGGCTCCTTTGAGCCACTTAACTTAAAAGCGTTAACTACTTTTAAACTAATATGATAGGAATAATTATATGGAGAGAGTCGAAACTTCATTTTAATTTCAGAAAGTAAAGAAAATTATATACTAAAACATTCTTATACATTTCAAAGGCTGATTTAAAAATTTAAAACAAGCTTATAAATACCTAGTTAATTATTTTATTTCTTTCTCCTCTATCAAACATAATAACACATTTAATACATATTCCCCAAATTACTATCTCCACTAGTAATTTTAATATACAAAAATTTGCTAGTTGGAGGGGTTAAAAAAATTCCTGATAATTCTCATTGGCAGCCCCAGAGACCCCAGCTAAAAATGCCACTAACTGGTTCACATGGCTTAAAAAATAATAAGTAAAAAATAAGTTAAAAAAGTGCACATCTTCGTGATAGTCGTTATAGGCGCTCTTATATCGCTAAACAATTAACTTGGAAAGTTCACGAAACTTCCACCGCGCGTCGAGCACTAAAAATCGACACATACAATAAAGTTATAAGAATGCTGGCAGAGTGCGAGATGGACTGATGAAGGATGCCTGTGGCTAAAGACCGAAGACCAAAGACCCCAAAGACTCGGAGACTGCGGACTGAAGACTGGTTTACTCGAGGATCGGATCGACACACACTGAACAGCGACTTAACGTGGTGCACATTATTCATTACGTACGTTTTTATAACTTCATGTTCGTGTTATTTGTAATTTTAACAAGATAATTTTGTTCAGGCATTTAATGACGAGTTGGAGCAATGACGAGACCACTCAATTTACTATCCAGCAGTACTTGCTCCGGTTCCAGCTGTTTCTGAAGGATACGAAGTCCACTTAATTGCCATGCAGTGGAAATGTATGAGAGTCATGTGATTTTTATGCTGTCTTTTTTGCGTAACTTAATTGGCCAAAAGAAATATTAAAGCAGCCAATTTGTAAGGCCAAAGAACTGCATATAATAAAGTCATCAAAGGGAGTGCCTCCAGCACACATCCTTCCCAGAAGGTCTTGTGGATCGAGATCGAGTTCGGATCCAATAAATATGCGAAATATCCGCAGCTGCCGCGACTGCCATTGCGGTCGTGTAGCCATTTGCATTGGATTTCCTAGAACAATGAAATACATATATCCATAAATTCGATAGCTATTTAGCCACCATTTTTCTCCTGTCCAGTCAACCACCACCATCTTGAGCCAAAGCTCCTCCTCCTCATGCTCCCTCGGCTTTTGTACGATGGGCGTTAACCATCGCCACGATCGGAACAAGTTTTTTCTGGCTGTGCCCGAAATCGTGTTGGGCGAAAAGAAGAACAAAAACTTGTTTACAAAACTCAACACTCAACATGTTGGGGTAAAATGTCTAAAGCCGGTGGATTTATGGTCAGTACGTGGAGTGCTATGGTCCGAATGGCTTTTCCCCTGCAAGACTCTGGTCGTTGAATTGTCCAAGTTACTGCTGCCGACGGAATATGTTTGCACCACAGCTATTTGATCTTATTAACGTCAATTTAGTGTCGTTGTATTGAGGTGTTTATTTATTTTTTGCACAATCGGACACCGACTTAATGGTTGTCCCCCAGTGCAACATTGCAGCTCCTCAATTTGTTATAGGAAAACGAGAATTTTTTCTCAAAAGGAAGTGCCACTTTTGGCTGGTAATTAAGGGGAAAATTATTTTATTTAAAAAAGCTTATGGAAGAACTTTGATTGTTAAAGGCAAATATTGATACGAAAATACTATTTGCCTAATTATTATAATCCGATAGATTTCAAGGAAAATATATTCAGTTTGCAGTTATTTATAAATACAAGAATATTTATAAAATATCAAACAATGTTTTTTAATCGTGTAATACACAAGGAAGCTGATTTTTATAACAAGAAAAGTCAGGTTATTAAAATACATATTTGCGTAGTAAGATAACACCTCCCGAGCTTTTCAAAATATTTATTATAAATATTTCCATTTTTCCTGATTCCTCAAAAGCCATTAAATTGACCAAATTGTTCTTGCCTCACAGAACCACTCTTAGCCGCTTTGCAGCTACATGTGTGCGGACCGTGACCATAATTTGTTTACACTGCCACATTAATATCAAATTCCCTGCCGCTGCAGACCATAAATTAATAATAATAATAATTTCATACAACCTAGCCAGCAGCAGCACTCCTCCTTTGTACGTAGATAAACGAGGAGAATTAGCAATAATTACAAGCAGGGGCGATTAAGTGCATCATAACACGAAGGCGCCTCGTCCCAGCCCAGGGTGGTTATGGATCTGGATCTGGTTTTGGTCTTTGGCACAAAAAGAAACCAAAGATCTCGGGAAATATCCGGAGCAGCTCCTTAAGGAGGAGCAATGTCGAGGGCAATTAAAACGAGCAACGGCGCGCAAAACGCACGAAACGGAATTAAAAAGGCATCTTGTTATTAATTAGGGAGAACAGTAGCTGACAGATATAAAATGTTTGCTAATTTGAGATATATGTACATATTGTATATAAGAATATAAATCTGTACGTTTGCCTTTTCGCAGCCCTTTTAACAGCTTCGGCGGCTTCCGCGCATTCGGTCAAACGAATTCGCGATAAAGCGAATTTCAATGTCTTTTAGTTTATAATTGGACAAAAATCGTCTTCGTCTTCTGGGGCAAAAGGAGAACAAAAAACATATACTTTTCGGTCCTCCTCTATCGTTTATATTTTCGGAATTCCATTTGTTCTCGACTTCCTTCCACAGATCACTATCAGTGTCAGTGGTGCTGCCTGGAGACCTTTGCCAGCACGGATTTTATAGTCGAAAATTAATTAACATAACTTCCGTTTAGTGCCAAAGAAACTTATTATTGTGCCTACGCTAAATGGGTATTTGCTTGATATCTTTTGTTATAAAGAAGAAAAAATTCGGCTTTGGATTTGAGGGTTTTCTAAACACATCCTGAGCTTGGGAAAATAATAGCTTTAGGAGGCTTTAATAAATTGTTTTAAAATATTTGTTACATTTAATATATAATTATTATAATTATAATAAAATCTTTTTAAAGAACATATTTGTATGTTCTGTCAAAGGTAGCTATTTCTGATGGAAGACACCGCTTACTAAGCACAACACTAGAGAGCTGTTTATAAATATTAAAATTAGCATTTTACAAACAAAGTTTATCGATTTTAAGCATAGGAATTTGTATAGCTGAGATATTTTACTTTTTATTTAAAATTAAAGTACAATTAACTACCTTGAAAGTCCCCACAAAACCCTCAAACATTAACGCCTTTCTTCACTTCACTTTCCATATTTGCACAAGAAAAATGAACTAGTTGCCCAAATGGCGTGTCGCTTTGGCTAACCTTAATTTATTTATTTATTTCTATTGAATATTAAATGTTTAGCAAAACTCGAACAGAAAAAAAGCAAATAAACAAACAATACAACGCGACGCGTGCAAATTGATTTTCGCATTTTGCATGCAAATTTCAATCAAAATTAATTAGTTAACATTTTTATTGTTGTACAAATGAGCAAAAATTAATTTGCATGACTATGGAAGGAATGGCTTTCGAGCAATAAATAATGCCGGCAACAAAAGCAAAAACAGTAAACAAAGCCAGCGAACAAGTGGGCAGAAAAACTGTAAAAGCCAAAATCGACTTTTTTGAATTTAACATTGTATTAAGAAATTGAATTTGTTATTACAATAAAAATAATAATAAATCAATTATATATTATATATTATATATTATATATTATATATTATATATTATATATTATATATTATATATTATATATTATATATTATATATTATATATTATATATTATATATTATATATTATATATTATATATTATATATTATATATTATATATTATATAAAACCATTTGAAGTGCTTTTAACGTTGAACTGAATTAAAATACTTTTTTAAATGTTTTTTATCCCCCTAAAAATATTTCTTTTGACCTTTTCAACTCTCCCTTTTAAGGCGAAGTATCCAAAATAAATATAGAGTACATAAATCGGGGAGCCCGCTTAACACCTGATATGCGACACTGGGATGCGAGTGCCGGGCTCTGTGCGGCGGCGGGGGTAAATTTATGAGTGCGCTACCGCCAAACTACAAAACTATCGGGTTACAAGGCAGTGACAAGACAACCTACAACATGTTCGGGTCTAGGAGCTGGAGTCGGAATCAGAGCCGCCCGTATATGCTGATGTTGAACGTGGCAAGTAGAGTCGGTGCCTGTGCCTCCGTTTTGTTCAATAATTTATCGTGGCGGCACATTCTACAGCCCGAGTGTGTGTGTGTGACCCAATTTGGCGGAGGTCTTCTTCCACAGGGGACATTTTCTACACAAATTTATATAAACGCTTTACGGTTGCCCCGATATCTGGCTTATCAGGGAGATCAAAATATTTTCGCTAATAACAAATGCCAAATCCAAATCAAACAATGCCAAGACCTCGCATAAAATTATAAACTATTTTAATGTCCAAAACAAGAAAAAACAAGCTTACGAAATTTGAAAAATCTTTATCTCAAAAAGATAATGGACTCGGACAAATGACCAGCGAAGGAGAGTGACAAACGCGAAAGTCCAACCCATAAAATCAATTAGTCAGACAAAAACACCAAAGCCCCAAAATCTATATGACTCTGAAACCCAAAAAGACCAAAAAGAAAAAAATAAACTTATGGCTACCGTGCACGCAGCGTTACAAAAAAAAAAATTTGAATGATTAAGAGACCAATTTTCCATCAACAAAATACGATTAATTTAAAAGGAAGGAAGGCGAAAGAATATTTTAGAGAATGTGGAAACATTTATTATAATACAGCTATGATAAAAAAAACTACTAATATTAGGAAATTGGAAGATAACCTTTGAATTAATTTGCCATTAATATTTCAAAAATATAAGAGGTGAGTATGTTTATTAAGAAAATATTTCATTGTGATTGTCGCGCTCAATACCACATTAAAAATAAATATATTATGTGAATGTTTTCGTTCTTCAATGTAGTTTAATTTTTCCAGTGCATCAGCCAGTACTTGTACACATCTTAAAATCTAAAAGACAAAACCAAACAAAAGACGATAATTTTATGCTATCAAATCAGGGGAAAAAACAACATGCAACATGCCAGAGAGTCGCTAGTCGGTAGCCCCCAAGCAGCAAGCCAGGCCAGTTGGTAATTAAACAAACCAGATTTTAGTTTCTTATTCTCCACAAGGCCTGGCATTCCGAGAATCAATTAACAAATGTTGCTGGCTGTGCACATTAACCAATTAACTGCTAATCTAATTTAATAGATGAATAGAGGAGATTTAGGAAGGCGAGCCTACGTAAATCTCATAGGGTATCCGTTCAATATTATCAATGAAATAGAATCCCATCCAAGAACCTCGAAACAAAAAAAAACAGAGCCACGGTGAAAGGGAGACCAGATAGAAGAAGAGAAGAAGAAACCCTTTAACTAATTAGCATTTTTCACTAAATTCTCAAAGTCCAATTAAAAAACACGAAAACACGACATTAAGAACAGAGCGATAATTTACCTACATCAATGAGTTTCATTATTGGTATATAGTCTCTTTCTTGAGAGGCGATCTTTATCTTTATCTCAAAATGTGACTCTGGAACAAGAGAGAGCTCTGATTTCACAGCAAGCCTGGACCCCGAGACCCACACGATAGCCCATCGAGAATGTCATTCATAATTAAAAACAAAACTTATACCAATATGTCAAGCATAATTTTTATTTGAATGGCCAGCGCGGTCCGGTTCTGCTCTAAAAGGGCCCAAGACAGAGAAGAAATCCCTCCGATTAGCCCATAAATAACCTGCATAATCGACGCAATGTTGAGAAATATTCTCACCTCCGGTCGTAAGAATGTAGCTTCCTGCAGACGACGACGGCAAATTAACATTTCTGATTCCTTTTTGGGTTCCCTTTTATCCGTTTGTTTGGATTAATTTTAAATTCAGGCTGCCTCTTTCATTGTCCCTGTTCTTGCATCAAGCTGCATTCTAGTATTAATTACTTTGGCTTCCGAAATCGAATTTACATATTAAAGTCGTTTTAAGGCAACCACGATTCGTATCGTGCGCGAAGAAATCAAGCCGCATCCAAGAGGTGCAGCTGCAGTCCGCAGTCTTCAGTCCCCAGGTCCATGTCTTTAGTCTTCAGTCTACCGTTCTCGGTCTGCCAGTCCTTGTGTCTCTGGTGCAGCAGGTTAAATGGAACTCAGCCAGCGCCAGTACACTTTCCTCACCTTCACCTCATCAACGGCACTGAGAAGAAAACGAGTACTATGGAATATTTACATGAACTCCGTAAATTCAAATAAAATTGTTTGGTTAAGACCCTTCAAAAACTTCTAAATTCTATCAGTATAAATCAATAGTTTATAGCATTTCCTTGCCTCAGGACTCAGGACGCACTCAGGAGATTTCCCTTTAGTTGCCTGGCTTCCCTCTTTATACTCAAACATTTCTATAAAACATAGATTTCATAATCAATATCTAAAAGACTTCTTCTACATTTCAAAGTTTTTTGCAGTGTCGCAGCTATTTAACGACCATTTCACAAATCGATACAACCGACAGGAAGATGCAAGGGGACAACCAAGTGTCGACTGTGGGCTGCCTTTTGTTTTTTCCTTTTTTTATTTTAATTTTTATTTTAATTGGAACAACATAATTCCTAGAAGTTCGCACGAACTAACCACTGATGAGAGCCCCAGTAAAGATCTGCTAATGGAGTTCGTTTGTTTAGCTCGGGCAGGGGTTTTGGGTTTTAGTCTCTTTTTATTTTCCTGAGGTTATGCTTGGGTTTGGGTTTGGGTTTGGGCTTGGGCTTGGGTTTGGGTGTCATGCGCTGTGCCGGAGAACCCAATCACCATGAGGCCATCGTAAATTACTCGATCGTGTGTCTGAGCGAGGACGGAGAGTTGCCATTCCGGGCTAGCCGATGAAAAGAGGATTGAAAACAATTAAAAAATTGGCAAACACGAATCGATTGTGATTACAGTAAATTGTTGTCAAATTAGCTGCAAAATGAGGGGGAGGGAAATGGTCATGGAGCGACTGCCTGGATGTGGATAGGATGGATATGGGTTGAGCGATGAGGCGGATGCTGACAGGGGATTAAACTGGGCGCGGAGTGGTCCAGAGAAAGTTTGAACTTTCGGTAACAAAGTGGTTTCAAGGCTATCAGATTTAAAGTGATTCCTCCCAAAAGGTGGAAGATCACTGAGGTTCGGAAAAAAATGATCCGGTAGATGGAAAGTTCTGATCAATCAAAATGGAGTAAATCCAACAATCAACAGGTTCAAGGATAAGGGAAATATAAAGAATTCAAATGAATAAAAAAAAGTTCTGGCTGTTTAAAATCTAAATTTATTTCAAGATCAATATAACGCGTGTATATTTCCACTGCAAATATATATCTTAAAGTTATTTTATATTGACAGGTAATAAACCCACACAACTAACTACATTAAAAATTTCACAAAACGATAATCCAAATAGAAAGCTTTCCTAAACCAGGCTGACAGCATAATTACTTCCAATATATCAATATCGCAGAGTGAACCCCATGTGGTTATCACATGAAATCAACATATCAAAACACATAATTATTCGAAAAATAAAAGCACCTATAGCCGCGTGTGAGGATCTATCATAAAGCATCTCCTACACACACACACACATAGAGATACAAGATACAAATACAGATTGATCAATCATGGGAGACAACGGACAGGTCCGGCAAATTCGTGGAGTCAAAGTCAAAGTTAGAGCCAGGCAGTTGCAATAATTATGAAATGTCAAACCGGTGTTCGCGCTCGATTACGCCACTTGACATGGCCAATTAATCTCGACTTAATTGGTTTGTGCCACAACAAAACACTGGCAGTGTCTGAAAGATACAGATACAAATACTCGACATCTGATATTGATGTGCATTCGCTTCTGATTTCGCCTGTTTTTTACTCTCTCGCCAGGTTGATGATGATGATGCTCGTGCTGGTAATTCCTCGAAATTTGTCATATTTACCGGCGGACAAGTGATCGATATGCGCTGAAGGCTGGCGAAATCAGAGGATCGGAGTTACTTGCACAGGGAATATTAATAAATACTAATCTTAAATTAAAAAGCATGATTTTTTATTTATATTTTTTATTTGATTTTCTAGAGGGCTCAATGTGCCAGCAATATACCATATCTTCAAGTACGTGGCCAAACACATTTAGTTTTATAATACGAATTAATTATCTCTTTGAGTTTTCTCTAAGGAAAATATTAACTTAAAGCGAAGAGAGAACCCCAAACCAAGCATTTTCCCCAGTGTTTCATGTGTTCAGTTTTTTTTTTTTTTTTATTAGTGTTTTGCTCTTCTCCTCGGTTGTAGACATTTTATCAGATTCTTTAATTGCGTAAAACATTTTTGGATTCTTCACGTACGAAATTCCAAAACACCGAAGCTTGTTAAAATTCTTCTATCACTGGACACAAGCATTTGTGAGTATCTGTGTGTATCGAATTCCTGCCCCGGGCCCGAGTGCAAAAGAGAGAGACCTACAGACATATATATGTACGTATAATGACCAAAAAGAGATGACAATACTTGCGATGTGGAACGTACGAAACACCAATTAAGAAATTGACAAATTAAAGCTGAATGCTTTTTATAATCAAAACAGACAAAGCTAATAAGACCCGGCAAGCAGTCAGGCGGCGGCCAACAACTTGTTCGAGGTTGTTTGAAATATTTATGAATTTTTATTGTTTTTATTGCCACGAGGCAACTGGTTGTTTAATTCGTATATATATTTATATATCTGCCTATAGTACGTAGATTTCAAAGCGTTTGCATATGTATGTATTTCTGAGAAATAACACTTTTCGGTTTTGCAAGGCCGTATTTGCTTTTTTTCTCTACTTGTTTATTTATTTTGCAACTTTTTTACTTATATTTTTTACCATTTTTTACTGCAATTTATTATTTTTTTTTTTTTCCTTTTTTATTTCGGTAGCCAATCGGCAGCGGCAAATTAACGCAACGGCTTGTTACAGACGCGTTTTACAATCTCTGCGCATTTTTTGCCCGATTCCAGGTTGTACGTTGCAGGTAGCTGGACGGCAGCAGCAATCAATCGATCAAGCGATCAAACGAGCAAAAGCTGCTGCGGCCATGTCAAAGTCCTTTAGACGCAGCAGGAAGGCTAAAAGCCTGCAAAAGGAGGAAACAAACCACCAGAGATCGCCTCGAGGACCAATCGATCGATGATGGCCGATGCTGGCTGCATTCCGTAATGACAAAACAGTTAAAAAATAATTAATTGTGTTGCCTTAAATGGCCGAAGGCGGTTTGGGTTTTTGTTCCCTCAGGTTTTTTTGCAAGCTGCAACAGCCATGCATCCCATGCAGGGTGAGAAAAACTATTAAATAATATATTAATTGAAAATTAAATCAATATTAAAAACTAATTTTTAATTTTTTAAACGCATTTTTCTAACCTATATTCTTTATATTGTTTTCTTCACATATATATAATATATATAATAATATATAATTTTTCTATTTATCTATTTATCTTTTAAGGATAAAAATCAGTAAGTAACATTTTCTTTTCAGTGCTCAACTCAATGCGAGCAACAAGTGCATATGACGATGCTGTGCGTTGGCCGCTGCTCATTCCCCATTTTTGCCATTGTTTTTATTGCCCGCCTGGAGCGGCCATCAGGCAGCCACTTTAGGGCTTATTAATGATGGATTCTCCTCAATTCTCCCTGGCGACTCTTGTTTTATTGCGCAATGCCAGCAGCGGTTCTTGCCTTTCGTTCAGAAAATGAGCCCGACGACAAGCTGTTGGCTTTGTGCCTGGCCCAAAACAAAGAGCTACCTGATCGAATGTATGTCAACCTTATTGTTCCTGCATGACAAATGGACAATTGGCAGAATGAGGTGAGGTTGCAATAAGGGACAGATCTCTGTTGAGAGCTCGGTACTAAACGTTTTGGCAGCTTGGCGACTAATTTTGACCAGCACAGCCTGATTCTTGGCATCTTTATCATTTGTGGTTTTTCCTGGCAGCCATTCGGGGTAAACACATATGTTTAAGCACATACATATGTACATATGTTCACCTATACAATTCCATTCTTTTCCAATCACGCAAACAAAAAGTTTGGTGATCTTCGTTTCCTGTTGCAGCTCCTATTGGGGTTAATATTTAAATTCACTTTTTATTCACACAAAACGAAATTTTCACGACCTTGACGAACATGCCAAGCATGTAAAAAGAAACTTGTAAAATCCGTTTATAGAAATCTAATTTTAAAACCTATAACTTTCCGGTTTTCATTTTAACACGAGTCTTTACCTATGTATATATATTCTTTGCACTTTTGAAAATAAAAATAAAACCTATTTCAAATAGAAAGCGAAGATTACTCTTTATTATTATTTATTAAAAGTCTATAGATTTTCATCGGAAATGCTGTTCTTACATAAACCAATCCCTGACTCATATAATATAAATCAAGATTCTTATCTTCCGAACGAACACAAACACAAACCGAGTACCACAAATAACAAATTTTCACTTTTATTTAACAAATGATCTCGGGCGACAACCAGAGATCAGATCGGAACAAGTTGATCGTTATGGCTTTGTAAAGTTTTCATAACGGCTTTCAGCGCTGACGACTAGACCGAAGACAACGTCGTGGCCAAGATTCCGGCTATTTATGTAAGCCAACGCCCTGGAGAAGATTACGGATCTCTATGGCTCTCTGTCTGCATTGACGATAAATTTCAATCAAAACACAAAACACACAGCCCCACTCAGAAAAGCTCAGATCATCGGCGTTCGTTGCATAATTAGAAAAGATCTAAATTTTCGTTTTGTATTTATAAAAAAAAAAAAGAACACTAAATTAGATTTACGACGCCTCGATCAAAGGTAGCTAGGGCATCGCGGAACGCAATTAAAATCAGCTTAATAATTTTCCCAGAAGAAAGCAGATCAAATAAATATAGCCAAAGTGTGATAATAATTTGATGAAGGACCCCACCACCAAACGAGGCAACAAATCAATTCCCAATAAAGCCAATAAAAACAGATTTTAAAGGGGCATTTACATTCATGGACGAACATAAATCTTGGGCAGCAGGAACAATGCCAAAAAGTAAGAATTAAAGAAGATATCCAAACTATTTTCATTATGAGGCCATGAATGAGTTTCCGAGGCGAGGAATGAATGAATGAATGAATGAAGCTAGAGGCTCTGGTTTTTTTAGCGTTTCCATTGTTTGAGCCCAGTTTTTGGCGGCGAGTTGATTTTTGAAGGACCTCACAATCGGTAAGAGCACGCATTACGGGCGATTAGGTGTTAAACACACACAATTCGTTGGGTATTCCGCTCGCTACATCTCTCCCCTCTGACATAATTTATGATCCGTGGGACATTGCCCGAACCGTCTTCTACTATCGAAAAGGGGGGTATAGTTATGCTTCTACAGAGCTGTAGAGCACTGCAGGTAGTTGGACCCACCTTGGTGGTCAAAAAACCTTAGTCTTCCACATTTTTACTTAAGTGCAGTTCCTGAAGCATGCGCCGCTGGACACTCGACTGCAAATCGCAGCGAAAACCTGCCACTATGCAATGGAAACTATTTAGTATGGGTTTTTTATTGAATTTTTATATAAACTTTTTTTATGGAATTAAATGGTAGACGAATGGCTCCATTGCATTTTTAAATTTAAAATTTTTAGCTTCCCATTAAAAGTAAAATGATTTTTAAGGAAAATATTTTTAATTCGTTGGGTATTTAGTACTACTTTAAATTAAAATATAAACAATGAAGGCAAAAAGCATAAAGCAATAAGAAAATATATTTAAAAAAAAAAAGCTGAAGTTTTTTTTACCATGCTTATATATACATATATGTACATCTGCATATCAAAGATTTTAATTAAATGTACACAAAAAATATATATGTATATTGTTTTCTCTGCACAAATTACAGAGTTTTTTGGTTGGCGCCTCAGCGCCACAGTTAAGAAATCAGAAGGCAAAGTACAACCAAATACAAAAATAAAAAAAATAATAATATATGTAGTGAGCAAAAATTAAGGTTAATGTAGGCCGTGGACTGCTAATTAAGATATGGTTGCCTGGCCGCGAACGCTCCACTGATTCCCGGTTCCCATGCTCCTGGCCTGCCTGCACCTTTCGACAAGTCATTGAGCTGTTAAATTTATTTAATGTCCGCACAATACCCGGCGAGAGCATGTTGCCAGTGGCTTTGTT
Source organism: Drosophila mayri (assembly GCA_008042485.1). Lineage (NCBI taxonomy): Eukaryota > Metazoa > Arthropoda > Insecta > Diptera > Drosophilidae > Drosophila > Drosophila mayri. The sequence goes on from VNJN01007776.1 coordinate 91,842, forward strand.
ATTAATTTTTATTGCCGAGCGATTATTGAGACAACTTAATTTTGTCCATGGCTTCATTCCCTTGAATTGTTTAAATCACGGATTCCCAGGATACTGAGGATGCGCGAGGGATCACAAGATCAGCAGCGAGCTGTCTGCCTGCCTTCCTGCTGTGTCTTTGTCTGCAGGTCTTTCTTTTTTGGCCCAACTCAATGAGAAGGTCCTTCATTCATTGAGTTTTGAGTATGGTTTCCATTTACACAAATTTTCTCTGTTTTCTTTTTGTGGGTGTGTCGCCAAATGGATTACACTAATGCGACAGTTTGTCCCACAATTTAATGAACTCGCCGCAACACTCGAGGATTTAATAATGTTCCTTCCCATCGAGCTCAAGTGTGTGTCGGCAAGAGATTCGCAAAAAGGATTTTCAAAAGACAACGAAATCCTTTTATGCGCATCAAGAACCCTTCATATTTCATATATCACCGGCACTTGAGAGCCAGAGAGGGCCACAAGTGTTTGTCTGGCGGTTTTTTTTTCTGGAGATCCTGTAACCGATCCCCGATCCTCCCTCTGCGATCCTTCTAAAGTGCAGGTGAGGGTGATAGCACGAGCCCTGATTCGGTGACTATGCGACTTTTCGGCTCAAGGACCTGTATTTTCTATAGAAGCTGGAACTGATGCGCTTAATCCGTTGACTTTGCGATCTGCTGGATCATTCGGGGTTGGCAGGATCAAGTGAGGTTCTTGAATACTCCAGTTACTCAAGGGTTGCTGCACCCCCTGAGAAACCACGAAAATTCAAGGGATAACAATCTTACAGTTTTTAATGCTGAAATAAACATTTTAAAATCTCCGAAAGAGTTCCCCCTACTTTCGGTACCACATCTGGAGCGTCTTCATGCGCTTAATCTTCTTCTGCAACTGCAGAATCCCGTACATAAGGGCCTCCGCTGTGGGCGGACATCCCGGCACGTATATATCCACCGGAACAATGCGATCGCAGCCACGAACCACCGAATAGGAGTAGTGATAGTAGCCACCGCCATTAGCACAGCTACCCATCGAGATGACCCACCGGGGCTCGGGCATCTGGTCGTAGACCTTCCGCATGGCTGGTGCCATCTTATTGGTCAGTGTCCCGGCCACAATCATCACATCCGCCTGGCGGGGAGAGGCTCGGAAGACCACTCCAAAGCGATCCATGTCATAGCGAGGGGCGGCAATGTGCATCATCTCGACGGCACAGCAGGCCAGGCCAAAAGTCATGGGCCAAATGGAGCCCTTGCGACCCCAGTTTAAGAGATCATCCAGCCGGACGAGGGTCCATTCCGACCAGGTCTTCTGATTCAGGCCAAAAGGCGAGTAACCCAATTTGGGCAGACCCTTAAAGGTATTATCAGTGACCGGCATGGTCTTTTGCTCACGAGACAATGGCTTTGCTGGAATGCGACTCAAGAGCAGCTTCCTGGCAACCTGGAGGCCCATCATTCTTTGTGGATTTACAAATTATTAATTTGTGTTTTTTGTTTAAGGAATTTTACTTTAAATCAGTAAGATTTCTTAGAATATTACTTATGACAGTCAGTTCTAGTTATGAGAACTTGGACAGATTTTACAAAAGATAATACGATCTCGGTTACAAATCTAAGGATTGTTTTTGTGTGAGGCGTAGTGTTTAGCTAAACATCTATATAAAAAAAAAAAGTAAACAGGACCCAAAACAAACTTTGATAAGCCGAAATTAGCTTCCTTTCTGGTTTTCTTTTAAAACAATTAATTTAATTCAAGATAGAGAAGATTTTGCAGGCTTACTAGATATAAATATTTTTTATATTATTTTATTATTGTTCTATTAATTAATATTTGAATTATTAAACTAAGTATTTTTTTTTTTAATACTGCTTTCAATTAAAATTCCGTTGCAATACACATAAAAGATAAATAATGGAGATATTATATATATTGTAAAAAATGCTGAGAAATAATAAATATAGACGTTGGGTTTCGGTAAATTTCCCTAGATTACATTTTATTTACAATCCGCATACTTAAAAAATGGCCCAGAAAATAAGGTAAACAAAGGCAGCAGCTTTTCAATGGCCAAAATGAAAAACAGCAAGAGAGGATCGTTCCCTTCAAGCGGCGCGCGCACTCTTAGGTTCCTTATTAAATAATGGAGATATTATATTTATTGTAAAAAATGCTGAGAAATAATAAATATAGACGTTGGGTTTCGGTAAATTTCCCTAGATTACATTTTATTTACAATCCGCATACTTAAAAAATGGCCCAGAAAATAAGGTAAACAAAGGCAGCAGCTTTTCAATGGCCAAAATGAAAAACAGCAAGAGAGGATCGTTCCCTTCAAGCGGCGCGCGCACTCTTAGGTTCCTTATTAAATAATGGAGATATTATATTTATTGTAAAAAATGCTGAGAAATAATAAATATAGACGTTGGGTTTCGGTAAATTTCCCTAGATTACATTTTATTTATTTTATTTATTCATTTTATTTAGAAGAGTTGGAAAATGAAAAGATGAATATTCTAAGTTTGATCTTTACAAAT
>VNJN01007779.1:0-12639 GCA_008042485.1 Drosophila mayri
TACTGTGAATGTGGGTTACTGTGTATGTGGGTTATTGTCAGCTGACCTGACATTTATTGCTTTATTTCGCTTTCCTCATGTCCGCCAGCTATGCATATTCGCTTGACCTGGTAACTGATACTTTATTAACGACAAATTCATGTGGCTGCGACTGAAGAATTATTATGTAGTATCCTAAATGTTATTGCTTATGAATAAATGCTGCCGTGACTGAACAATAACTATAAAATAATATAGCTAGGCATTTAGTTTTCTATGCAAAATCAATAGCTATTAGTATAAAAATAGCTATTTTTCGCTAGAAGTGGCTAGATTTAGCGATCTGACAGCGCTGGTGCTTTGATCAAGAGTCTTCGTACTGTCTGTGTGCTGGCAGCGCTGCCGGCAGACACTGTCCTATGCCCATTAGATAGGCTCGTGCCGACCACTGGACTATAACCATCTATTGTGATTATGAGGCTTCCTTCAATTCTGAAACGATTACCTCTTTGTTGAAAACCCAATATAGCATCGATGTCATTAATGTGCCACCGCTACACAGTAGCTCCAATGGCCAAGCGAAAAGATTTCACAGAACCTTGGAAGGAATAGACACTGTGGAATTAATTTAGCGAGCTACAGTAAAATACAATAGGCCGTTGCACTCGGTCACGAATTGTAGGCCAGTGGAAGTAATCCATGCCAGTGGAAGTAATCCATGCCAGTAGCGATGAGATGAAGCTGGAAATTAAAGCCAAAATTGACAAGCCACAACAGTCTTACTTAGACGGGGTTAATCCTTCAAGGCAGAACCGCAACAACAAGAGACTGGGGTCAAATTGACACCGCTTTATTCAGAAGAGCGTGTAGAAGCAGATCTGGGAACATCTGTTCTCATTAAGGGGAGGGTGGTCCATAAGGACAACATCAGATAGGCATTTCACCTGCCACATTCGCCCTTATAATAAAACTCAAAAATTTGCTATAATTCCCACAGGCTTGCCATTATACCCATCATACTGCTGTCCACCGCAAGCGCGCGAATCACCGACTTCTCGTATGCAAAATATATCTCGGTATTAGACGGCAATGTTTTAATATGGGAACAGTATGGCCTGGTCAGGCACTCGACAAATCTGTCCGAGTTTGCTAGCATAATTGACTCCACGCCCAACGTGGAAGACCTTTTTTAAAGTAGAATGAATGAAGCAGCGCTTATTCAAGCAAACAATAGACAGGTTGTAATCAACACAGAGACACAGAAACATATTAACCAACTCACAGACACAGTAAATAGAATTCTCAAGGAAAAAAGAGACGGGATAGTTGACTCCGGCCACCTTTTCGAAACACTTTTATCCAGGAATAGAATACTTATGTCAGAATTACAAAATTGCATGTTCATAATCGCACTTGCCAAGGATATCGTTATAAATCCTGTTATATATAATCATAATGACTTTAAATCTATCTTTGACGACTAGCTCATTGGAGTCCCCATAGTTAGTCTTATGGATGTATTATATAATTCAGGTTTAGATGTAAAGTAAACAAGAGAAAGAAGAACTTACATGCGTTCTCGAGCCGGCGAAAGGTCAAGCGGGTGGCCTTGGCTGGGCGAGGCGACAAGATACGGACCGCGGACACGATAACCGCCGGATGCGAGAGTGGCGGCCTCGGCGGCTGTATTGGCCTTGGCGACGTGGCTGCTTCGGCGGCGTGGCTGCCTCAGCGGCGTGGCGGCCTCGGCGGCGTGGCGGCCTCGGCGGCGTGGCGGCCTCTGCCGTCGGCACTGGCGGAGGGTGACTTTGCGGCGGAGGCGCGCGGGTGGCTGTCGTGGCCGGCGGCACACGGGCGGTGGGCGGCGCACCGACGGCACACTCGTGGTGGCGGGTCTCGAGTAGTGGACTCAGTCGTTATCAGCGGCTAACGCTGGTGGCAGCAGACTTGGCGGGATTGGTGACAGTTGCGCGACGGCACTATTCACAGCGTGTCGGGTAAATCGCGTGACGGACTTGGTTTCGCGGCGAGGGCGGCACGTGTGGGTCTGGTGTTTTAGCGAGTTTGAGATACTTTCCATGTACGTGCCGCCCGGGCCGGTACTTTAAGCTAAACGGTATATACTCAAGATAGCGGCTAGGAAGTAGCTAACTTAAAGGCTAACTTATATACTAAGAAAATCTCTACTAGACAAAAATTAGAGCGATGTATTTTACGTTATTTATTTATAAAGGAAAATAAATTAAGTTTGTGCGCCCGCGTAACGGGCGTCACATTCCCCTCTTACTTCGTGGGGGGGGATGAAAAAGAAAAGTCGGGTCATCTGATTCCGCGTTCGTGGCCGTAGGCTATGGTGTAGGTGGTGGCCGCCCAGCGGCGGCGTCTGTCGAGCGGGGTGGTATGCTGACGCACAGGGCCAGGGTGTGAGGGAATGCAGCCAGGTGCATGCTGCAGAGCCGCTGTTCGCCGCCGTCTCGGAGCATTATTCCTCCGGGATGAGGCGGATGTGCTCCCCTTCTCCTCGGGCCCGTACCGTCACCTGGTACGTCCCATGCGGGGTGGTCCGGCGAAAGCGGTAGCGGGCGTGTCTGTCCCCGCGCACTCTCCCGGTGATGTCCCGCCAGAGGGCCTCGGGAATCTGTCGCCCATGAGAGTCGGCGGTCCACCCGGCGGGGGGTCCACCAGTCGGTCCCATGAGCCCTGACCGTGGACTGTTGGAGTCGTTCCCTCGCCGGCCCCTCTTTTAGGGTTGGAGCTGACCGGGGAAGTGGGTCGTCGACCCCTCGGTGTGGTGGGGCGGCGGACATCAGGCGGTGTTGTGGTCGTCCCTCTTGGTGGGATGCCGGTGTGGGCATGGCGGGGCGGCTCCGCTCCGCACCCTGTGGGGATCGAGGCCTTCTTCCGGCAGTACTGTTGATGGGGCTCGCAGTCGGAGTCGCTCGACACCGACTCCCACGTCATTGATTTCCCTATGGGGATCATGGCAGGGAGGGTGTGGGCGACGGCTGCGGCGTCTGTACCCATAATGGCCATGGGTGATCGGGCTGGCGTGACCTGACGAGGAGGCGTCGAAGGTTCCGGTGGCGCTGTGCTCTCTGGGGGCCCGGTCGGTGTGGGGTTCAACTCCTCAATCGTGATAAAATCCCCCCGCGGCACACAATACTGTTCCTGCCGCGGCGACGGGGAAAAGGTGACGATCGGCCCGATGGACGGCCGTCGGAACGGCGCCCGGAAAGTCACCCGGGTGTATTGGGCCCTGATGAGATGGACCCAGTCCCTTCTCTAATAGGCGTACCTTTTCTCGCTCTCCTCCACGAAGTGCTCAGTGGTGGGTGGAGCGTTCTCGTCCTCACTTTCCACGCGGAATCCGGATTCGTATTGGGTGATCTCTGCTTCGGAGGCCTCATCCATATACTCCTCCTCCTCGTCCTCCGTAGTGCACTCCCTGGGGCTTCAGAGTTCGTACACTCGTCCCTTAGACGACCCGGTTGGGCTCGTTCCGTAGTCCCAGTCGCACGACCCGGTCTCCTCCGCGGAGTCGGCGTGGGCCCAGGTCTCCAGGGTGTGGGGGATGAGAGGGAGGGCGACGCGTCCCGTCGGGTTGATGTCCTAGTCCGGGGCGGTTCGGGCGAGGGTGATACCGCCCGATCCCGCCCGACTTGTGCAGACCCGGCGGGACTGGCAGGGCAGACCGCCCGGCGTACGCGTATTCGCGCATGGTCATGGGTCCCTAACGCACGCGAAGTCTCGGCGTGGTTCCTCGGGACTTCGCTCCACTGGGGTGCTTCGGGAGGCACGATCCCTGGTGTTTGCCGTGCGCGGGCCACGGGGGAGACGCCTGGCGTGATAGGGTCGCGGGGATCGGAAAGACTCCTCTGAGGCATATTCTCGTCCCCCAACGGTGTGGGACTCGCGGTTCGGGCCGGGAATCGTCGTTCCAGGTCCGCGAGCCGGGTCCAGACCTCTGGGGTCTGATCGAAGTCCCGTACCAAAGCTGCGAAGCTCCGTCGTAGCTCCTCAACGGTTCCTTCCGAGGGAAACCCAAATTCGGCCGCAAAGGCTAGAAGTTCGCCCTTGAGCCAGTGGTAGATCCAGCGTACGGAAACCCCCGGTTCTTAATTTTACGTGGAACGGACTCACCGGGGTTCTGTTGTTCGCTGTCCATGGCCGTGAGTGGTTTGGGGTCCAAGTTACTGGTGTAGTGGGCCGGTTGGTGGCAGCCTCGAGGGTGTTCTGGTGCTCGTCGTTTGTATCACTTGTGGGCTTTTTTTAGGGTATTACAATTTCTGTCAGAAGTTTGCAACGCAGTGAAGGAGACATCTCCGACCCTATAAAGTACATAGTATTCTTGATCATTTTCAACAACCGAGTCGATTTAGCCAAGCTATCTGAATGAAACTTTGCAGTAAGTCTTTTATATACTCTCACTCGTACATATGTCGGAATGGGTCGGATCGGACCACTATATCATATAGCTGCAATAGGAACAATCGGAAAATTTTTAGAAACTAAATTTTTACTTTTTCAGATTTCAACATATTTTCATCAAAGTTGAGATTTAACCGTTTCTTAATAATCCTGAATTTCAGTTTTAATTTCATGAAAATCGGTGGACAATCAGAAAAATAAAAAAAAAATCCAAAACTTTGTTAGTTTTCAGGATATATTCACCAAACTTGAAATTTGGCCTTCTTATATTATTACAGAATTTTAGTATTCATTTCATGAAAATCGGCGCTCTATATCCTATAATTGCCACAGGAAAAATCGGGAAATAAAAAAAAACAACTTAGCCGATTTTAAAACCATTTTCATCAAGTTTGAGATTAGGCAACTAATTATTATTGCAGAATTTCGGTGGTAATTTTTTGTTAAAATTATGCAAGGGTATATAAACTTCTGTAGGCTGTCACGCTCTGCCGCCCAGTTCCCAGATAGCTTAAACACGGCCAGGGTCCGCTCAGAAAATTTATAGTCCGAGTGGTAGCTTTAAGAAGTTGGCCCGTTTCCAAGTAAGAACAGATGAGCGAATTCGGTTAACTTAAATATATCTGGCTCTTTAATAAATAATTCCATGGACAGAGTTTTCGGATCTGCTACGTCACGAACCAGGAATCGCCGACGTCTCGGCGTCGGCCTTCTCGCGTCTATGTCGTCTTCGTCTCGGTGACGGCGGTTCGCGGGTGGGCTCGGAAGTTTTCAGAGAGAGGCGGACTCCTAAGTCTACAGTTCGCGGACCGGAAAGTCTTCAGAGAGAGATTCGACGGACTCGAAAGTCTTTGGTGCACGGGAGAGAATGGTTGGACTCGAAAGCCTTCAGCGAGATAGAATGGTTGGACTCGGAAAGTCTTCAGCGAGAGAGACACGCGGCGGACTCGAAAGTCTTCGGTTTGCGAGAGAGAGGGCGGCCTCTGAAGTTTACCGGGCGGACTCGTAAGTCTCCACAGAGAGAGAGAGAATTCGGCAAGCCGAATTAGATGCCGCGACTCTAAAGTTTTTCGACAAAGTATTGCAACCTAAATCCAGAGATTCGGGTCGCCCCAAAAAGTGAATTTGGCTGCTGACTACGAGGAGTGTGCTGCGAGAGGCTTACCGCTCCCGATCGCCGTCGGCTGCTAAGTGCTTTCCTATGGCCAGCGGTCTGCCTTATATAGAGCCTGGCGTGTTCCAGTGTGCCCGCCGCGATCGGCTGCTTCCTCTTCTTTTTCGTCCAGTGTGCCCCTAGCCGTTAGTGTGACCTTTTCTTGGCACGCGCGCGCATTCAATTCAAATCTCCCTATTATGTGCGCGGGACGCGTCACACTCCCCCCTCGCTTCGAAGACGGTGTGATACAACACCGTAGGCCTTTTCCTCGGTCAAATACGCTTCTCTATGAACTTGCCTTGTATCCAGCTGACCTGAGTGTTACCGGTGTAATCATCCATCCCCATCTGTTCCTGCCTTTCTTCGGCTCTTCCCCCGCTGTCACATCCTTGTCTTCGGATGCCGGCTGCACCGTCGCCCGTTCTAGTTTGGGTTGCCGCCTCGTCCTTGTGCTCTTTGCCTGCCCTTGTCGCCTTCTTCGATGGCTTTGCTGTCTCGCCGGTTCTTCATCTATTCCAGTTTCTTATTCTTTATATCCTTCCCTCACGCCTGTCTGTATTTGCTCGTCTTCCTTACTTTGATCTTACTCATTCTTGTCCTCCTCCTTGTTGTCCTCCTCCTGCACCTCCGCGTCCGTGCCTTCCTCCACAACGGCTGACCTCATGTATACCCCGGTCTGTCCATATTCCCGTGTATTCTGGGTCGGCACCGCCTGGCCTTCCTGCTCAGGTGGGCTCTTCTTCCTCTCCCAGCATTTAATGGTTTTTACGGTGGCAATTGTATTCTGCCCCACCCCGTTGAATTCCCAGCCGCTCTCTGAGCTGAGTCCGTGCTGTGGCTGTGCGAGATCTTCCGCCTCGATACTCTCGACCATTTCTGCCAATCCGGGAAACTGGGGCAGTTCTTTAAATGCCGTTCTTCGTGTCCTCAGTTTTATACTGCTTCTGCAATTGGCGTATATCTGGTTTAATTTTTCCTCCTCTGTCAGGTCTGTAAACCTCATCATCTACCGCAGGGTCATTGCGAAAGCCCTCGTTGATTCCGCTTCTCCCTGCCTTCGATGTGCGATCTGCTCCCTGAGCCGTCTCCAAAGCGTTAGCGGTAAGAAGTATTCCACTAGCTCTCCCGTCAGCTTCTCCCAGCTGTCTATTTCGGTTGGAGCGCAGTACCACCAATCAAGTGCGGCGTCCTCCAGAATGAACGGCATCGCTCGCACCAATTGGTCATGCTGGATTCCGTATCCCGTCGCCCAATCCTCCATCTTCCGAATAAACTCCAATGGGTTTGATTTTCCGTGGTACCGTATTCCCCAACTTCGTACTCGGTCCAGGAACTCCACGTTTTTCCGCTCCATATTTGTCTTCGGTCCACCCCGAATTCTTTTCTGTATTCGGCCAACTCGGGTTATGTATGCCCAGCCGGACCTGCTCTCCTGGTTTCGGGATTTCTCTTACTACCACTCTTAACTGTTCGGGCGCCACTTTGACGGTCTGCCGCCCAGCTCCCAGATAGCTTAGGGACGGCCAGGGTCCGCTCAGAAATTGTATAGTCCGAGTGGTAACTGTAAGAGAAGTTTGCCCGTTTCCCAGTAATACATATCTTTATTGAACAATTCGATCGCCAGAGTTTCTGGATCTGCTTCATCGGCACCTAGGCTTCGCGCGTCTATGTCTCGGTGACCGCGACTCGCGAATGGGTTCGGAAGTCTTTAGAGAGAGGCGGACTCGTAAGTCTACAGTTCGCGGACTCGAAAGTCTTCAGAGAGAGATTCGGCGGACTTGAAAGTCTTTGGTGAACGGGAGAGACTGGTTAAACTCGAAAAGGCTTCAGCGAGAGAGAGACGCGGCGGACTCGAAAGTCTTCGGTTTGCGAGAGAAAGGGCGGTCTCGAAAGTCTATCGGGCGGACTCGTAAGTCTCCAGAGAGAGAGAGAATTCGGCAAGCCGCATTAGATGCCGCGACTCTCAAGTCTTTCGACAATGTACTGCAACCCAAATCCAGAGAAGTGAGTTTGGCTGCTGACTACGAAGAGTGTGCTGCTATAGGCTTACCGCTCCCGATCGCCGTCGGCTGCTGAGTGCTATCCTATGGCCAGCGGTCCGCCTGATATAGGGCCTGGCGTGTTCCAGTGTACCCGCGCCGATCGTTTTTTTCCTCTTCTTTTTCGTCCAGTGTGTCCCTAGCCGTTAGTGTGGCCCTTTCTTGGCGCGCGCGCGCATTCAATTCAAATCTCCCTATTTTCTTATTTCAGTTATTTATATATCGTTTGTAAGTTTTAAACGATATTTTTTTTCTTATTTCAGTTATTTATATATAGTTTGTGTTTTAAAGAATATGTTTTCGCTCGAGGCTTGTAAGATTTTATGCAATGGAAAAGTGTTTCGAAAAGGTGGCCGGAGTCAACTATCCCGTCTCTTTTTCCCTTGAGAATTCTATTTACTGTGTCTGTGAGTTGGTTAATATGTTTCTGTGTCTCTGTGTTGATCACAACCTGTCAATTGTTTGCTTGAATCAGCGCTGCTTCGTTCGTTCTACTTTAAAAAAGGTCTTCCGCGTTGGGCGTGGAGTCAATTATGCTAGCAAACTCGGACAGATTTGTCGAGTGCCTGACCAGGCCATACTGTTCCCATACTAAAACATTGCCGTCTAATACCGAGATATATTTTGCATACGAGAAGTCGGTGATTCGCGCGCTTGCGGTGGACAGCAGTATGATGGGTATAATGGCAAGCCTGTGGGAATTATAGCAAATTTTTGAGTTTTATTATAAGGGCGAATGTGGCAGGTGAAATGCCTATCTGATGTTGTCCTTATGGACCACCCTCCCCTTAATGAGAACAGATGTTCCCAGATCTGCTTCTACACGCTCTTCTGAATAAAGCGGTGTCAATTTGACCCTAGTCTCTTGTTGTTGCGGTTCTGCCTTGAAGGATTAACCCCGTCTAAGTAAGACTGTTGTGGCTTGTCAATTTTGGCTTTAATTTCCAGCTTCATCTCATCGCTACTGGCATGGATTACTTCCACTGGCCTACAATTCGTGACCGAGTGCACCGGCCTATTGTATCTTACTGTAGCCCGCTAAATTAATTCCACAGTGTCTATTCCTTCCAAGGTTCTGTGAAATCTTTTCGCTTGGCCATTGGAGCTACTGTGTAGCGTTGGCACATTAATGACATCGATGCTAGCGCTGCCAGAACACAAACAGTCTGAAGACTGCTGATCAAAGCATTAGCCACTTTTTGCCTCCCATGCTATTGTGTTCACAGAAACCTGGTTAAAGCCGGATATTCTTAGCTCCGAAGTTTTTCCAGCTGCGTACACGATTTATCGACTATTTGGTCCCTAAATACCTCCTCTAATACACAACCTCAACACAACATGAATTTATTGCTGGCTTGTTCGGCATTTCGTTGTCTCAAGTCAACCATGTAAGAATTTCCTTAGAGCGCTTGCTTGATCTTTGTTTTCTCTCTGATCCGGCGAGCAACAGTTTAGCGAGGGTTGCGCCCCTGACGCAACCTACTTTCGGTGAGACACTCGATATTGGTGCTGATAGAAAAGTTCTGCGTAAATATAGGTAGGAAACATGTTAAAATTAATTCAAAACATGCAAAGTAATACAATGTGGCAAGCCGATAGATAAATTCTCAGGAGAAACATATAGTTGCTATAAACCAGAAACAAGTACATTAAAAATGGGAGTAGGCGATGTTAAGACAGTGGACTGCACTGCTAATGTCATAAATAAAGTATAGCTCATAAATGCGAACTTAGACATAATATACACGTTGTTAATTATTATGGTTGTTATTATGTGCGCAAATCTATTTTACAAAATGTATAAATTACACAACAAATGCATGAAAAAGAAGTACTTGAGTCGCGCAAATGACCTAGATAAAATTTAAACGTTAATATAATTATCTAATAAAAAATAAATCATATATATCAAATTTGTTAAATTTAAGAAAATGAAATAAATAAATAAATGCAATAAAATATATATATGGCTACGCTAAATACGTAAGATAGTTATGTTAGTATCGTCTCCATAATAAAATGGGCTGTGACGACGATATGGCCGCCGCCACTATCTAAATATATGTATATAATTATGTAAATGTTAGGTTAAGTATAGAAATAAGGTGTAAATAATAGTTAGGGATTAGGGACATAGGCGTTAGGATCATAGGGCCAGGCACACACACCGGGCACACCATGGCTAACGTCACCAGCAACATCGCCCGTATTATCTTGGAGAAACACCGGCCAGGAAACGGGGCGGAACGGCGGTACCGCATCCCAAGCACCGGATCGCGATATCCACCAAGCAGCGACCGGCAGAGGAGGCCGGAAAACACGATCGGGGCAGAAGCCCACGGCGCAGGCGCCGGCAGCGCACAGGAATGCGAAATGGAATATGCATCGGCCACCTGCATGCTCAAGAGGGAGCGAGAGGGAAAGTCCGGAATGCAGAGAATGAATGGAATGCGGAACGGCGCGTGCCATTGATCGTGGCAGCGAAGCCTCAAAAGGGTAGGCAGAATCAGGTCACGGCAGAAATGGAAAGTGAGATTTAGAACACTCGTGATTTAACCAGTGAAAGCCCTAGTTGACAACTTAGTGAAAGCCCAACCATATCGACGACGAAAACCCATCATTTCCAACAAGGATACCCGAGAAAACAGCGCTACGAGGACCCCGAGATTATAGGACAACGAAGCTGCGGACAATTTCCACTTCTTTTGATATTCATTTTGGTGAGCGAGGCGAGTCCGCAACAAATTTAAGTTTGCATTTAAATTACATTTTGGGGTGTGTGTGTGCACAGAATAGAGAGAGAGGGATAGGAATAATCACAAATACACTTATGTTTTGGACGTCGATGCACTACGGTCAGTACACTCAAGTGGCCTTTATGAAACCAGGCACGTGCCTGTTAGGGTTAGGTATTAGTGGACGCGATTGAAAATATAGAAAAGAATAACAATTAAGAAAACTGTAGAACGATTGCCAACAATAACATAAAATAAACGACAAGCCATGAATACTCTGAACATCGACCTCATTATTATTTGGACAGGACGGAAACATGAGCGCCACGTTGCCGGGATTAACTCCGGGCGTGGGCGCTGTCGAGCTGCGGGACCATTCTCAGACGCCTGTCCAGCCTCAGGGTGCGCCTCAGGGATTAGCACAGTCGCCATCGCTGGCGATCACGAGTCACGGGGCATATTTTGGGAGAACGACGGCCCGCCGGAGGACCGCGGCGGCATGGGCACGCCACCGCCGTGGTTTTAGGTTTGGGTTGCGGGCGCGGGAGCGGGCTGCTGGGTTGACCCCGGGCCTCGGCTCCAGTCTTTGGTGGAGGGTTCGACCGCTGGGAAATTCCCGGGCCGGTAGCGCTATCCCGCCCAGCGTGGGCAATTGGAATCGGCAGCTCTCTGAGTCAAAATCCACCCCTAAAATCCTCACCAACCTCGGTCTCCATTTTCTGGCGTTTCCAAAAAATAAATTATATCTGGAAGTGGACTCTGGGCCGCTGAGGTTTTATCTCGGCCACAGTGCATCTTTTGGCGGCCGAACAGGGGCCGTCAGGAAATGGGGAGATGTAAGAGTTCTTACTTAGGTGAATTTAAGCCCGACCAGCCGAACACGAGGTTTGCAGCGACGAGTACAGATACATACATACATACATGTATGCATATGCAAACGACTAGAAACTGCCAGAAACTTCCAAATTAGCGACGCACATGCAGCCGCCATAATGGCACCTCGTTTTTTTCGGGCAGATAAAGAAAGAGAAGGGGAAGAGGAGACAGCAATAGAAAAATCCATTCAAGGCAAGCCGCGAATTGGCGTCGTAGTCGCTGCCGATTAAAAAATTGTTTAAATTTTATTTCAAATATTAATTTTACTTTATTCAATAATCAGAAGCGACGTTCTAAATTAACATACATTTTCAAAATTTTTATTGATTTTTGAGAACGTACAGTGAAGAAATGACATGCACACGTATCAACTCCATTGTCGGTATATTCATTTGCCCAACAACAAGTTGTAAAATGTTGGCCATGTATATTTGTAACCAATGGTGTATCAGCCATCCTGTTCTGGAAATATTCCAAAGATTCTTCCAGATATTGAACATGTTCAGGGAAAATTTGATCCGTAAACATTTTTATGAAATTATTTATTCTTATAACAAGTTGATGGATTGTGCTCTTGATTTTGTTTCCGATTGCCACCATTTTTATTAGCTCCGTGAACGTCTGCTCCAACGAATTTTTATCTTTTGAAGATTGTTAAACGAAACGTTAAAATCATCCATTTAATGGCGTGTATTAAACTAGCCGATCATGGATGAGAAGGCAATATACCTTCGTATTCATCTCACTTGCTTGAGTAAGCTCTGTAGAAATTTTAACATCAATTGGTCCTGATTTGACAGTCTCATTCTGGTATGAGAGATCTACAACAACAATTGGTGCCTTTGCTTTAAAATCCATGGGAGATAGAAGGGCTCGTGGTTCTCGATTGTAGTAGCTCTCTTGAAATTTAGTGTACATATCATACAGGACAGAAAACCGATTTTCAGACTTTGATATTTAAGTCCTCATAAGGATAAATTCTGAATTTAAAAATACCTTTGCATTTCTCAAATTGTTTGTAATGAGTTCTCCATTTAATGTAAACGCAATGATTGCAAATCGTGGACATTCTCTATTGGCCGACAACTTTACATTCCATATATGATGCGTTCCCTGTACCAATGTTGGATTTATATAGCAATCCCAACTCCGGAATGCGAGTGGAAGGGTAGCTCCACTTTTCACAACATTAAACATTTTAATTTTCGCTGTATCACTTGGAATGATGTGATGAATCTTCCAACTAATGCTATTTATATCAATTTTATGTGCTTTTCCGTCAACATTTTCAACCTACATATCATTAGTGTATTTTGTAAGCAAGAGAATGAGTTCATGTTTACAATTTAATACTACTTTCTTATAGTCTTCAGCAAATCCCATCAACATTTTTAAAGGTACAAAAAAGCTGAAATGTCCTCCAGAA
>VNJN01007799.1:0-11874 GCA_008042485.1 Drosophila mayri
CTTCGGTAGGCGTTTCCCCGAGATCGGGGAGCAACGCTGTCCCCAGGCGAGGATGGCCTTCGTACGGCGTGTCCCCGAGGCAGGGGAGCACGCCTGAGTCGGGCGAAGGATGGCCTTCAGCCGGCGTGTCCCCGAGGCCGGGGAGTCAGGAGTCAGGCGAGAATAGCCCAGTCGAACTTTTATGTAGGAAGTCTACATGGTTTTCCAACCGAAAAGTTCATGGGGTTGTACCCTACCGTCCATGTAAAGTTCTCATTCGCTTTTATACATGGGCGGCCGGGGTAATTCATGATGCCGACGTCGCNGTAGGAAGTCTACATGGTTTTCCAACCGAAAAGTTCATGGGGTTGTACCCTACCGTCCATGTAAAGTTCTCATTCGCTTTTATACATGGGCGGCCGAGGTAATTCATGATGCCGACGTCGCTGCTCGTCTCGCTGTGAAATTCACGTGCAACGTTCATGGGGAAATTCAAATGAAATAAAAAAGAAGAAAAAATTTTCGGCTGGACTGGGGTTCGAACCCGGGTCTCTGCGGTTCTCAGTCCAGCCGCTTACACACCGCGCTACGTTGCCAATTAAATGTGCAACTCCGATATGCAGATAGATGCATATTGCTATTTAAACAGCGCGCTGCTTGTTAACTGCTTGGTAACTGCTTAGTTACTGCTTGTTGAAAAAATATCCCGAAAGGGAAAATATACATAAAATCCCATACCCGCTGCTGGCAGCTTTTCATTATGAGCAGCTCACATCATGAAGCGAAGTCCGACTGGGGGGGGGGGGGGGGGGGGGGGTGGTAGTGCGTGTGTGGGCGGTGAGATAAAGGAGGCTCGGTTCATAAATTGGGTTATTATTTTCCATTATTTCTTCTCTTTTCAAATTTTCCTCTTACCCTAGTCGTGTCTATTCTACCCCCCGCTCCCCGGCTCCGTTTCCCGCCGCGCTACTGGGCCCGCCTTTCCTGGTGGCGGCCCAGGGTCCAACACCAGAGCATACGTCTGCTCGTGGTGCCTGCCGAAAACCAACTCCCCAATCGGGTCAGCGGAGGGAGACTTCGGGCCCCTCGGCTGCCGATCTCCCCCGTCGTTCCTCGGAGCTTCGTGTCTCTTCTTGCACCTGCGCCTCTGCGTCGAACATGTTTGACGTTGAAGTTGCGTGGTTGCCGTCGAAGGCGGTTGCCTCGGCTGCCGGTGATGTCGTCGGCTGCGTTGAACATGTTTGATGTTGGAGTTGCGTGGTTGCCGTAGAAGGCGGTTGCCTCGGCTGCCGGTGATGTCGTCGGCTGCGTTGAACATGTTTGATGTTGGAGCTGCGCGGTTGCCGTAGAAGGCGGTTGCCTCGGTTGGCGGTAATGTCGTTGGCGGCGTCGTCGTGACCGGCCGGTGTGGCGGCCG
Source organism: Drosophila mayri (assembly GCA_008042485.1). Taxonomy (NCBI): domain Eukaryota; kingdom Metazoa; phylum Arthropoda; class Insecta; order Diptera; family Drosophilidae; genus Drosophila; species Drosophila mayri. The sequence continues at coordinate 1,397 of VNJN01007799.1, forward strand.
GTCGAGATCTTGTTGTTGGTGGTTCCCCCCTTAACCCTATGTTGCCCTTCGTGGGACTTTCCCTCCTTACAACTAACTTAGAACTAATATGTACAACTTAACCTACTTAAAGATATATGCTTAATACTACAAAGAAAGAAATATGAGGAATATATATATAAAAATAGAAAAGTGGGCGGAGCCCAGTGGGATCCTCACACCCCATCCGTACCTTGGGGAGGGGGATGAGGGGTGATGCGCACCCGCGTGCCGTTGTGGGACAGCACTACCCTGTAGGCCGCTCAGGAACCTCCGGCTGCGTCCCTCGGCGTCCCGCATGTGTTGGCGCACCCGATCTTGTAACTCGAGGGATATAATGTTCCCCGCGAATTCCCACCCTTCGGGTACGGGGACCAGCTGGTCCACGTAGTGGGCCACTGGGCCTCCACGATCCGGGCATCCTCCTCGGCCACTAGGTCGTCGACGGCGGCGAGTCCAAATTCTGGGGTGACGATGGTGAGGGCCGGCGTCTCGGTAGCCAGACGGAGCACCTCCTCCGCTTGGAGGTCCCCGTCGTCTTCCTCCAGTGCGGCCAACATCTCTTCTAGGGTCAGGCCCCCGCACCAGTTTGGACTGATGGCTGGAGAGCCTGGCCCTAGAGTCCGGCCATCAGGCCTCGGAGGTGTCCGTTGCTCCCTGGTGGGTAAGGGGGCCCCAATGCGTACAAGAGGGGGCGGGGGATTTCCCGTGTTCAGCCGGTCTTCTGCCATGGCAATTTGGTCGCGTGCTCCGCTGTCGCTTGCTCGGCTGCTGTTCGCTTCGCTGCTGTTTGTCTTGCTCTTGCTGCTGACTCCCACGTTGTTTTTGCTTTTGTCGTTGCCGTTGCCTTCATCGTTGTTGCAGTCGCTGGCCTTGTTGTCGTCGGTGGCCCCGTGACAAGGCTTCAAGAAACCGATGCTGGCGGTGCGCCGCTTGCGCGTGGTCGGTTCTTTGAGCCGGACGATGTTCGGTGTTAGAAACTTTACCACTCGATAAGGCCCATCGTACTTCGCCGAGAGCTTGGCGGCGAAGCCTTCGGCTGCGTTGGACAACGCATACCGTCTTACAAGTACTATCAGCTCGACCCATTTGCTAAACGAATCCAGGAACATGAGTAGTACCGTGTTCCCTAGCTTGGCAGGGGTCCGACAAAGTCGACACAGAACTTGGAAAGCTTCGTCAACCTGGCGTGTAAACATCAACCTTTTCTTGGCTGACCTTGAAACGTTGGCAGTTCAGGCATCACCGCACATAAATGGCTACTTCTCGGAACAGTCCGGGCCAGTAGTACTTCTGGGCCTCCCGAGTACATGTCTTTCGTATGCCCAGGTGTCCAGCTGTCGGGTAATCATGGCATTCTTCAAGTACTCTCCTGCGAGAGTCAGCTCCGACGCAGCTTCCCCCTCCGGGCGTAAACCTATTCGTCGGTATAGCTGCCCGTTTTTCTCGCGGTAATCCTGATATTTTGCCGGCTCCAGCTGGATCTGGCGGAGCATCATGGCGATCCATTTGCAGGCATGGTCCTGCACTTGTATTTGTCGCAGGGTAGCTAGCCGGCTACCAGGTTCTGGGTTCCACGCCGATAGGTAATATCGTACTGGAACTGCTGCAACTCCAATGCCCATCGAGCGATCCTGCCCGTGGGACTGTCGATGGAGTTGAGCCACTTGAGCGAGTTGGGGTCTGTCACCACCTCGAAACGATACCTTTCTAAATAGCGTCGCATCTTGCTGATGGCCCACAGGATTGCGAGGCATTCCTTTTCCGTTACGGAATAGTTTCGCTCAGCGGTGTTCAGCCGGCGGCCGGCGTATGCGATGATCCTCTCTTGGTTGTCTATGGTTTGGGTGAGCACTGCCCCTATACCATAGTCACTGGCATCGGTCTGAAGAGTGAACTTTGTGCCATAGTCGGGACAAGCGAAGATCGTGGCTTGTGTGAGCAGCTCCTTCAGGCCTTGGAATGCCTGCTCCTGCTTTTCGCTGCATTCCCACTTGCTGCCCTTCTTGAGTAGGGACGTCATGGGCTCCACTATATCGGCGAAATTTGGTACAAAGCGTCGGTTCCAAGACGCGATACACAAGTATCTACGAAGCTCCTTTGGGTTCGTTGGTGCTGTTAGTTTTTGTATGGCGGAAATCTTCTCGGGATCAGTGTGGATCCCGGCCTTGCTGGTCACGTGTCCGAGGTATGTGATGCTTCTTTGAAAGAAGTTACATTTTGCCCTGTTCAAGCGGAGATTTGCCTCTCTCAGCCGTCGAAATACTTCGCGCAGGTTTTTAACGTGTTCCTGCAACGAGGAACCTATCACGATGATGTCATCGATGAACGCGAAAGCGTGTGGCTCCATGTCGGGGCCGATGACAGTGTCGAGGGCGCGTTGAAAGGTCGCCGGAGCCGAGTGTAGGCCGAAAGGCATTACCCTCCAGTGGAATAGACCACGGCCGGGTATGGTGAACCATTGGTATCTGCCAGATCCAGTGTCAAGATAAATCTCGCGTTGAGGAGTCGTTCCAGGATATGATGGATTCTTGGCAGAGGAAACGTGTCAGGAATGGAGTTGTCATTCAGCTGACGGTAGTCGACGCACATCCGTACGTCTCCGTTTTTCTTAGCAGCGATAACGGTCGGCGCGCTATGCGGACTCTTAGAGGGATCCTTCCGTCACGAAGCAGTTCGTCAATTTGCTTGTCTATGACCGCCCTAATGGCGGGGTTCCGCGCTGTTTGATTGTCTTATCATTCCGGATGGCAATGCTATTCGGCTATCTGCGATATGCCACTTAATTTGTCGAAAAGCGAAAGCTCCCTATCGAGGAACGCGCTGATCCAAGGTTCCGGGTACTTTTCACTTTGAAGGGGACGCGTCCCTTCGTCCGAGTCGTAGTCGGCCTCGGCGAATCCGCAAGCAGGGTCGGGTTTTTCCGAATCCCGGAAACGGACTCGTTTTTCCACTGTACGGAACGGATTCCGTTGCACCGCCGACGGCTCGGCGTCGGGCAATGCTCCAGCCCAGCTCGGGGCTGTCGTGGTGTGGGGATCTGCATCTCCACCTCCTGTGAGGTGGTCGACCGGGGTGTTTGTGCAGCGACCTGTTCATCCTTCGCCGAGGCAGTCGATGTTTCTGTGGGTGAAACGACCAACGGGCGTTCCTGTGGGACAGCCAATGGGCGCACTCGCGGAGCTGACTGTTGTTCCACTAGGAATGTGGTCCCAGGGGATGCTTGTGATTGACCTTGGATTGGTGTTATAGGGATGTTTGGTGACGGCTCCTGCGGTTGGGGTGGGCGAAGTGTGATCTCAGCCCCCCCCGCATCGTAAGGTGGCATTCCCATAACGTAAGAAGTCTAATCCTAAGAGCAGGTCGTCTAGGACGTCAGGCATAATGAGAGCCGCGAGGTTAACTCGTGCCTTACCAAGCTGTATGGTGACCCGAAGGGCATGAGTGACTTGTCGGTAGGAACCGTCCGCGAAAGCGTATAGTCCGGATGTTGTTTTTGGTTCGTAGTCGGCTAGCTAGGCGCTCGCTAATGAAACTGTGCGAGGCCCCCGTATCCAGGGTGGTGAATGAGTGTCCCTCCACCGTGACCCTAGCGCGGATACGGTTGTCTTTGTGTCGGTTGAGCGGGGTTAATTCGTTTGCGGGTTCGGTGGAGCCCTCGGGTAGTTCCCGTATACACGAGGCTCTTGGCTGTTTCCCGACGTCGATGCTCGGCAGCAGTTGATCGTTCGGATGCCTGTGCGTCCGCAATCCCAGAAGAACAGGGTTCTTGGGCTGTGACACTCCGCTGCCATAAGTCCATCTTGTCCGCAGTTGCGGCAGACAGTCGCGACGTTGATCCGCCCCGTGGGCTGGGGTGGCAGTGATTGAATGCTCTGATTCGTGAGCGGAATACGACGTGTGGCGTCGGCGTAGTGTGCAGCTGCCCGGTTTCTTGCGTGGTCCTCGTCATTGTTCGGGTTTGCCCGTAGCATTCGATCTCCGCAGCCTCGTATTACTTCGTAGTTGACTACCAGTTGCGTTAGTTCAGCCAAAGTCCTGAAGTCCTGTCTGCGAGTAAAAATTTGAGCCTCTGGAAGCATTTTTTCGTATATGCGCGTCAACTCCTGCTCCGGGGTGAAACCAGCACGTTGCATTTGCAACCGTAGGTTGAGGATGTATTCCTTAAATGGCTCGTTGGCCCGCTGGAGGCGTGCCCGGATGGTGTCCTCCAGTCTTTGATAATATCGTGAAGGGAGAAAGAACTCGACGAATTCCCGACCCACCTCGGTCCAAGCACGACCTCGGAGGCCGCTTGTTCGAAACCAGTTCTCTGCCTTCCCGATCAGGAGGACAATGAGTACTTGGGACAAGTGTTTCCGATCGATGTGGTATGTATCCGCCCGCCCTTCCAGGAGTTCAATAAAGCTGAGCGCATCGGTGCTTCCATTGAACGTCAGGCCCCATATGGCGACCTTGTCTATCAAGAGAGAGCTGGCGTTCATGTCGAGGGTAGTGTTGGTGGAGCGTGAGGTGTTCTCCGACTTCCGGATCAAGGGTGAAATACTTCGCAAGGTCGGGATCGTTAGGGTTTGGCTCCCACCCGGTCCTTCTAGTTCCGTTGGCAGAGGTGACACCGGTTAAGTTTCTCCAGTAGATGTATTTCCGTACCGGAGCTCTAGGTTTGCAAGACGGTTGCGCACTTCGACGGTATGCTCCGGCTGCCTTGCGAAAGCGTACAGTCGGGATGGTTGTTCCTCACCGTTCAAGTCTCTTCGAGCCCCAGCTCCCGAAGTATGGCTTCCAGCTCATGCTTCTTCCTGTATGATATCCAGGACACTCCCATTGTTCACTCGAGGCTCGGGCTGGTTACGAAAATATCCTTAAGAATATCCTTTTGCGACGATGACTGACTATTCTTTGTTGTGGTGATCTTGAGGATCTTTGGCTTCTCCTTGAGGGTAATGAGCTGGTGTGATCCTTGAGGATCCTTGGCTTATCCTTGAGGATAATGAGCTGGCTAAATGAGGTGATCCTTGGGGATCCTTGGCTTATCCTTGAGGATAATAAGCTGGTGTGATCCTTGAGGATAAAAAGCTGGTATGAACTTTGAGGATCCTTGGCTTATCCTTGAGGATAATGAGCTGGTGTGATCCTTGAGGATCCTTGGCTTATCCTTGAGGATAATGAGCTGGTTTGATGGGATCCTTGACGATCCTTTATGGTTGTCCTTGACGATTACTTGTTCGCGGAGGATTGCTTTGTCGATGTGACTCGTTGGAGGGTCTCGTCGAGATTGTCTTCCTGCAGGCTGTAGTCCCTCTTATATACTGTCGGAGCAGCCTCGGTCCTCCTCTGCGGCAGAGGGAGCTCGGGGCGTGGGAGTGAGAGGCAACTACCCGAGCGGAGTCGCTGTCGACGTCGCCGTCCGTTTCGCTAATCTATCTATCGTCTTCGTTCGTCTCCGGTGCCTTCGTCAAACTTCGTATTCGACCTATCTCTTGCCTATGTTTCATGTCGTGTGTGCCGACGTTTGGACTTCGTTTCCCTATGTGTGCTTGCCTATATTTCGTGTCGTGTGCGCCGACGTTTTGGACATCGTGTCCCTATGTACTCTTGCCTATGTTTCGTGTCGTGTGCGACGACATTTTGGACTTCGTGTCCCTATGTACTCTTCCCTATGTTTCGTGTCGTGTGCGACGACAGGTTGGAGTCACTTGCTTCGATCATGTTCGTGCCTTTGTTTCGTGTCGTGTGCGATGACAGTGTTGGGACATCGTGTCCCGAACGTACGCCCCTCTGTCGTTTTGGCGAGACTGTACCTCCTAATACGCCTAGAAAAGATGAGCACGAACGGCCCCATATATTGTGACTGTTTTCGTCCCTAACCTAACCTTTTCGACTCCTATCGATGCCTAAAGCGTGGGGCTTTAATCCACGGGACTTTCTATGTCCTTTTGATCCTGCCTAGTCCCTGTTCGGTCGCCATCCTCTAAGGATGCTTTTTTACGTCTGGGATAGATACTCGTCGGTCCCAGGATCCTTCCCGAGGCCGGGGAGCACGCAGGAGTCAGGTGAGAATGGCCTTCGGCCGGCGTGTCCCCGAGGCCGGGGAGCACGCAGGAGTCAAGCGAGAATGGGGGAGGAGAAGGGGGGGAGGTTGTGCGTGTGTGGGCGGTGATATAAAGGAGGCTCGGTTGATTAATTGGGTTATTATTTTCCATTATTTATTCTCTTTTCTAATTTTCCTCTTACCCTAGTCGTGTCTATTCAACCCCCCTGCTCCCCGGCTCCCTTTCCCGCCGCGCTACTGGGCCCGTCTATCCTGGTGGCGGCCCAGGGTCCAACTCCAGAGCATACGTCTGCTCGTGGTGACGGCTCGGCTGCGATGAACATGTTTGATGTTGGAGTTGCGTGGTTGCCGTAGAAGGTGGTTGCCTCGGCTGCCGGTGATGTCGTCGGCTGCGTTGAACATGTTTGATGTTGGAGCTGCGTAATTGCCGCAGAAGGCGGTTGCCTCGGTTGGCGGTGATATCGTTGGCGGCGACGTTTCATTTTTCAATGTAGCTACTGGAAAAGATCTTATCTTTTTAATAGACACAAGTGCAGACATTTCCATTTTAAAAGAAACTTCGGATAACTTCCAAAACATCCAAGATGACTACATTATAGACATAAAAGGCATAAGTCAAGAAATAACCAAATCCCAAGGCTTAGTTTCTCTGGAGATCCAAACAACAAAATATATAATTCCACACGTTTTCCATATTCTAAATTCAAATTTCCCAATCCCAAGTGATGGAATATTAGGCATTGATTTTATTAAAAAATACAAAGGTCAATTAGACTTCAAGCCATCTGAAGATTGGCTTATAATTAGACCCTATAATTTAAATTCCCAATTAAAGTCCCAATAGCTCATAGTTCTGGCAATAATTCAATACTTCTGCTAGCAAGATCCCAAGTTATTCGGAAAATTGAACTTAATTTAAACGAAGACAGTGTATTAATTCCAAATCAGGAAATTCAGCATGGTATTTACGTTGCAAATACCATAGCAACATCCAATAATGCCTTCATAAGACTGTTGAACACAACAAATACGGACCAAGTAGTCAGTACAAATAACCTAACATATGAATCACTTTCGAACTACAATGTAGTCAACACAAATTCAGAAAATAGAACAAAGTCCGTACTATCACAACTTTCAAAAAAACTTCCCTCCACAATTCAAGTCACAGCTTTCTAGCTTATGCACCCAGTATAGCGTTATATTCGGATTGGAAACCGAATCTATAACCACAAATAATTTTTAAAAATAGAATCTGAGATTAAAAGATGATAAACCAGTTTATATATTGAACTTTCGAAGCCCACATAGTCAGCTAAACGAAATACAAAAACAGGTAGGTAAATTAATCTCTGACGGGATTGTCGAACCGTCAGAATCCGAATATAATAGCCCATTGTTACTTGTTCCTAAGAAATCATCCTCCGGGTCCAATGAAAAGAAATGGCAATTAGTAATTGACTACCGCCAGAATAAATAAAAAACTACTCTATGATAAATTCCCATTACTTGAATTGATGATATTTTAGATCAACTAGGTCGAGCAAAATACTTTTCATGTCTTGACTTAATGTCAGGATTCCATCAAATTGAACTAGATAAAGGTTCAAGAGATATAACGTCTTTTTCAACGAGCAATGGCTCATATCGCTTCACGCGATTACCCCTCGGATTAAAAATAGCTCCTAATTCGTTTCATAGAATGATGACTTTATCGTTCTCTGGTTTAGAACCTTCGCAAGCATTCCTTTATATGGATGACTTAATAGTAACTGGTTGTTCCGAAAAACATATGCTTAAGAACTTAACAGATGGTTTTGACAAATGTAGGAAATTCAACCTGAAGTTACATCCAGAAAAATGTTCATTTTTTATGCATGAGGTGACTTTTCTAGGTCATAAATGCACTGATAAAGGAATATTTCCCGACGAGAAGAAATACGATGTAATGAACGTTTTGTAGCATTTTGTAATTATTATAGGCGTTTTATAAAATATTTAGCCGACTATTCACGGCACATAACAAGGTTATGTAAAAAGAATGTTCCTTTTCAATGGACAGACGAGTGTCAAAATGCGTTCCAGTATTTGAAAACTAAACTTATGGAATCAAATTTACTGGAATATCCTGATTTCACAAAAGAATTTTGCATAATAACAGATGCAAGCAACCAAGCGTGTGGAGCGGTTTTAACTCAAAACCATAATGGACTCCAACTTCCAATTGCATACGCATCGAGAGCGTTAACTAACGGAGAAAAAAATAAGTGTACTACTGAGCAGGAATTAGCTGCAATTCATTGGGATATACTACATTTTCGACCATATGTTTATGGGAAACATTTTGTAGTTAAAACAGACCTTTAGTATATCTATTTTCAATGGTCAACCCAAATTCAAAACTTACGCGTATGAGGCTCGAATTAGAAGAATACGACTTTACAGTCAAGTATTTAAAGGGAAAAGACAATCACGTAGCTGACGCATTGCCAAGAATAACAATAAAAGGGCTACAAAATATCACTGGAAATATTATGAAAGTCACTACGAGATATCAAAGTAGACAGAAATCCTGCGCAGGAGAAAAAGAAACAGAATTGCCTAAGCAATCTGATGAGAAAGCTTCAAAGCCCAACATATATGAAGTCATTAATAATGATGAAGTACGTAAAGTAGTGACCTTGCATGTAAATAATAAGATGCGTTTATTCAAACATGGAAAGAAAATTACAGCAAGTTATGATGTTAGCGATATGTAAGTTAACTAAGTTATCCGGGCGACGGCATATGACCGGTCGTCCGAAAGCTCGCTCCGGCCAACACTGCTGACCAAGCGTCTGGCCGGAAGCTCGTGCGTAGCCGGCAAGCATAACCCATTGGTATGGCCGCTATGAATTTTACATAAGTTAGCTTTTAAGTTCAGTTTCATTTTGTATTCAAGAATGCGAAGATCGCTAAAATAAACTCCAGCTCAGCCGTCAATTTTATTATTTGGAAATATTGGTTATTGTACCGTAGGGCCATAGCAACGGAGAGAGTTTTCCCAACATAATCTTGGTAAGAAGGAAGACCAACTTCGTAAGAAGAAAGATAGTCGAGGTGACCACCCGACTCCCAAGTAGCCACCGCTTAGCTACTTACCCTGGACCAACCACGACGTCACCGACTGTGGCGCGGGATTACATTAATAACTTAATTTGTATACTAATGGAACTTTTGACTTAGGTCAATTCTTCCAAAGGCTTGAAAAGCAGGCCGCTATTAACAAGATCAGCCAACTTAAAGTGGCACCGTGGGAAAATATCTTTGAACTCGCTTCAATTGATAATTTTAAAATAATGGGCAATAAGACACTAAAATCATTAAGAGTAGCGCTACTCAACCCAGTGACCGTAATAAATGCGAAAAATAAAAAAGAAGCTATACTGTCTACATTCCATGATGATCCAATACAAGGAGGTCATACTGTCATTACAAAAACTTTGGCCAAGGTCCAGAGACACTACTACTGGAAAAATATGTCGAAAGACATAAAAGAGTACACAAGAAAATGTCCTAAATGCCAAAAGTCTAAAACGACTTAAAATACAAAGTTCACACTGTTTCTAACTTTTGATAACTGTTTATAACAGAAACACCAGAACAAGATTTCGACAGGGTAATTGTGGATACAATTGGTCCACTACCGGAATCGGACAATGGAAATGAATACGCAATAACATTAATATGCGATTTGACAAAGTATTTGGTAGCAATACCAATACCAAATAAAAGTGCAAAAACAGTAGCTAAAGCTATTTTTGAAAATTTCATTCTGAGGTACGGTCCAATAAAGACGTTCATTACGGGCATGGGAACAGAATACAAAAATTCAAGCATTGAAGATCTATGTAAATATTTAAATATTAAAAACATAACTTCAACTGCACACCACCACCAGACTGTAGGTACCGTGGAGCGAAGCCACAGAACATTTAATGAGTTTATCCGTTCCTACATCTCAGTAGATAAAACTGATTGGGAAACATGGATACTGTTCGCGCCACAAGGGCGCTTAGTTCTGGGCGGCAGTGTGAGAGCGAGCGCTGCACTGGCGCTTGTACTCCCGCATGCACTCCCGCTCTCCGTTGGCTCTCCCTCTCCGGCGAAACCCACCACTCCGCGGTCCCGGGCTCTTTTTTCTTGTAGGCTTAAGTTAGTATAAAAATCAGACTTGAATTGAATAAACGGATATTATATTGTGAAGTGAAAATCGCCGACTACTTTTTTTGGACTTGGGATTTTTTACATCGGAATCAGCGATCACTGCAGCCAGCAACCAGAGAAGCCGGCCTTATTTTGGGATTATTCCTCCGCCCACTCCAATACATGGTCCTTCGTCGCCTGCGATCTATCCTGATCAGCGCCC
>VNJN01007824.1:0-12663 GCA_008042485.1 Drosophila mayri
GGGGTGACCCAGCAGCCTGCTCCCGCGCCCGCAACCCTGCCCTATGACCACGACGCCGGCGTGCCCGAGCTGCCGCGGCCCGTCGGCTGCACCGTGGTATCCCAACGGTGGCCGACGCCCGCCCCTAAAATAGTTTTCCCCTTGACTCGCAATCTTCCCGCAGTGACGCCCAAGGCTAATCCCTGCGGCGCATTCTGAGACTGGGCGAAAACGGCTGGGATGGGTCCCGCCGCCGCCGCCCGCGTCCACGTCCGGATTTTAACCCAGCAACGTGTCGCTCCTGTCCCCGTCCTGCCCGGATCTGCGCCTGGAATTACCCAACGGCGACTGAGGCGAGGAGGAGGGGGCACAGTGGGGTACGCGAGGTTGGTTCGGGTGCAAAAATAATTGTAGCCACGTTGACATTGCTTAACTTATTTATTTATTATAACTTTTCTGGCGGCTTTCTTATTTGCTAATTCCTTCGCTATTCGTTTATTGTTTCTATGTTTTCCTGACTCTGATTTCCCTAACTCTAGGTTTCTTGTAATGCGCCAGGCGCGGGGCTCACCCGATATCTGATCCTGGGGGGGGGCGAGGGTTTGTCCTGGTCGTCTTTCCGAAATGTTTCTGGGTCCTGGGAGTCCTTGATGTGTGTGTGGGGTCCGTGATCGTTTGCTGGCTGGTCGTCGTCGTAGTGTTTTTAGTTAGGCTTTAATTATTTAGGTCACTGGCGTTTGCTGGTCCAATTGCGAGTGAATTATTTCTCGTCTTGGGTGGCCTAATTCTGCCTTTTCCCGACGGCAGCGCTGCCATGATCGATGGCACTCGCCGTTTCGCATTCCGCGCATTCTTGAGTCACGCGAGCTTTCTGTCTCGCTCTGACTCCCGTGCGGCAGGTGGCCCATGCAAATTCCGTTTTGCACTTGCATCTCTGTCGCTGCCGGCGTCGTGGGCCTCTGCCCCGATCGCTGCCCCCGGCCTCCTTTGCTGATCGCTGATTGGCCGCTGCCGTGTTTCGGTCCGCAGCTTTCGTCCCGTTCCTGGGCGCATCTTCGGGCGGTGTTCCAGCGTATGTTGCGGGCGATGTTGCCCGTGACGTCAGCAAATGTTGCCAATGTCCGGTGTGACCGGTGATAGGGCCCGGCCCCGTGATTTCCCTAACGCCTAGCTCCTATTCTACATCTATTTTTACTTCATATATACAGCCTTAACCCTATCCTTACCCTAACTTAACCTACTATATACACTTAACCTACTATTTTACATATGTACAATGTTGTGGCGGCGGCCACCCGTGACCGTCGTCACAATTTGAATGTTTAATTTATTCTCTTTTTCGTTTCTTTATTTTTTATTAAATAAATTGGCCAGTAATAATATATACATTTAAAATGTTGTAAGTTAAATATTATCGAAAATAAATTGGAAAATATATATAGTTTTTAAATTTGTTGTTATTATTAATTAATTAATATAATAAAAAACATCAGTGATGGACGAAGAGGAGGCGATAGGGCTGAGTCTAGTCTCAAAGCCTCAACAGAAATCGGAAACCGACGAAGAAGGGCTTTCTGTGTCAGGTTAAGACACCGCGACCCAGTCGGAGCCCGAGGAGAGAGCGAGCAGCACTCCCCAGGCCGAATACAAAAGTGGGTCCCAGCCAGGCACCACTACAAAAATGGCGAATATGACACAACACCAAAGTCGGGTCAGTAGAGCCCGCATCATTCTCGGCAAGATAGCCAAGAATGAGGCTGAGGGCAAGAGCAACCCCCGTGATGCAGAGGACAAGGCCAAGTTTCTTGCGGAGATCGCAGAATTTGAAGCCTACAAAGCAGAGAACCCGGAGGCATTCCAGCCCTCTCAGGCGAAGCGCAATCGTTCGCAGGACGTGAGCGAGAGCGCACAGAAGAGGGCTAGGGATCCGCAGGGTAAGCCTAGGGCGACAAACTTCGTCAGCAAGGCGAGGTGGCCAGGGACAGTCTGGCCATGGCTCTGGTTGATGAGAGCCATGACGACGGTCGCTTGCTGTCGGAGAACTGGGAGGAGATTGAGGCCAAGTTGGCCGACATGGTGACCGCCAGGGTAGTTAGCATGCCGACCGGCCCCATTCCCTCCTCCGGGTCATCAGGTGCGACGATGGGTTCTCCAGGAACTTCCCGGCGGAATCCGTGGCTAAGGTCAGCAACGCATGGACCGGCCTTAAGATTAGGCTGGGAGATCCCCAGGAGACCCAGAGCTCGCATCTGGTTACCCAACGGGCAAACCGACCACGAAAGGGTGATCACGGGTCTGAAGGCTCAGAACCCGGATGTCCATATGGCGGACTGGACCATCCTAAAAGCGGAGAATGAAATAAAGACGAGCCAGCCATTCCTCTTGCTGATAAACCAACGCTGTCTGCCACAGCTCCAAGCGAGCGACCATAAGGTCCGATATGGCATCAGGAAGGCCAAGTTCAAGGTCTTTCTGGCCGACCCGACGAGTTCCTAGAGGAGGTCGATGACACCAACAAGTTCTTGGATGACATGGTCATTGACGACAAAACCCCCGACACAACACCCAAAACAATCGATGTCGAACACAGTGCAGATTAACCTGAAGCGCAGCTCGCACGCTTCAGCTAATCTCACGATCCTTCTGAGGGAGAAGGATATCAACATCGGCCTGATACAGGAACGAGCAAGTCGCTGGACTAAGGGTCCCCGGATACACGCTACTGTGCACTTACTCGAACGGTAAGCCGAGAGCATGCATAGTAATAAAAAACCACTTTAATGCCTTTCTCTTTTCCAATCTTAACACACCTGACCTAGCAGTGGCCAGATTCGTTTCAGCGGATGGAAGCGGAGTGCTGATCGCTTCGGCATACGTGGCCCATGACGAACCGGCGCCGCCTGAGCCGGTAGTCAAGCTGCTGCAAACGGCTGAAGATATTAAGACGACCCTAGTGGTAGGCACACGCTCTGGGGAAGTTCGGAAACAAATGAAAGAGGTGAGTCACTTTTTGATAACATTATATGTCGCAACGTCACAATACGTAACAGAGGCAGAACGCTAACATTCATTTTTCCCAGTACAGGTAACTTCCAGGGTTGGGAAGAGGTGCTAGATATCACCTTACAAATTAAACAAGGCAATTACAAGGTAGAGAACTGGAGAGTGTCGACACAACACTCCTTCTCCGACCCTAGGTACATTTTCTTTGATATAGCGGTACAAGTAAGTAAGCAGGTACCAAAGAGAAACGCACGCAAAGCAGATTGGGGCAAATTCGGGGAAATTGTCTAATCAAAAGTTGGTAGTAGGAGGATTAAATTACAGTCCTCCCCAAAGGCCCTAACAAGGAGGTGGAGGACCTTACCAACTTACTAAACAACGCCTTCCAAGAGACATATAAGGTTACATTCTCGAAGAAGAAGTATCCACCATGGTGGACGAAAGAACTTAGCAATCTCAGGAGAATCTCAGGCACGGAAGTCAACACTAGTTATGGTACCAAGGAATGGGAACCATTCAAGGAGCGCAGACAGCATACAAAAAGCGATTTGCGAGGCCAAAAAGGACTCATGGCAGAGCTACTGCGAGTCACTGGAAGGCGTAAAAGTCACTGCGAGGCTAAGCTAGATTCTCGCCAAAGGTCATACAAGCCCCACCCTAATTAACAGAGCGGACGGTACGGCCACGACGACAGTAGACGAGTCACTGGAGCTACTAGTCGACACTCATTTTCCAGGAAGCTCACGAGAGAGATCGGAACCTGAAGCGGAAAGAACCTGGCAGGCAACATCAACACCAACGGAAAACTTCATTACCACCGAGAGAATCCGGTGGCCAATTGATTCCTTTGACAGATACAAAAGTCCGGGCCCAGACGGCAGAATACCGGCAATGCTACAAACAGCCAAAGACAGCATCTGTAGATGGCTGGAAGCCATATACAAGGCTTGCATTAGACTGACGTATATTCCACTCAAATGGAGGGAGGCAAAAGTCGTATTCATACCGAAACCAGGCAGAAGGGGGCATATCCTAGCATTACAGGCCGATTAGCCTAACCTCCTTCGTCCTTAAGACACTAGAGAGACTCCTGGAAGCTAGAGAGACAAAGCTTTTCGGATGCACAACACGCATACCGGAAGGGCAGGTCGACAGAAACAGCACTACACGAAGTAGTAGGCTATATCGAGAAGACACTAAAATACAAACAATACACAATGGCCGCCTTCCTGGATATAGAAGGTGCGTTCAACAACGTGAACACCAACTCCATTCTGAGCTCGCTTAACTCGTTAGGCATTGAGGAAGGCAACAGGAATTGGATTGGGGTTATGATCACTACCGAACTGAGTGGCACTTACCTCACGCGAGTAGTGAAGAGAGGCATACCTCAGGGCGGAGTACTGTCACCTCTACTTTGGCTGATCAACATGAACAGCATATTGCAAGAGTTTAATATGGGAGGTATCAAAGCAGTAGCTTATGCAGACGACGTGGTACTGCTATTTTTAGACCCTTTCCTGACATTATCTGTGGCATAATGACAGGTGCGCTAGGACAGCTAAACAGATGGGCAAAAATAATGGACTAGGCATCAACCCAACAAAAACAGAACTTATGCTCTTCACCAGAAGAACAAGATTCCAGCCTTCATCATGCCCAACAAAGGCGGCACGAAACTAACACTATCTGAACAAGCAAAGTATCTAGGAGTGATACTAGACCCAAAACTCACATGGAAGAAGAACATTGCAGAAAGAGTCAAGAAAGCAAGTATCGCCTTCTACTCCTACAGGAAAATGTTTGGTTACAACTGGGGGCTACACCCAAAACTTTTTATATGGCTCTACACAGCGGTGGCTGTGCACTAACCAGCACTAACCGGAGCCTACATCATATCGAAACTCATAAGGATACAACGAGCAGCGTGTGCAGGAGCCGCAGGAGCGTTGCGCTCATGCCCCACGGCTGCTCTTTATGCTATCCTCAACATAATGCCGATAGAACTGTTCGTTAAGGACAGAGTGCAGTAATACTAAAAGCAAGCGATTGCTAGAAGGAAAGCGGCACAGTCCTAAGACACAATCCTAAGCTTCCTCACTGAATCGGGATGGTACTGAAACAACAGCGAGACGAAAACAGAGGGAGTGAATCAAAAAGGAGCCAAGCTCTAATTGGAGGGCCCAGGATGGGGCATCATCACTTGTACCTACCATGTAATTTTATTAACAAATCGGGATATGTTTTGCGCATTTGTGCATATAAATGTACATTTATATAGTGATAGACATATATTACATCCAGAAACACATTCACATCTATCCACGTCCAGCACTAAACTGCACACAAAAGTCCAAATAGTCACATACAAATTATATTAAATTAAAAAAAAAAGATTATTTATAGGAAAAAAAGATTGTTATTGTTCCGCCTTAATGGCAAGAAATAAGATTGTGCTGATTGTGTTTTTTTTTATTGGACAAAATACAAAAAAAAATTAAATACCTCCATTAATCATTCATTATTATTTCTGTATTTTAGTACATAGGTTGCTCTTTACTTAAGTATCTTATGCACCAAAGCACCAAAGAGTTTAAAAATTCTATTAAATAGTTGGTGGCTTCATCTTCGTGTGTGACGCAGTCAATAGATTTGAATAAATGCATTATTCCAATGATCTTATCTTTAATTATGTTAGTCAAGTCACCTACATCTTTATTCTTACCTGCTAAAATTTTTTGCCAACTATATTATTTTTGTAGTTAGAAATAATGTGTGACGACGGTCACGAGGTGGCCGCCGCCACGATTAAAACCACGATGTAAATATGAAACGAATATGTAAAATAATGTAAATAGTAGGCTAAGATTAGGTATAAAAGTAGAATAAGTGTATATATAATATATCAGTTACTGCCATAGGCGTTAGGGAATCATAAGGGCCGGGCCCACACCTCGGCCACACCAGGCCTGACGTCACGGGCAACATTGCCCGCACCGTTGGCAACATCCTCGAGGAACGAGAGGAAACGAGATGCAGTGGCTGGAACACGAGATCCACCAATCAGCGACCGGCAGAGGAGGCCGGAGAGCGCGATCCGGGCAGAGACCCGCGACGCTGGCGCCGACAGAGCGGCGGAATGCAAAAACGGAATTTGCATGGACCACCTGCCGCCCACGAGAGAGAGCAGGACGGAAAGCTCGCCACACAAAAGAATGTGTGGAATGCGAAACGGCACGCGCCATCGATCGTGGCAGCGCAGCCGTTAAGGGAGCGGTCAGAATTGGGTCACGCGACGGCTGGAATGAGGAACAAAAGATCACTCGTAATTAGGCCAGCAACGATTTAAGTGTGACAAATCTGATTGAGATCAAGTGACCCCGCGGAAATATATATACATACAGACCAGAACCCGAAACCCAGGACAACGAGGACCCCCACACGACAAGGACACCGAAGATAAGGAAAATTTGGACAATTAGAAAGAGATAACTCTCGGGTGAGTGAACGGTGCCCGCCACATTTTAAAACAAACTCAGAAATTGGTGTGAACAATAGGAATAGGAAGAGAACAGACAAAAGGGGTAGAAATAAAACGAAATACTTTTTACGAGCATAAGGAGGGCTTGCACAGGAAAATACACATGAAATAAAGAAACAGAATGAACACACGAAAAGTAATATTATTATTCTTCCTACTCAAATCGACGACTCGCACCACACTGTGCCCCCTCCTCCCCACCTCGGTTGCCGTTGGGTAATTCCAGGCACGGATTTGGGCAGGACGGGGACAGGAGCGTCACGTTTCTGGGTTAAGTTCCGGACGTGGACGAGTGCGGCGGCTGCGGGACCCTTCCCAGCCGTCTTGTCCAGTCTCAGTATGCGCCGCAGGGATTAGCCCGGGCGCCGCCGCTGGAAAATTACGAGTCAAGGGGGCATATTTAGGGGAGAGCGACGGCCCGCCGTTGGGATACCAGGGCGGAGCCGCCGGGCCGCGGCAGCTCGGGCACGCCGGCGTCGCGGTTGTAGGTTTGGGTTGAGGGCGCGGGAGCGGGCTGCTGGGTCACCTTGGGCCTCTGCTTCAGTCTTTAGTGGAGGGTCCGGCCGCTGGGAAACTCCAGGGCCGGTAGCGCGATCCCGCCCAGCGTGGGCAATCGGAAGCGGCAGTTATCTTGGTCAAAACCCACCCCTAAAAACCTCGCCAACCACGGCCCCTCCATTTTCTGACATTTTCCAAATATAAATTTAACTGGAAAGGGACTCTGGGCCGCTGAGTTCATATCTCGGCCTTAGTGCATCCTTACAAATGTTTGGAAATATATTGTCGATAAGTTCGTCTTTTGCTGAGACAAATTTACATAAATTATTTGGAAATGATATTAATTCGATCTATTCATCGACAGGAACATGACCATTACCGATAGTCAGCAATAGCTCCGAGAAATTAAGTGTGCGTTCGAGTGTTCCAGATGGTCGCTTATCTGCTTTGATGACAACTTTATAGTCATCATTTGGCATGCGCTCTAAAGCACTCCTAAACAACTTTACTAACGCATGATGTTTATGAAAAAGACACTGCAAGTCTTAAATATTTGCTCGCTTCATTTCTGCATTGCTTCCTAGGCGTCGATCAAGTTGTTCTTCCAAGTCCTTCGAAAGAAAGTAATGATCCAATTCAATGCTGAATCTATCCTTGTATCTACAAAATATTGTTGGGTACCAGATACCAGTAGATAACTCTCACTGAATACTTTTTAGTCCGCCTCCCCCTCTTCTTTCGAGTACACTCCTTTTCTCTCTGAAGACTTTCGAGTCCGCCTACCTTTCTCGTGGAAGACTTTCGAGTCCGTCGGGAAATTGTCTCTAAAGACTTTCGAGTTCGCCCACACTTCTCTCTTCGAAAACTTTCGAGTCCGCCCAACGACTTTCTTTGAAAACTGTCAAACCCGCCCAGAGCTCTCACAGAAGACTGTCGAGTCCGGGGCAATCTGCTGCCGCCGACTCCCAGGCTCGGTCCAGGATGCACAGACAATGGACCCCAAGCCGCCAGAGGCCCAGACAACAGACCCTCCCGGCCAAACCCGGTCCATCGGAAGCAGCACATCTTTAACTCTGTCACCAAATAGCTAAATAAAGATCCGAATTTACTTAATTTAACCGAATTCCTTCACTGTTACTGGAAAATGGACAAACTTCAAACTTCAGCAACCACTCGGAGTCAGTGCTGCCAACTTTTGATAAAAAAAAAGCTGTATTTGAATGGAGAAAAAGCTTAAAAAATGATACGGAAATAAAAAAAAAAGCTAAAAAATAAGAATTTATTAAGTTCATCTGTGTTTAAAAGATTTTCATCACTCTTTTTCTCTATCTCTATCTTCTTGGTCTTCCTCATTTTATTATTAGTGCCTATCATCTGCAGATATTTTATAGGCACTTCATAGTCGACGTATATTAAAATTAAAATTAGTACAGTATATCCTTTGTTTGTGTCGATGATTTTGTCCCACTTTATCAAAATGACGTTGTTGTATTGGCGTTCAATTTCAGAAATATTATTACATTCCAGGAAATCTAAAATTTCTGTGATTCTTGTCTTCCCCGCGCACAATATCTTGATGACGGAAAAAACACCAATCTGCTAAGAATCTTTAAGTTATCTGGTAGCCTAAAACTAATAATAAAATTATTTAGTCGTTTATATAGAATAACAAAAAAGTGCTTATCTCTGTTTAAATTGTTTAATCGATTCAATTGTAAAACATGTGCAGTTGTCCCGAATTTCGAAAAAAAAAAAAACAGAATTCCCGCTTTTCACAATTCCCGCAATTCACACAAATTTTTCCCGCAGTTAGCCTTCAAAAAAACCTGTCATGACGGGAAAAAAATCCAAATTGGCACACTGCTCGGAGTAAACAAATTTACTGAGCTGACCCTGGCCATCCCTGCGCTACCTGGGAACTTGACAGAGCGTCACAGTTGACGTCCGAGTTGATAAGAGTGGTTGTAAGAGGAAACCCGACACCAGTAGAGCATATCCAGCTGAGTGTTCATGGCAAAAAAAAACCCGAGTTAGCCGAATACGCGAAGGAATTCGAGTTAGACCCATCAGGCAAGATGGAGAAATTAAGAAAGGAACTATCAGTATCGAAGGGGACAGACCACACGGAAAGCGAAAAACTGAAGATAACGATTTTAGCAGAGAAATACAAGATGGAGAAAAGACCGCAAGAACACCAGTTATCATAGTAACGGCGACGGAAGCCAACGAGATGGAGAGTGCAAGGGAGGAGAGTGGAAACGGAAATCATCGACCGTGTACGAGGATGGGGGATCAGGTACCAGGCTAAACTTCATCAGAAGCCCCGCAGGAAGGGTGGCCAGGTGGGCCCTGGGCTGTAGCCATATGGTGACAGGAGCCGCAGAGCGAGGATTACCAAATGGCAGGAGGTCGGCTATATAAACGGACCGGAGTCAAACAAGACCAACAGCCGTGGAAGCTATATGTCACAGTAAGAGAAATTCCACAGAAACTGGTAAAGAACTATAGCACGACGGAGGCTGAACACCTGGGAACATACAAGACGATGAGAAGGATAAGAACCCGATATTTCCTATCAGGACTAGCACGAGACACAAAAAATTTTCTAATATCGTGCGACAGTTGCCAGAAATACAAAGTGTCACAACAAAAGGCTGCGGAAAAAATGCTGACATAAGTGGCAGAAGCACCATGGGAAACAGTGTGCATCGACTTTGTTGGACCGTTGCCACGTACAACACACGGGAACACAATGCTACTCGTAGTGGTGGATAAATTTTCAAAATTGGTGAAATTGGCGGTAATTTGACAGACCACGGCAGAGGCATTCCTAAGGGCATTTCGGGAACGAATAATAGCAAGATTCGGAGCCCTGAATATCTGAATATCATATAACGGAGTGCAGTATATGGGACGAAAGACAAAACAGGCGATGGAAGTGTGGGGTGTAAAACTACAATTTGCGGCTCCGTACACACCACAGGAAAACCCAACAGAACGGACAAATAGAAACGTCAAAAAAATGATAGGGAATGACCAGACAAAATGGGACGAACGCCTGCCAGAACTGATGCTAGTATTAAAAAGCAGCACGTCGGAGGCAACCAAATACAGTCCAGCCCAGTTAGTGCTGGATAAAGAGTTATTATTACCAGGCACGGTGTTCGATTTGACCACTGAAGGGGCCGGGGTGCAGGAGGAAAGCGTCGAGCAGCGATGGAAGCGGATAGAGGAGCCGAGGAGAAACGCTATCGGCGGAGAAATAATGACTTAAAGAAGGGAGAATGGAAGTCGAAAGTTGGAGATTGGATATTGTGCAATACTCATCATCTGTCCAGCGCGGTGAACAAATTCAACGCCAAGTTGGCGCCGAAATATGACGGCCCATTGTGAATAGTCGAGTTCACATCCCCAGTGATCATGACGGGGAAGAACATGCAGACACGAAAATTGAAACGGGCACTCATTGGTGACATTAATCCGTATGCAGACACAAAAGAATTATCGCAAAACTTAAAGCAAAGAAAACGGCCGTTTCGGTTTTACTTGTACAGGTAAATTATTACCTGCCAGGTGTCCCTTTTTAACACATTTTTCTGCCTAAAGTAGTCTAGAAATTTTGAAGCACTACAGATCACTCAGAGATTCGCTTGGAAGACTTTCGAGTCTGGGGTGATCTTCGGGCGACCGACTTGTTAAGCCAGGAAGCTACGACGCGAAAGGCCCAGGCGACCAAGGCCACGACGACCCTCCCGACCGAATCCGGCCGTCGGAAGCAGCTCATCTACAACTTTGTTCCCCAAAAAGTCTGAATAAATATCCGAATCTACTCTTTAACCGAATTCTTTTCACTGCTCTTACTGGGAGACGGGGAAAACTTCTCTATTAGCAACCACTCGGAACCAAACAAATATTTTAGGGTTGTCAGACAACTCTTTAAGGAAAGCCTGGATGTTGAAGAGGATCTTCAACTGTCTTTCGACCAATAGCCGCCGGTTCTCAAAACGGCCAATGAGGCTTTGCCACGCCGAGACGAACCCTTTGTGGGTAAGCGGCGCCTTGGACACAATGGCGTTTACATCACAACTCATCTTGGGTAGTAAGTGGAATAACTTTTCTACCGGAGTGAGCCGTGAGTTCTGGATGTAAATCGCAGTGAACAAGTCACTGACCTCGGTGTTTATTGGCGGTAACCGGCAGCCTGTAGACGAGAGCGTGATGACATTAGACTCCTGAGTAAACTTTCCTGAAGCTGGGCAACACACCTCGAATAGACGGAGTAGCAGTAGCTGTACTTTGATTCCAGCACTATCGAGGTGGCCACAAAAAATCACGGATTTGCAAGTCAGATGCCGGTTTTATAATCGTTGTATTATAATAAATTTATTAGCTGTATATTTCCTAGAAACGGAGGCAGAAAATATATGGACATGCATGCAAGTACGAATATAAGTATATATGGACGTTGATGCACTACGGTCAGTACACTGAAGTGCCCCTTATAAAACCAGGCAAGATATTAGGGTTAGGTATTAGTAGATGCTATGGAAAATATAGACAAGAATACGAGGAAATAAATTACCAGCAAGCTGCCTGAATGTTTGCATGCATGCGATCTTAGTAGGAGAGGATTAAGGTTTTTAGTTTAGGAAGACTATCAACATGTGCGATTACCGAATACAAGTCGTTATAACTAGCACACAATTCTATAAAGGGTTCATTCAGTTCATAGGAGGTTCTACAATGGTGCAAGACTAAGGGTATATACTGTTATGTATAAGCAAATTCCATTATATTACCCGTACATCTGAAAGTCTGCACATTCTATGTTACATACTCCTTTCATATTATTATAAAAACATCATTCCTTTCCAGTTGGCAACTCTAGGTCACTTTAAGTTCTCCCAAATAAAATCAGTCTTTACCTAGCACTAACTTGATCGTGTCACTCTATATCGCCATACACAGCATAATTGGCGACGAGGAGAAAAACAGAAATTTGTGACGCATGCTGCGCACATAAATAGAGAAGATGAATAAAAACGAAACAAAAGGAAGAAACTGTAAAGAAAATGTAAGAAATGAAAGATAGAAAAGAAAGAACAAAAGAAACAAAAGAAATGAAATATAGAAACAAAAATACAAATTTGAATTTAAACTAGATACGCGCGCGCGCCACGGAAGGGTCACACTCAGACAGCAGGGTTGCATGGGGAAAAGAAGAGGAAGCAACCGATCGCGACGGGCACACTAGAACCCGCGGCTCGCTATATAAGTCGAGCCGCTGGCTGAAGAAAATCATTTAGCAGCCGGCAGCGATCGGGAGCGGTAAGTCTCTAGTAGCCCACTCCTAGTAGTCAGCAGCGAAAGTCACTTTTTGGGGCGACCAGAATCCCAGGATTTGGGTTGCCAATAAATCGTCGAACGACTTGCAAGTCTCGACTTATAATTCGGCCCGCCGAGTTTTTCTCCCTCTGGGTAGACCTCCGAGTCCCCGCCCGCCTGATCGTTCGGCTCGCCGAATCGCTCTCTCTCGGAAGACTTGCGAGTCCACCGCCTCTCTCTCCCGTGCCGAAGACTTCAAAGTCCACCGCGAATTCTCTCTCGGACGACTTTCGAGTCCACCGCCTCTCTCTGCCGTG
>VNJN01007830.1:0-25390 GCA_008042485.1 Drosophila mayri
TGGGTTTACATAAGTGCCAATTGGTTCTGCCGCCCCATCATCATCATTGAATTCAAATTGTTCACAAGGAACAGCACTGTCCGGACGCAAAAGGAAGTTATCAGATAAATTTAAAGTGGGTACGGCATGGCTTTTAAGCCTATTTTGCCTAATATATTTACTTTCGAAACGTCTTTTACAAATTCGCGCAGTCCGTTTATCAAAATTGTCATCCAAATGGCATAATTCAACCCATTTCTTGAGTCTATTATCATCTGATGGAAATGAAAACAACTTAATTGGAAAGGAGCTTGATGAATCCCTATAGCTCCTCCTGCAGCACTCAATAATGCACCTCCGACCATTTTTCCTAACAATATGCTCATTCACTGCAAAAATATTAACACGAATATCTGGACAAATTACTTAAATAGCAACACAGGCGTTTTGAAAAAAACACGCTATATTCTAAACTAGTTAATTCTACTTTTTATATTTTGCACTGTAAATACCACCGCACAGAAGCACTATTAAAAAAGAAGTGAAAAATGCATGACTTTTTCTATCGAATTGCCACTCTATTTACGCGGGATTTACCTTTTACGCGCCAAGCTTTTGACCAAAGCAAACTAAACAAAAACAAAAAAATTGGCGCTCATTGTATCAGTCTAGCAATTGCCTGCTTTGCCAAAAACAACATCTTATAGAAATAGCAAAGGCAAATAACAATTAAAATTACACTGCGAATCATAAAAAAAAATAAATCCACCAAAGATCATTAAACTTAACTTTCAAAACAAGTGTCCTAAAAAATGTAAACAAAACAAAGCCAATCAGCTGTTTTTGTTTCTGCCCGCTCCCCTAAACAGCAACCGTCGGTGGGTATGCACCCACCACTGCTGCCACTGAGCTGAATTGGTAAACAAATATGAAATGTATGCTGAAATATTAAGAAATATATTATAACATTGATTATTCTTATTTTTATCATAAACCCAGTAATGAATATGCCCATATTGTTAGGGTACCAAACGTATGAAAAGTAGCAAAAGACCAAATATTCTTGCTGGGCCAAAATGAAATGATCCGTGTACGTGAATGCATAAACACGCATACATATAAAGAAGAATTTAAGCGCAGAGCGACCTTCTTCAAGACGCACCACTTTGCGACTGACTCTCGAAATCAGTGTGCGAGCGTAAGAATGAGAGAGAGAGAACAATCAGAGCCTGTCGCTAAGAAATTTTTGTGTCCATTTTAGTTGTATTAAATGAGAAGTCTATATGTTGTATGGTTAGTGGTTGAAGCTACCATTTATGCCCCTTGTCTTATAAATGTTCCAAAAACAGAGATTTTTGATTGTTTATAATGAGTTTTAAGTTTTGTCAGCTAATACAGCATTGTAAGCCAACCCCGCAAATAAGCCTTCTACGCCCGACCAAACCCAGAACAAAATAACAACCAAAAACGACACGTACACCAACACTCCAAAGCCCGACAATGTAAACAACACGACCTCTTCTACGAACATGCCATCCATATCGTTGTCAGTTTCAAAGCCGGTATCACTGCCCTCCGTACCCAACAAATAACATTCGAAGTCAGTTATGAACTCAACCAATCTTCCAGGCTCATTAGAAATCAAAACTCTTATCTAAGAAACTAACCAAATTATTGTACCATTGTATTGTATGTCATCCTTACTTAAAAGAAACAATATATATTAGCGACCTTTGCTCAAATAGCGCATCCGACTGAGACTCACCAGTGAACACACTTCACTAGTTCAGTAGTTTCATTAAAAATAAAACCATCACTAAATAAATACTTTTTAAATAATATTTTATTAACCCATGCCAATCAAAAGATTACAGGTATTTTATGTTTGCAAGAGATTAACTTGCCCATCAACTTTAAAAATTTTATATGGCCAAAAGGCTGTATTGGATATTTCCACAATTTACCAAGAAAGATATCGGAGTCCTTATTAAAAAAAACAGCTTTCGATCTTTCTCTTTGTAGCGGACGGTCGTGTTTTTGTTTTGCGCTCCGACTTTTGTGTTATTTTTGACTTAAAACCACCGGGGTTTCTTCTAAATTTATCACATAAATATCTATAATTTTATACCGTTTCGCTACCGCGCGTGAATACACTTTTCTGTGTAATTAATTTGCATTATTAATTACCTTTTAGTTTGTGCTAAGACGGTTATCTTATCTTATCTCATTTGTCCTCTTTGTTCTTATTCCCGTTTTTATTTTTCGTTCCACCGCTCGGGAGTTGTTTGCTGTTAGCTGCGTCTAAGCGGTTCATAGCTCTCATCGCTCTTGTGACTTCTGCTGTTCAAATTCTAACTCTTGCGCTCTTTTGTTCTCTTTCCCTCTCTTGAGTTTTTTTTTTGTACTTATAGTGTGTTCAGCGGTTCTAAGGTTGTGAAAATGTCCCAGAAAGTCATCTGCAACGTCAAGAACTGCCAAAAGGCTGTTTCGGCAGACCAGCCCAGCACCCATTGAGATATCTTCCTTCATGCGTCGGACCAGGAGTGGATTTTCTAAGATCATGGCCACTTTTCGCAGGGCGAATGACCTTTTCTCCGCGCAAGACGCTCATTTTAATAGTATGAACTATTAAAAGAGAAGCCGAAACGCAAAAAATTTGCTGCTAGTCGGCTGCAACTGTGTGAGACACAGCAACCAATCTCCTGGTCTCCGTTCCATTGGTTTGGGGATCAGGAACGAGCAGAGATTCGGTAACCGAATCTGTCGTTGTGGCTCAGTCAGCAATTTCCGCGTCGTCCGTTTTTTCCAATGCGGAGTCCAATTCTTTGGCTCCGACCCAGGGTCCAACAGTGCCCGGAATACCGGTCGTGGTTGGTAACAATTCGTTACGCAAGCCCCTCAAAGCAAGCCCCTTCGAAAACAATATTTGTTTCGAGGCTTGCCCCTGATCTGGCATCTGAAGATGTCCTAGCCTATATACTAGGCAAAACACAAGCTGGCAATGTCAAGGTGAAAAAATTCAAATTTTCGTATGCCAGAGACATTTCATCATTTAAGATAAAGATAAAGTCTCATCCCAACTCTTTGACATTATTTACTCGGGTGACTTTTGCCCCGAGTACGTAATAGTCAAGGAGTATTAGGCTCGAAAGAAGAGAAATCGGCCGGCGGGAGTACAGCGGCTGCACACAGCTACACCTTCTGTTCCAAAAAACTAACCTCTTCCCTTAGAGTATTGCCGAAGACTTCGGGCATCTCTGATCAACCTATTCAGCAAATAGTAATTTCTCAGCCGAAGCTTATTTATCCCGACCCTACAATCCGACTCGTCTTTCAACGGAAAGCATTAGTTTAGAAGCAAATTTAACCCTAGCCGAAATCTAAACTACCTTGGTAGCGGATAAGGGTTAAAAAGAAAGACAGGATATCTTATTCTATGCTCAAAGAAATGCAACGCTCTCTCAAACTTAAACTGTTAAATATATATAATGTTTGATTCCGGAATGTATCAGCCACTGTAATACCAATACCCAAGCCCCATTTAACCTAATGCCGAAATAAACAGCGACCGCCCCATATCCTGTTTAGGGAAAATAAAAGAAAAACAACAATAGCCCTTCGACTTTTGTGGTACATAACACGCTATAACCTATCTCACAAAACCAAGTTGCATTTAAGCAAAAATCGAGTACTATGGACGCCTTGCTGCGTATTCAAAACATCGCGTCCAACGCTCTTTCTTCTAAAAATCACGGCTCCATATTAGCGACGAATTTTGAAAAAGCCTTCGACCGTGAGGGGATTCATGCCGTGCTTTGTCAGCTTGAGCGCTGGGGCATTAGTCCAAGGCTTATAAACCCTTTATGACCAATCGATCTTTCAGAGTTCGGGTCAATAACAACACCTCCAACACCTACACCTACTCTCAGTGGTGCTTTTTATAATAGCTTTTGATAAAATAAATGATGATCTTTTTGCCAAAACTAAAAAATGTAAACACTATATAGATTCCTGGGGATCCGTTTCCGGGGCTAGATATAGAAAAATGTAAATTGCTTCATATTTGTCGTAAGGGCAGATGTTCCTCCCCGATATAGGCTTGAAAAACAAACAAAAAAAGATTATGTAACCAGTCTTACCATATTAAACATAACATTTGACACCAAACGGCTCTTCAATGAACATTGTATCAAACTAAGAAAGCAACTCGATTTAATATTATCAAATTCTTATTATCCAAATACACTAAGATTCATATAAACACACATATAGGAAAATCTCGGGCCCTGATGCTCTTTAAAATTGATTACGGCCTTCCAATTTACGGTTGGTGTGCCAAATCCAAAGCAAGTTGCAGACTTCATATCATGCCGCAATCCGACGAGCTATAAACGCCTTTCCCACTTCTCCCACCGCTTGCATATTAGCCGAGTCTGGGCTACTGAGCATTCAGTCTCGGAGAGAATAAATGACCATGCAGCTAATTTCCAAAATACACTCAACAGATAACCTCCTGTTACGGAAGGAGTACACAGCCATCTTTAAGCAAAAGCGAAAATACAAATGCATTTCTACGCTTAGGCGATGTGCTAACTACACAACACACCTTGGCTTAGCTCTGCCTAAGCCAAGTGCAATGGATAAGCCCCGGCATAATGAGATTGTAATAAACACAATGTAAATCTTGAAATGTATAAGGGCTGTAAACAGAATACCACCAGAGTAGAATTCCAGACTCGCTTTCTATCTGTACAAGAAAAACTTGGGTCGAAAACATGGCTCTTCACCGACGGATCGAAAACAGATCCCGCTACCACCTTTGCTGTTGTCGATAGCTATGGTAAAATAATATCAGGAGGAATGCTGCCTTCTTACAACTCCATTTTTACTGCTTCATTCAACGAACTAGCAGATCGGGCCGCACTGGACATAAGACTCTAACCGTCTTTTCTTTTTACTAAATTTAACACCAAAGACGTAAAAAACAGGATCCATCTTCACTTTAAAGACAAACAAGCTTTGAAATGGGACCTTTATGACCACCGATATTTCTTCATCATTGCAACTTTCTCAAAAATTTCTCTGCCTGCTTACCTCGGAAAGCAGGCCTGTTCAACCTTCATCCGCCTACGCATTGGAAACACACAATCAAAAGAAAAATTTTGTTTTTTCCAAATCTCGAGAATTACTAGATTTAATTTGTTAAAATAAAATAAAAATAATAAATTAATTTAATTTAATAATGGTAAACATTTATTTAAATGACCCAGTCACATTATTCCGTAGTCAATATCATTATACAGTCTTATAAGTGTATAACGTTCAATCGGTAGACTTTGATAAAAAAGGGTTTGCTTTGCTCCGTACAAAAAAAAATTTTTTTTAATGTCGTTTAATATAAATACACATAAGTTATAAATTATTTTATTCCTATGCTTGTTCGGTCCACTTTTATATAAACATTATGGTAAGGTATATATTCTTCACTCAGCGCATTACTTTTTAAAGTTACTGAAAACTGCTTCACTAGGCAACACATTGAATCACATATATTAAGTGAGTAATCGATGGTAATAATATTACAGTTTTCACATAAGAGATCAGGATGAATAACCTGCAACTGCAATGTACACATTCCGTTATCTAAAGTTCCGGATGATCGATCCAAAATTACGGCTTGATTTACAGTATTTGTTACCCATTTTTGGGGTGCTTCATCTGTAAATTTAAGTTCTTGTGAAAGGCAGAAATTAAAAGAAATTGTACACTTTTTACTGAAGTGAAGGGACAGTGCTTTAATCACATGAGGGAGTGATCCGTCCTTTAATAAAAATGTTGATTTTTGTGCATCTGTTTCACTAGTAGACGATACTTGACTAAAATCTAGTGAAAATGGTTCTGCCTTAAGCGTTTTCAAATCTATTATGTGTATTGTATGTATGTTTGTATCTGAAACCAGCAATTTTTGGCCATGGACATCTACGCACAACCCAGATGGCTCATTTAAAATTAAATCGGTTCCGTCATGGCTTTTGATTATCAACGTAGATATGTTATTATCATCTATATTAATTATCTTTATCTTATGATTGTAGGTATCAGCTACATATATCGTATTATTAACATCGTCATAGGCAACTGCCAGTGGATGTTGAAGTTTCGCATTAAATAGTTTTCCGTCCGCATCGCCAAACGCAAACAGGTTCTATGAAGGTAAATAAAAATAAATTAAATGGTGTTTTGATTTTAATTTTAAATGAACATAAATTTTTTTACACATTCTTACAAGTGGGTTTCGATCTCCTCCAACAACTGGCATCACCTTTCCATCGATCATTGAAGCTTTACGAATGCTAGAGCTTTCGCTGTCAGATATGAACAAATAGTCCTTTGCCATTGCCAGACCAGATGGTTGTGCGAAAGCGGCATTTTGAGGGTAGGAGTTATTGCGATTCTCCTCCAAACCGTTTCCGATCAATGCAACACAACAAAGGGGCTCGAATTTACGGAACTTCCACCATATAATTCCTTCTGGAAAGTAGCCCCAAATTTGGTGAGTGCCCGCCATTGAAATAAGCACAATTGGCTTCTCGCGCACGTTGCGTTCATCAAGATGAAAAGACATATCCATATCTCTTGTCCGAAATATAGCTATATCCCAAGGAGATGATATAGGTTGCAGGTTGCCCATGCGCCCTCCAGTACGGTCGCTTCCCTGCACACCTGTCCCAGCCAGAGTATCCACCTGCTTTTTTGTTAAACAAATTTTTCGAAGATAGTGATTTTTGGTGTCTGCAACGATTAGAACGTTTTCGTCTATAAATGCCACACCTTGTGGGCTATTGAAACGTGCTGTTATCAAATTTCCGTCCACAAAACCAGCTCGGTAGCCTCCAATCTTGTGTTCTACCACGCCGTTCTTTCCCACAACAAGGATCCGGTTATTACCGGAATCTGCAATCGCATATTTGTTGCCGCATGGACTTCGCGCAATTTTAGTCGGAAAGCGCAAATTAGAGGCGGGGTACGAGTTACTTGATATTAACTGCAAAGGCAAGTTGCCGTGGTCGATTTTTCCAAGCCTTTGAAAAAAAAACAAAGCTGCTTTGGTAAATTCTTCAAGAAATTTTCCGTGTCCTTCACCCATTAGTATTAACAAAGGCCGACCAGTCGGGCTTAGAACCATCAGAGATGGCCAACATCGTATTCCTAAGAGACGCCACATGGCTGACCGCGAATCATTGACAATGGGATGTGTGATTCCATATCGATGCACCGCTGACTGAATGTTAACAGTGGACCGTTCATTTTCAAATTTTGGACTATGCACACCGACGACAACAAGACCACTTTGAATGGGAAACTGTTCCTCCAGACTGTGCAGCTCAGGTAATATGTGTATACAATTAATGCAGCAATATGTGAAAAAGTCAAGAACAACTATTTTTCCTCGCAGTCCGGCTAAAGACAATGGTTGAGTTACATTAAACCAATCCAAGTCTAAAATTAAAGCAATTATAATAATATTCCATGGAAATATACGTACATATATGTACTTATGTACATATGTATGTTAAGTGCATACCTGGTTCAAATTCAAAGTTAAAAGACTTAAGAATTTTAATTGAATTGTCACTCTCCCATCGCTGAAAAAATTCCGTAAGAACGGCGTCCTTTTCCGTTTTTCCATTACTGTTTTTATAAGCTTGTTGAAGTTCATCTGTTATAAACGTAAGTATATCCATAAGTGGAAGATCAGAAGGAAATTCCATTTTAGAACAGTTCAAGCGTGCACAACAAAAAAGAAGAGAAACTTGCTTTCATATGCTGAAGATGGGAAGTGGAAAAGCAAAAACATCGATGTCACAAACGGCGATACATCGATGTATTTTTTCCAACATCAATGTTTTGGTTTAGAAAAAGTGCACATTTTATTAAAAAGTACTCTTGCATTTTCATGCAGTTGAAAACTGTAAGGACTGTAAATTCTGTCTTTCCAAATAGTCCAACCATGTAAAACATTTGAAAATTTTCCCTAATGTGAACATTCGATTCCCACAAAGCTTGTCGAACAGCTGTGGCTTATATGGAATTCATATATGTAGGTAGACATATGGCTGAAGAATGAAATAGAATAATAGCCTACCAACTATTTTGTTTATTTTTAACTGTTTAATAAAAGAACAAGATGGACATACAGTCGGGTGTCCCGACAATAGAATACCCAGTACCATCACAACGCGCGTGCCAAAATTATATAAATGAAGCAAATAAGACAAAAAACGGAAAGAAATTTACATATAATGCAAATGTAAACTTTCACTTTAAGAGCAATGTCGATAGCTTAGCGGGTATAACGGTAAATGTGTTTTGTCTGTAAGCCAATGGTCCGGGTTCGATACCTGCCGCAAGGAGTAAACAATTTGTTTTTAGTTTTAAAAAATTGGGTTTTAAACACTATAATTATTTTTATTTACAGGATAAAATTTAAAAAAAAAATGGCTTAAAAACTTACTGGACGGGACTTGAACCCGTGACAATTTATTTTATTTGACATAAAATCATTTCGGGTTGACTGCAGCTTAGACAACTGCACCACAAACCAATTCGAAATACGTAATCTTAATTTCATAAAAGTGTGAACATAACTAAAATGTATTATGAACGTTTTAATTTATTTGGAGCTCTCTGCCTGGGCTCCCATATTTACACGTAAAGTGTAAGCATAGTATCCATACAGTAAAACTTTTTGCAGCGGATCAAATGTTTTATCTTTTCAAGAGTGACCGTTGATATTACTATCTGTTTGGCATTTTTGGCCGGCAAATGATGCGGTTATTCATGCTTGTTTACAACATTTTAAAAAAGTCAATAAAAAATGAACAAGAAAATAAAAACTACTACTGCCATGGCAGTAATTATTCTCGTAATAGATGAGGTCTTCCTCTTCCTCTTTACCTAATAAGAAGCGAGCCAAGTATTGAGTGAGGCCATAACTGCTAGATCAATTAAGGGCAATATTCTTCCTATGTACGTATTGTTTATATTTTTATATCAATAATACACTCCCTCTCACCTTCTAATATCATGTCCTATTATAATCCAAAATAAACTTCCCTTCTTCACTCAATACAATACACCTATCTCTGCAATATCTCATCCAACACCATAAAATAAAAGTAATATTTCAAAACTTATTAAACATTTTAATATATATTATCAGATCTAAATATTAGATTAATACAATTAATTAAATTTAATCTTATTAAATAGTATGTAAACAAAGTAGAAACAAACTGAAAAGAATACAGCCGAAGGCCCCAGACGCCATGGCTTCTGTATTAGATTTAAGTTTTGTAAACATTAGTCTAATATGTTATAATATAAATATATCTATAATTTACATTCTTTTCATTATTTTTTGTTTGCTTTATAGTTAGTAAATCTGCAGCAAACTCCTGTGATGATTTTTGAAAACTTAACGGATATACGGAACTGAAGAAGGTAGACAGAGGGGAATTCAGTTTCCCTGAAAAACTATTACCTAACTTTTAGCAAAAGAAGTCGTCAACGGTTGCACTGCTGATGGAGAAATTTAGGATCAGTAAATCCTTTATTTTCTTATATATTATTGTTATCATTTAATAATGTGTTCCTTAAATTGAAAGATATTCGTGTTTATGTATATATTTTGATTTATGTTCTATACAATGTTAATGTCAATTGAAATATAATAGGATTGTTGATAATATATCAAAATATCGGTATTTTTTTATATCGTAATTATATTTATATCGTAATTTTATTTTCCCAAATATCGAAATATGTACATATATGTACACATATGTATACAGCAGAGGGTTTTTCTTAAATCTATTGATTTCCAATATTGGGCATAGTTTTTAGTTAGTTTTAGTTTTAAATTAAAGCATAGTATCCAGACAGTAAAAACCCGTCTTTAAGTAGTGGTGGAGAGCGCGGTAACCTAACACGAATTCAAATATACTAAAAAAGTGTGTGACAATCTTTAGTATTTTCCGAGCGGTTTGCTAAAAAGCAATGGCAAATTTAATGAAACAGGCTGTTCTCGACCCTTGATTACCCCTTTGTCTACCTTCTTCAGTTCCGTAAATACGTTTAATTTTAAAAAAATATCACATGAGTTTCATTAAGATTTACTAACTATAGAACAAACAAAAGATAATGATAGGAATGTAAAACTTTGATATATATTATTTTTAATACACAGTAGACTAAGGTTTACAGAACTTAAATCTACTACTGAAGCCATGGCGTCTGGGGCCTTCGGCTGTATTCTTTTCAGTTTGTTTATACTTTGTTTACATACTATTTAATAAGATTGAATTTAATTAATTGTATTCATCTCATTTTTAGATCTGATAATATATATTTAGAAATTTAATAAGTTTTAAAATATTACTTATATTTTCTGGAGTTGGATGATATATTGCAGAGATAGGTGTATTCTGAGGGAAGAAGGGAAGTTTATTTTAGATTATGATCGGACATGATATTAGAAGGTGAGAGGGAGTGTATTATTGAAATAAAAAAAATGTAAGCAATGCAGACATAGGAAGAATATCGTCCATTAATTGATCTTGCAGGTATGGGCTCACCCAATACTTGGATGGCTTTTTATTTGGTTGAGAATTTTCCGTATCTATAACAACAATGATTACTGCAATGGCAATAGTAGTTTTTATTTTCTTGTTCATTTTTATCGACATTTTTTGAAATATTTTAAACATGCATGTATGCTCGCATCATTTGCCGGTCAAAAATGCTAAGCAAATGGTAAAAATGTTTTACAGTCTCTATACTATGCTTAAAATTATATATTATAATAAGTAAAATATAATATTATTTTAAGTAATAAATAAGTAAAAAGAAATATAAAAAATAAAAAAATAAAATATAAATTAAATAATACATTTTATATAACTTGTCTATTATTGTGGAGAGAAAAATTGTATATAAAAATATCAAAAATATCAAATATATCGATATTTTGAAGTGATATTTTTAAATATTATCAACAAATTTGTTTAAAAAAAAAATATCATCGATACGATATTTTTTAAGTTTTCGACATCCCTAAAATATAACGAAGTTTTAGATACATTTGTTTTCGATACTGCCGCCGATAGGAACTTCTTCTGTACTATCGGTAGTACCATCGATGTTTTTATAGCTCCAGTTAGGGATGTCGAAAATTTAAAAAATATCGTATCGATGATATTTTTTTATAAAAAAAATTGATGATAATATTTAAAAATATCACTACAAAATATCGATATATTTGATATATTTTTATATTTTTTTTTATATAAAATGTTTTCCTTACACAATAAAAGACGACAAGTTTTATAAAATGTATTATTTAATTTATATTTTATTTTATTGTTTAAACTTTATTTTATTATTTATACTATTATTATTATGCGTATTATAATACATCCTTAATGTTTAATTTATAACTAAAACTAACAAAAATATAATAGCGTTTCCGTTCGTCTTAATCACTCTCTCGCAATGCAAGCATTTTGCAGTGCCGCCTGTTAATTTTAAGTAATTGGATTTTACATCCATTTTTCCTTTTTCTTTATCAGTTGTTCAAATTAATTTGTGTCACTTTTAAGATTGAAATCAGAGTGACCGAGGAAAAAATATAAAAAATATCAAAAAAAAATATCGCGATTTCGATATATGGGCAAACAAAATATAACGATATAAATATATCATTAAAAAAAATATATCGATATTTTGATATTTTGATATATTATCAACAACCCTAGTTCCAGTCTACCATTTACGTAACAGCTTAACTTAGTGTATATTGTTTATGAGTTTATATTGTATTTTTATTAAATAATGTTTGTGCCTCAAATATTGCGTGGCCGGTTTACTACACTGGGGTCCAAAGTGGGCCATTTTTTTGTGTCCCGGTCACATTTTACGTATCATCCAATGTCTTCGAGGTCTGGAAAAAAAATGAATATGTTTAATGCCATTAATAACGCGATGGATTTGGCACTAGAAAATGATAACTCAGCGTTATTGTTTGGTGAGGATGTGAGCTTTGGCGGAGTGTTTCGGTAAAGATAATACACATTTTTTAAAGGACTACAAGTACAAAATATGTTTATGTTTTTTAGGTGCTCAGTTAATCTGCGAGATAAATTCGGAAATGAACGAGTTTTTAATACGCCGTTATGTGAACAGGGAATTGCTGGGTATGTTTTACAAATTATCTAGACATAATTTTTGTATATACGGTATATCGGACTAATAGGATTATAAGCCTTTTAGCCGAAATGGGTATAATTTCGATTTTATGATAGCAAAATTATTTAAATCACAACTTATTCTGATAAATGTACTATATATATTTTGTATTACATTTTTGTTTATATATTTTATTATTTCGTGTTATAATAATTTTTTGTTTTTTTTTTATATATATATTATACATTGGACATCGAATTATACAATGCTATTCAATATTACGCGGTTTGTCGTAATGAGAAATAGTTAAAATAAAAATAATATTTTTTAAGCTAAATGTCAAGTTAAAACAAAAATAAAGCCAAGTTTATATAACCTTGCATTTTACAATTGGTTCATTAAGACTTAATCAAATGAAGGGAAAAACAAATGGGAATTATTTAAAACATTAAAAAAAAGTAAAATATGATTTTAATATTAACCTGGCTTACAATATTTTAAAAATGTCGAGAATAATGAACAAGAAAATAAAAACTAGTATTCCCATTTAAGCATAGTATCCAGACAAAAAACCGTCTTTTAGCAGTGACAGAGAGCGAGAGGCAAATAGTTGAAAGCAGATGTTCGTGAGCGGCCGTTTTAAAGGTCGGTATCCAGACATGAAAACAATATACTAGAAAAGGGTATTTAGTATTTCCCCCTAATTGTTCCTTCTTTAAGCATAGTATCCAGACAGTAAAAAACCGTCTTGAAGCTGTGAGTGAGAGCGAGACGCAAATATTTGAAAACGGTTGTTCGTCAGCGGCCGTTTTAAAGGCCGGTAACCTGACACGAATACAAATATGCTAGAAAAGTGTGTGGAACTCTTTAGTATATTCCGCGCGGTCTGCGAAAAAGAATAAAAAATGTAATAAAACAGGCTTTTCTCGACCCTCGATTGCCCCTCTGTCTACCTTCTTCAGTTCCGTAAATCCGTTAAATTTTCAAAACACATCACAGGAGTTTGCTGCAGATTTACAAACTATAAAACAAACAAAAAATGATGATAAGAAGGTAAATTATTGATATATTTTTATTATAACATAGTAGACTAAGGTTTAAAAAACTTAAATTTACTACAGAAGCCATGGCGTCTGGGGCCTTCGGCTGCATTGTTTTCAGTTTGTTTTTACTTTGTTTACATACTATTTAATAGGATTGAATTTAATTAATTGTATTCATCTAATTTTTAGATAATATATATTTAAATGTTTAATAAGTTTTAAAATATTACTTATATTTTATGGTGTTGGATGAGATATTGCAGAGATAGGCGTATTCTGAGGGAAGAAGGGAAGTATATTCTAGATTATGATAGGACATGATATTAGGAGTTTATTATTGATATAAAAACATATAAACAATACGTACATAGGAAGAATATTGCCCTTTAAATGATCTCACAGGTATGGGCTCACCCAATACTTGGATCGCTTCTTATTAGGTTAAGAATCTTCCTTATCTATTACGACAATAATTACTGCCATGGCAATATTAGTTTTCATTTTCTTGTTCATTTTTAAAATATTGTAAACAAGGATGTATGCTCGCATTATTTGCCGGCCAAAAATGCCAAACAGATAGTAAAATCAGCGGTTACTCTTGAAAAGATACAACATTTGTTCTGCTGCGAAACGTTTCACTGTCCGGATACTATGTTTTAGATCCGTAAATCCGTAAAATTTTCAAAAACATCACAGGAGTCTAGTACAAAACAAACAAAAGATAATGGTAAGAATGTATAGTGCTAGTTCGAACCCCAAAAGATTCCATCACTTACCAATTTTGAGGAAATCGCCTTCAAAGTACCAAAAATAGCGTAATTTAGCACTTTTCAAACGATAATGAAACAGAAACCGCGAGTATATATCTTTCCCCATTTGTTTTCAGATGGGTCCTGAATGTGGGACGTCAGGTTTAGCATTTATATCGCTTTTTCTGAAACTCCTTTTGACCCCTTTTTTTTGTTATGTTGTAGCCCTAGAACTTAGAACTAATTTTGTGTGAGTTACATCTCAGTCATCACATAAATTAATAAATTAATAAAAAAAAATTAATTAATAAGATTCTCCTAGTCGCATGTATTAGGCGGTGCACTCTTAGTGTAAGAATGGGAACTATCCAATATGGATAAGAGGATACCTATTATCGGTTTTGACGGTCTGTCGGTTTCCAGACGTTCAGCGATTTTATTTGGCTCTAACGTGGTTGCTGAAAGAGATTTCAATCCATTTCACAGAGAGAACAGATAGTTATTTCGTTATTTCGTCATCGGGTCGCTCGTCGTGGCCTCTCTTGTCTTGTCCCGCGGATTCCTGTTGGAGAGAAGAAGATAGTTCCCGAGTGCGGAGCAAGGCGCACGTCGCCTTGACTGCGGGATCAGACGGTCCCGGGCTAGAACAGATCGAGAGATAAGGTTGCACAAAAAATGTCTTCGCTTGCTGACTATTTGGATTTGTGTTACTAGGAGGCTTATCAATTCCAGTCGGTGTCGGCTGCTAACTGATTTTCTTAGGGCCCGCATTATTCAGGGTTTTTTTTATTTAATTTAATTTCAGACCGTTTACATCCTTCTTTAAATTTTATTAGTATTTTATTTACATTCCCTTTTATGGTTTGTGTACGGCACACGTCGCACGGTATTATGTATTAGGCGGCGTGCTGTAGTGCACAGAGCGTCCGCTAGGAAGGAAAGTACTAAATTGAGACCCATAATTGATCACCTACATGATCAGCGTCTGGGCCAATGTGGCCGGCAGAAGAACAAGCCTGGCAGCGGGTATCAGCTGCACTCAAATTAAACCCAGATATCGTCTGACTCTTATAGGACAACTACCCGGTCTGCGTCTGAACCATAGTGGTCGGCAGTTAAACTGACCTAAAATGAAGCCCTTGCATTGGCCCAAAATTAAACCGAAAAAAAGTATGTCTTCGCAAAACGAAAAAACTCCAGGTGTGATAAATCGTTGCTTTTGATGGGCAAGAGACCGGGTAACATTTTTCAATCCAATGTTTCGCTTGCACGGTGTTTTTACCCATTAAAAACAATGTTTTATCAGAACACGAAACTAGGTTTACACAAAAATAATCAATATACCGGAACTGGTATTTTTAAATATCTTTAAAATTTTCCGTCAAAGTATTTAAGTAAAAGCACCGAATTAATTTCGATACAACTTCTGCGAGTTCCAAAATACAAAAGTGTGTGTTTAAATAACGGCAAAAGCCACAGTGAAATTTCATCAAGTAGTTTTTACTCTATTTTTTTTAAATTCTGTGTTTGCGCTTGCATTTACTTACACTTCTATACTCACATTATCGGTACAGCCCACTCCAATGATCTACAACAGCTTCCAAAACTTACAAATAAGTACCCTTATATTTACTACAAACAGTTAATAATAACTAATTGGCACGACGAGTCATTTATCACTATATCCACAACTCCTATAGAAACAAACTCATTTCCACAGAAATATATAACCATATAAACCACCAACTTAATTTACAAATGTTCGTATATTTATCGCTTCCCTTTTCTCTACCCTCAGCTGAACTTTATCCAAGCATATGCATAAACCAGTGGTCGGCAAGTCCGAAACCCATGGGGTTTGGCGCTGCCAGCATACAGAGAGTATGAAGATTGCTGCTCAGAGCATCAGAGCTGTCAGATTATTACGGGAAATTGCTATTTTTAGCTATTGATTTTGCATAGAAAATCAAATGCTAGCTATATTATTATATAATTATTTTATCATATCTGGATAAAGAAGTCGTTTACTAAAACCAAGTGCTAGTGCTATTGTGCTATTATTATTATTTTTTTCTTTTCGCGCGAGTCCCACGCCCACCTCCCGCCCAACCGACCGAGGCGCGCAGCCATGTAACGAACGGCACGAAGCGCGTACTGGATAGACGCGAGAAATAAAAGATAGAATAGGACCAGGAAGAATCAAGATATACTACGGGCTAGTACTACAAGCAATACAGTTTTTAGTTTATGAAGGCTTCAATACTACTAAACAGGGCGATTGTAATCAGTACATAAAACTCTAAAAGGTTCATGTACTTCAAACTCACGTCTACTGTGGTTAACTACTAAAGGGATAAAGTTTCTAGATGAAAGACGGGGAACATGGAAATTGAGCTGGCCTAGTAGGAAGGGGCTCTCCACATCCCCGTGAATAAGTTCATGTAAAAAGACGACGCCAAGCATCGTCCTACGGTTAGCTAAAGTAGGTAGGTTAAGTAGGATGAGTCTACTAGAGTAAGACGGTAACCTACGATTAGCATCCCAGGGTAGGCCACTAAGGGCGAATAGCAAAAAACTCTTCTGGACAGATTCAATGCGACTACTATGGACTCCAAATTGGGGACTGCAGACACACGAACCATACTCCAATATAGGGCGAACCAACGAAGTAAAGAGAGTCTTCGTCACATAAGGAGAATCGAATTCCTTCGACCACCTTTTAACGAATCCAAGCATGCCTTTGGTCTTGTTAACCATACAGGAAATATGTTCGGAGAACGAAAGTTTAGGAACCAGGCGGACACCCAGATCGTCAACAATAGTAATTCTTTCCAAAGAGCAATCGTTAAGCATATAAGGTGCAAACAGCGGAGTGACGCCTGAAAATATCATCAGTTTACATTTAGAGCTGTTGAGATGTAAGTCGTTAGCATGACACCATGCTTGGAAGTTATCAAGATCCGATTGTAGTTCAGATTGGCAAGAACTGTCACTATATTGCGGGCAAAGTTTAACGTCATCAGCATACACGAGTACTCTGGATTTGGTTAGAACTTGCGGCAAATCATTGATAAACAATGTAAATGGCAGTGGTCCAAGGTGATTACCCTGTGGGACGCCGGATGTGACCCTGAGGCTATTGGATAGAACGTTTCTGAACAGAACTTTTTGGGTCCTGTCACATAGATAACTCGAAATCCACTTAAGAAGATCACTAGGAAACCCCATTGAATCAAGTTTCCTAACCAGAAGAGAATGATTAGCCGAGTCGAAAGCTTTACTAAAGTCCGTGTAAATAACATTGGCTTGAGAGTTTTGTTGAAAGCCCCTAATAACGAAAGAGGTAAGTTCCAGAAGATTGGTCGTGGAGTGATTACATTCTCGAAAAGTTTAGGGATTGCCCATAACTTAGAGATACCTCGATAGTTACTGGCTACCTTTTTTGTGGAGAGGAATAACAAATGATTCCCTCCAAATAAGGGGAA
Source organism: Drosophila mayri (assembly GCA_008042485.1). Lineage (NCBI taxonomy): Eukaryota > Metazoa > Arthropoda > Insecta > Diptera > Drosophilidae > Drosophila > Drosophila mayri. Next base: position 17,503 of record VNJN01007830.1, read on the forward strand.
ATTCTGAGGATTCTAAAGAGAGGGTAAACAGTTTAAGAAATGGGTTACACAGCGCCTCGGAGAAATATCTAAGCACAGAGCCCGGTATTCCATCGCGACCTGGTGAATAAACTGGCTTAACACTTTGAAGATCACGAATAATTGAGCTTTCGTTTAGAATAGGACAGAAGATTAAGGACGATCTGGGTATAACTCGAGAAAATGTATGATCTGAAGATGTTGAGGCCGAATATGTAGTTTTAAAAAACTCAGCAAAGAAATTGGCTTTTGACTGATCAAAATTTACTGTAGTATAGAGTTAACAAAGCTGTTTAGGGTCCTGCGTGAACTGGACCTTGCAACGAGTCAAATAATTTGTATAACACTGTGAGTAAGGCACGGAATAATTTGATCGAGCACTTAGGTAAGATGAGAAAGCCGTTTTTGAACCAGTGAGTTTATATTTATTATAAAGCCTAGATTTTACGTTTTTTAAACGTGTCAGTTTTTTGGTAAACCAAATTGGTTTATTAGAGACCGACGGGTAGGTTTCAGGAACACAAAAGAGAAAAATGAGTTCATGGCAGTGTAAAAGATATCAACGGCGTATGCCATGTCCGAGCTCGTGTGAAGAATTGACCAATCAAATTCAGTTATTAGAGTGTTTAGCCTCTGATAGTCAGCCTTTCGAAAACAGCGGACTCTTTTTAAACTACTATAAGATGTGATTGCTAAAACTGTCCCAGTGTCGATAGTCACATGGAAAGTAGGACGAAAAGGATCTTCAGGTTGCGTCATTGTAGGAACTCTAATTAGATTTACACCTACAGGATCGGAAAGCGGTTTCAAGAACTACAAATATGGCTAACTTGAGATAAAAATAAATCAAGCAAGCCATTTATGAGGTCATGCTCCGCCGCAGTCTGAAGGACATTAGACACACCATCAAAAGACCACTGAGTTCCAGGTATGTTGAAGTCACCCAATGTCATTAATTGGTCCGTATCATAAAGCCTGTTGGAAACTGCCTGAATTGCCGAAAGGTTTTTCCAATAACTTGTCTCTTCCGAAGATGGAGGAATATAAGAACAGGTTACATAAATACAACTACCTGTAAAAGATAGTTTATGCAGATAAATTCTATGTGCAAAAAATCATTAGATACCACTCGTTCCAAAATGAGGCAAGCGTCAACTGCAATTAAAACACCGCTACCACATTGGAGAAAATGGTCTAATCTGTAAATTGTGTACTTACTCGGAAGAATTTCGGAGCAGAGGATCTCCGGCTTCAACCAGGTTTCAGGAAACACAATCACCTGGGATGCAAAGGAAAGGCTATACAAGAGCCCCTATTGTTCTGATAGGAAAATTGTAAGGAATAGGTTAGTTTTTTTGGACAGAAGGTACAGCGGGGGACACTGAGGATTGTGACAGCACCGTAGGCCGTGTTCTCTTCATTCGAGCCTCGTAAACCTTGACTACAGCGTACTCCGTACTTACTCGAGAAAATAGAGCCTGGGTAGATTATTACGGAGATTTGCGGTTCCTAAGATTTGGGCTCAGCGGACAACACGGAAATTGCTGGCTGAGCGGCTGCTGTTTCCCCAGCGTCCGATTCGGTTACCATTTCCTTTCTCGTTCCTGATCTCAGAACCAGTAGAGCGGGAACCAAAAGCTGTGGCACTGAAGAGTGGCAGGAAATCGGCTCACTCAGTTCCAGCCCACCAGCAGCATATTTTTTGCGTTTCGGCGACTCATTTAATAGCTTCATACTATTAAATTGAGCGTTAAGCGCGGAGAACAGGTTATTTGCCTTGCAAAAAGTGGTCGTGATCTCAGAAATTTCACTCCTGGTCTGACGCATAAAGGGTGATATTGCCTTATCAACAGGTCGACAGGCCTCACCACAATAGCGCAGGCCCTTTTTGCTCGAAACTGCGTCGCTATGTCACCTGTCACCTCAATGCACTTAGCTGCACTTAGACTGGGCTGGTCTCAAGGGAAGAGAAAAACGGGATAAAAAAAATAATAAGAACAAAGAGGAAAAGAAAAGAACAGTCTTAGCAAAAACTAAAAATTGATTATTAATACAAATTAATTACACAGAAAAGTGCATCCACTCACGGTAGCAAACTAGTATATAATTATTGATATTTAGGTGATAAATTTAGAGGAAACCCCGGTGGTTTAAAGTCAAAACAAAAAACGACGTCCGCTATGAAGAGAAAGATTGTCGAGCAATCCATCCCAAATAAAACCAAAATTCCAACGTGGCAAGAAATGGATTCGTTCCTAACAGAGCGCCATAGAACTCTAAGTCTAAGATCAGCCTCCGGCCATCCAAACTGACAACCTCCAACGTGTCACAACGAGTACTAAAATCCTTTAGTTACGAGTCCTTCAACTACTGGGTTCCATACGATGGCATCAAAAGCAGACGTTCCCGAGGTATTTTATCCTACCTATGCAGAGTCTGCCAAGGAAACCATCCATTTCGGAAATGCCACCGTTTTCTTAGGCATAGCGTTAAGAAACGGTTCCAGGCAGTCATCAAAAAGAAATATTTCGTCAACTGCCTGCCCACCACACATTTATACATGTCTACGAACGCTCAGCGTATCTCACTCGTACATATGTCGGAACGGGCCGGATCGGACAACTATATTAAATAGCTGCCATAGGAACGATCGGAAAATTTTTCGAACAAAAATTATAACTATGACAGTTGGCAACATATTTACCAAATTATATCATTGGCCACTTAATATAATTTAAGAATTTCGGTTTTAATTTCATGAAAATCGGACGACTATATCCTATATAAAGAAAAGAAAAAAGATATTTTAATAAATTTTGTGTTTTTTCAACCTATTATCATTCAAAAATTTGTATTTTAAATTTTTGATTCTGCAAGGGTATACAGATTTCTTTCTTGTTCTTTTATTTTTTATTAACCTAAACAATTTTTTTTAAATGGAGAAGAAGTAAAAAAGAATAGATTAATAAAGCAATTTGAAAGGAAAAACTTAAAGGAGATATAAATAAATGCAAATATATTCTTTTGTATTTTATAATTCAATTATTGTATTACTATTATGTATTTTACTTCGTTTATTATTGTGGGAATGGGTCTGGCATCTCAGTTTGACCTGTGCTAAAACTCTGTATTCTGAAATTAAAAGACGACGATGACACCACAAACACAACGGTGATCTGCATGCATACATTTATAACTACCCATGGGTGTATGTAAACGACGGGTAAGGAAACCCGGAAAAAGGACAACAAACACTGGTGTAAAAACTACGTGAAACGACGTGTTATTTTTGCAATACACAAAAGTTTACAATACTTTGTACTGCAAAATGTCTCAGCTCGCTGATTTTAGATCTGCACTGCAGGCATTGAAAACGGAGAAAAAAAATTTTTAATCTTTTTGGGTACGAAAACAAAGATAATCGGAATAATAGAAAATGATTGCGTAATTTTGAGGGATTCGATTTTAGCGAGGATAATGAATTGTTTGCACAAATAGTTTTATATGTGGCTGAGAATTTGTCCACCAACGATTTGGCTGTAATTTGCAACATATTGGGACTACATCACGACAAAGACGACCTAATTATTTACATATTTCGAAATTTGCAAGCGGGAAACTTCCTGGCGGATGCCGGTAAAGAGGACGACGAAGATGACGAAGATGAGTGGTATACCGTGGTATACCGAACCGTGTGGTCACTAGAGCGGGAGAGGGCTAATAACAAGGCAATGAACTCGAGCAACGATGAGAAAGAATTTCGCTCTGTAGGAAGCAACATACAACAACAAAAGAAGATGAAAGCCAATGTCAAGGCCTCTACAGTCGCATCCGAAAGCAATGATGTGAGCTCAGTGAAAAGTTTCGACACAGGTTCGTCGCGATTTTCGGTGAACTTGCGGGATATTGAGGACTCAATTAGACCTTTTAAAGGTGACGACACGTTTGCAGTCGAAGTGTGGGTGCACGATTTTGAGGTCATGGCTTCAATTATGTTCTGGGATGACCTACAAAAGTTTATTTTCGCGAAACGGTCTCTTAAAGGTCTTGGCAAAATGTTTATAATGAGACAGCAAGGTATAAGAAGCTGGTAAATGTTGAAAAAAAGACCTGATCAACGACGAAAGCGGAAGTGAATGGTGCGCAAATACATAAGATGTTGTCTGAGAGGAACAGTGAAAGCGTGCAAGAATATCTTCTCAAAATGAAAGAGATTGCTTCTCTTGGAAGTGTAGGCAGCAGTGCTCTTATGCAATATGTGATCGATGGCATAAACGATCTAAGCGTCAACATTTCAATATTGTATAATGTGAAGGACATGAAAAATTTAAAAGACAAGCTGAAGTGCTATGAAAAAATTCGTGAAAAAACCGGAAAATCTAAAAATTAGGAGAAGAAGTTTAAATATTTAAACACGATGGACAGTAGTGGCCATAAAGACGTGTCCGATAAAAAAAGTGAATGTCTATAACTGTGGTACTTTTGGGCATACATCCGCTCATTTCTGTAATCGAAGCAACGGCCGAAAGAATCGAACCGGTAGCAAATCCGACCAATACGCCTAAAGTTTCTGAAGAAAAATTACTGTTGTGCAAGGAGATTTGGATGTAGCGCAATAAATATACGGCTCTGATTGACAATGGCAGCAAATACAACATTATGAGTGAAACAGTCTACGTGTGTTTTAATAAGCCAATGCTGAATGCCGTAGACATTGTTCTCGTCGTGTTCGGAAAACCAATCCCACAAATACCAAAACAGAGTGAAACCGTTCGGATCATTCACAGAAAAGTTCAAAGTCGATGGGCAATTGTTTCGATAGAATTTTCTCGTGGTTTCATCTGATTTTTGAACGTTGAAGTTGTGTTAGGGCAGATTTTTGTTATAATGCGGAAATTTAAATAAATCGCGACGGAATAATAATCAAAAAGTCAGAGAATAACGACTCTGATGTGGAAATAGGGGCTTTAGTGAAAATCAATGTTAAAAAGGATGACAACGTGAGCATTAACATTGACAAAGGTGCGAGTTTCGAAGCACAATACGAAGTGAACGACTTAATTAAAAACTATAAGCCTGTGAATACGAAGCCAACCAACGTCGTGATGCGTATCGTTTTGAAAGATGATGCTCCTGTGCACTCCCGTCCGCGTAGATTCGTAGATTTTCCTAGCGATGCGTCATTGATGATCAAGTAGAACAGTGGCTGAAAGATGGTAACATTAAACATTCTAAGTCCGAGTACAGCAGTCTGGTCGTCCTCATGAAGAACGGGACAATTTAGCACGTTAATGCATCGATTACAGGAGAATAAACAAGGTAATGGTACGAGATTTATTTCTCTTACCCCTGATTGAGCACCAAATGGATCGTCTTCAAAATGCACACATAATTAGTACATTGGATCTAAAAAACGGATTCTTTCACGTAAACGTTGAAAGGGACAGCGGCAAGTTTACATCCTTCGTAACGCTCAATAGCCAGTACCAGTTTCTTTAAGTCCCATTTGGTCTTACGAATTCTCCAGGTGTGTTTCAAAGGCATGTCAACGCCATCTTTCTAGATTTGACTTGTTCTGGTATTGCGATTCCATATGTTGACGACATTATAATTCCTGCTGAAAAAGAAAAACAAGCTATAGCCAATCTGAAAATAGTTATTCGACGCTGTGAATAAAATCGAGTTTCTGGGACACGTGATCCAAGACCAAAAGATTACTCCCTGACGACTCCCTGTTCCGATAAACCAAAAGCAACTTTTTTGATTTCACAGAAGCCGGTGCTTAAGATTTTCCACCCACAACACGAAGCGGAGCAGCACACAGATGCATCGATCGATGATTTCGGAGCACTTATACTTCAAAAGTGTCTTTAAGACAATCAAATGCATCCAGTCTACTATATGAGCATGAAAACGACTGATGCCGAAAGAAAATTTCCAGTTACGAGTTAGAGATATTGGCGGTGGTTGAAGCTCTCAGAGTTTATCTCCTAGGTATGCACTTTAAGTTGATAAGCGATTGCAACGCGTTCACTAAGACCATGGAGAATTCTTCATGAATTCTGGTCTCCTTTACAAGCTAGTTGAGCTGATCGTTGTGTTACCAACCTTCCAACGCGACATTATCAGGCAGGCGCATGAAAAGATGCATTTTTCCGCACAGAAAACCATTCCGAAACTGAAAGAAAAAATACAACTGCAAATCAGATCCTGCATTTAATGCAGCCTCTGCCGAAGGAAGCGGAGTCACTTCAGACGTTTCATATTGATTTCTTAGGGTCACTCGAATCAACTCATAAGGCGTATAAACATATAAACCCATTGATGGGTTTACCAACCAAAACATCATCTTCAAAAGACGTCATAGCTAGGCTGGAGGCACAAAGCGCAATCATCTCCGACCGTGGTACCGCTTTTACATCCGATGAATTTAAGCAGTATTGTACCAACAAAAACATCGAACTTCACGCGATAACGACTGGCCTTCCGAGAGCAAATGGACAAGTTTATCAATCCGTTGTGACGACGGTCACAGGGTGGCCGCCGCCACGAATAAAAATATGTTGTACGAATTCGTTTTTTTTAATAGCATTTTGCATATAGTTTTTGCCTCTTCAGAAACATGAGGCATTTTATTTATAATATTAAATATATTTATGTGTTTTTTCTTGCTATTTCTCTTACTCTTGCGATTCATCGCATTTTTCATTAAAATATTAGATCTCCTCAATTTCTCAATTTTTTCTTTATATTTCTTTATTGCAAGAAACATCTCGTAATTTTTCTTCCTATAAAACATCTCATTTTCTTCCCTTTTTTGACAATAGGAACAATTTCCTAACTGCTGTCCATTAGGAGTTTCTAAATTAGAAGGGCTAACATCTAAACTATTAGAAAAGTTATGTAATCTAATTGGGTTTACATAAGTGCCAATTGGTTCTGCCGCCCCATCATCATCATTGAATTCAAATTGTTCACAAGGAACAGCACTGTCCGGACGCAAAAGGAAGTTATCAGATAAATTTAAAGTGGGTACGGCATGGCTTTTAAGCCTATTTTGCCTAATATATTTACTTTCGAAACGTCTTTTACAAATTCGCGCAGTCCGTTTATCAAAATTGTCATCCAAATGGCATAATTCAACCCATTTCTTGAGTCTATTATCATCTGATGGAAATGAAAACAACTTAATTGGAAAGGAGCTTGGTGAATCCCTATAGCTCCTTCTGCAGCACTCAATAATGCACCTCCGACCATTTTTCCTAACAATATGCTCATTCACTGCAAAAATATTAACACGAATATCTGGACAAATTACTTAAATAGCAACACAGGCGTTTTGAAAAAAACACGCTATATTCTAAACTAGTTAATTCTACTTTTTATATTTTGCACTGTAAATACCACCGCACAGAAGCACTATTAAAAAAGAAGTGAAAAATGCATGACTTTTTCTATCGAATTGCCACTCTATTTACGCGGGATTTACCTTTTACGCGCCAAGCTTTTGACCAAAGCAAACTAAACAAAAACAAAAAAATTGGCGCTCGTTGTATCAGTCTAGCAATTGCCTGCATTGCCAAAAACAACATCTTATAGAAATAGCAAAGGCAAATAACAATTAAAATTACACTGCGAATCATAAAAAAAAATAAATCCACTAAAGATCATTAAACTTAACTTTCAAAACAAGTGTCCTAAACAATGTAAACAAAACAAAGCCAATCAGCTGTTTTTGTTTCTGCCCGCTCCCCTAAACAGCAACCGTCGGTGGGTATGCACCCACCACTGCTGCCACTGAGCTGAATTGGTAAACAAATATGAAATGTATGCTGAAATATTAAGAAATATATTATAACATTGATTATTC
>VNJN01007833.1:0-16909 GCA_008042485.1 Drosophila mayri
AAAAAACCCAAAAAAACTGAACCTTGCACTCGACAAGGCTCTCTGGGATTAGTTTTTTAAAGTTAAGCGAGTCTTCTACCCAAAAAGATGGACCAGAAGCGAGCCATGCTCTATCCCCAGGTGGACTTTAACTCCCCGAGCGCCCCTTCGCCGACACCACCGCCAAGGGAGTTACTCCATCCCATGGGCCTGCCCGTGGAGGCTCCTCCGTCCTACGATGTGGCGGTGGCCGTTCCAGCGCTGCCAGCTCCGGTGGTGCCCGCCGTTCCAATGGTTGCCCCGCCATCGCAGCAAGTTATTGTGGTGGAGCAGACAGGCCCACAGCTGCCGCCTACAGTGGTGCAGACACCAGGTGTGTTTGTTTGTGTGTGCAATTACTATCAAAATAATTAACTTACGTCATTCTGACTGGTTGCAGATGCCCTGAATCTGGGTCCGAATAGAAGCAGAGTTCTGTGCCCCGCCTGTGGAGCACAGAAAACCACCAGGATGACCTTTACTGCCAACAATAGGACGCACATGGGAGCAGGCCTGCTCTGCCTAGTTGGGTGAGTAATAATGGGTGATAACCCCATGGGATAGTCATCAATTAGCACACTTCTTATCAATACAGTCCAAAATTAGTCATAGATTAAACAGCTTCTTTGGATTAATTTAAAATTAGGATTGAAGAAAACGATTGCTTATCAAAGACTACGATTTAATCCATGATTTTGACCATTTTAGTGTACCATTTCCTGTTAAAAATGTATTTGTTTTTATTTTATTTTAAAATAAGTTTAGTTTTCTATTTATTTTCCTGTATTTATAACAGAAAATATTTTAACTTATTCATTTAAAATAATAAAAGAAAATCCTTGCCATCTAAGAATTCTCAAAATATTTCCCAATATTTTATTAATTCTTAAAATATTATTTTATATTTTTAGCTGGTGCTGTTGTGCTTGCTTCGTTCCCTATTGCATGAATAGTTGCCGCACTGCCAACCATTACTGTCGGAAGTGCAACACCTTCCTGGGTTCCTATACCCCAAAGGGGAGATGATGAGAATAAGACTAAGATAAAATGTGATCTGGGTGGCTAGCAAAAATATAAAGATACGCAGAAAAGAAGTTATTTACACACGCAAATCAGCTGAAACTTGTCACCGCTTAAATTAAGATTGTACAGTAGCCATTGGCTAAGGAGAAACAAAGCAAATAAGAAAAACTAAAGCTTTTGGCAAGAGATAAAGTCTATTCATTTCCTTAGTTTCTCTCAATCAATAATCAATATAATAAACATAAACAAAGGCATCTGCTTGCCTTTGTGGCTGGCCTTTAGCTTCCTAATAAAAATAAAAGCGTGGGTGAAGTCAACGCTTTAAAAAGCAACAACACTAAACATAAAATTCATTTCAAATTACGATTTGCCGCCTAATAATGTTGCCAAATCGTAAAAATCTCAGTCGACTTCGTTATGCCCCAGCTACAATTTATCGTTATTCGATATTTGAGGTTTCAAAAATACCGTGTGAAAAATACTTATTCCGATTTAAAAATATCGATATATACTATTTTGATATCAACAACTACAAAAAAGACAATTGCAGAAAGTTTTTTCACAACAAGAAAGCCACCGAAAACGCTTAAATTAGGCAACCAAATGTTTGCGAAAAGCGCTGAAAACCTCCACTGAGCCACCGTCGAGCGTGCGTGCGTGTGGGCGTGGGAGCAACAAAACAGCACAGCAGCAGTAGCAGCACCCAGCGCAGCAGCAGCAGCAGAGGCAGGGGAAAACACGTAAAGGAAAATCTCTCTTCGGCATACAGCTGCAAATCCGCGCGCCCCGCCGAACGGAAAACGCCTGCCCCCACGAATTATGGACAAGAAATCCTCGCCGGTGCGACGACAAAAGCGGCAGGCTAAGGTTATTGAGGAGAACTTTTGGGACTGCAGCGTCTGCACCTACAGAAACTCGGCGGAGGCCTTCAAGTGTCGCATGTGCGACGTGCGGAAAGGTGAGTGACCTCGATTCACCCGCAGTCCCCGTCGTTCCGGTTTTCGTTATCGCCAATCTCTCTCTGTGTGCGGCCAATTCGATTGATTTTGTTACGGATTTTGAGTGTTTGCAAGGTTTTGATGGGTAAAGTTGACTGAAAAGGCCTCTATTTAAAATTATTAATATGTAGCTAATTCATATTTATCAACAATATCCTCCCTGCTTATCATTAAAAAGAAACTGTGTTCTAACTTGTATCCTTGTTCCCTAGGCACCTCCACGCGCAAGCCGCGCCTGAACTCAGCGCTAGTCGCCCAGCAGGCTGCCACATTGCCGGGAGCCAGTGGCAATATGCCCAACGGGAAGTCTGCCTCAGGATCGCGACATGGCAGCGGGCATGACAGGCAGCGACATAAACGTTATCCGGCCCGATTGAAGAACGTGGACCGATCGACGGCGCAAACGCGCGAGGTTACCGTCAATTCGGTGACCGTGTTCATCACAGAGTACAAGGCCAAGCCAGTGAGCAGCCGGCGGGAGTCCAGCGAGCAGAGCTTCAGCGAGAGCAACGATAGCCGGAGCTAGAGGGGGAATCATCCTTGGCCTCGGCCCCCCAGCCACAGGCACAGCCAGAGTCAGAGCCAGAGCTCTGTGGATCCGAGTCCATCTGCTCTACGATCCCCGGTCCCGGTTTCGGTCTCGGTTCCCTGTTACAAGTTGTAAATTCTAAGTGTTAGGCCCCCGGCGCAAAACGGAAACAATTGTAAATCGAAATCCATTTAAGTTATCAAGTATTAGGCCACGTTCAAAGCAGCAGCAGCAGCAGCATGCGCCAAGCCACGCCCCTCAAAAAAACGTTCATGACTTCCAGCCCAGGCCAAGAAGCTAAGCGAAGCGACGAGTCGATTGCATTTACACGACGCTCTCCAGAATCCAATCTTTGAAATGCGCTAGAAACCCTGTACATACCGATGCATGATGAGTTCCCCCTGAATATCTCTGTCTCTTATTGTAATTTTAGTTGTAATTGTAATCCAGCTACTGTAATTCTAATTGTAATTCTAAATCCTAATTTATTGATGCGAAGGCAACTCTATGTATAACCGCCGTGTACATGTCCAACAAAGATATCATTTGTTTCGTAAGTGTCGAATTAAAATATGGTTTACCTAAGTGCAAGCTAATCTCAATGTTCCCACTAGCAGCGACTCCCAACTCCGAATGGTTTGTGTAACTTATAGTTTTTAATCTGTGTTTTTTTTTTTCGCAACTACCTACTAGATAATGCTGCTTGACAACGAAGAAAGATGTGAAAGAATGAAAGGGAGCACGAGGTGAAGAGAGCCTTGCTTGGTTGTAGACAATTTGCTAATTTTAATTTGTTTATACACAAGACTGATTAAGCGTTACCAAGCCCGAGTCCGACTTTCATTTGGTTTTCACCCGAGGAGTTGATCCAAGCTAAACAAGAAGCAAAACAATAGACGAATACTCGAACTCGCAGAAAGTGAATTTTGTACTTAGCAGAGCTTAAAGGCTCTTCCACCATAGAAATAATTACTTAGCAAACAAAACAAACAGATTTTTGATATGAACGATTGTATTTAATATTGGATAAAGGATATAATGGTTTATAATGTGCTTGATATTTGTATTTTGAGATAGATTATTTAGCCACAACACACATGCACCTAATACACAATACTCAAAACTGCCGACTGTAGTCAATGAAATAACTTCCAATAGACACCACACCAAACTTCAGAGTGGATTATAAACATTAAACATTAACAATTAATATCAACAGTTTGCATTAATCAGCAGCAACAAAAAACGGAAACTTAAGCTAACCCAATTAAAGCCCACAACCCCAACCACAGATAGTTAAAACTTGAATTCAAATTGTAAAGCATCAACTTTTAAAGCATTATAAAATACATTAAATAAATTTCGAAAATGCTATTCCAAATCGTTGTCTTCTCTCTACTGCTGCTGCCAGAGCTAAGTTTAATTCTTTTTATTTGCGCTTATCCAACTTGCTAAACTTTCTGCTGGCTGCCAACTTTTATTTTTGATTCTTTTTATGGCTGACATTCGGCTTAAAGTTTAAAGGTCTTTAAAGAGCAAGGGAGCAAGCAAGGCGAGCCACCCCCTCGCTGGGATGCCAGCACATCCTCCCAACCCCCATCTCTCCCACCAGGACCACCCACGCATTGCCTTTCCCTCCCTTTGTCTCTACGAATATATATGTATGACTGTATGTGAGTGTGCGAGTTGTGCTCGGATGGGAGGGGGGCGACATCATCTGTATCTGGAGCTGAGTATCTGCTTACGCGTGCTCCCAGCCTCGAATTTTCGGGCCTCAGATCACACCAGAGTTTCGTTTCTGTTTCGGGAAGAACGGTGCCAGTGCCGGAGCCACTGTCTCTGGTCGATGGCTACGCCTTTGGCAGCTGCCTCAACTTTTCGCACAGAGCCGGAGCAGCACATCGCACGCTTCGCAAATAAATTACAAATTGTTTCGTTCCAGCTATGCTGCCACAGTCCAACTCCTTTACAATCAACCCCCGGATGTCGCAACGCAATATGTTCGAATATATACGCAGTTTTTTCTAGAGAACTTATGCAAATAGTGTACATTTCAAACGATTGCAGTTTGACTTTGGGCTTAAATTGTCATAAAGTGAGTTTAGAGCTTATGTAAATGAGTAAAAAGTTATCATATAAACAATTCACTACTTTAATTTGTTGTGAATCACATTGTTTATTAGTTAATTGGGCTTTAATCATAAAAAAACTGGAAATTAAAGGTCCTAAGGTTTCCGTGTTTGTTGAGGCCTTAACAAATGATTAATAAGCTTTAAATTTCTGTAAAATATTAAAGAAAATAAATAAATTCGCCATAAAACTCATAGAACACTCAAAGTTCCTTAAGGTTAGTCCTTAAATAAAAGCTCCACTGTCCTTACAGACACAAAGCAAATTCCTTTCCCCGCGAAATGCTCACAGCCCGGCGTTCGGAATATCTCCCGTTCGTATTTTCTCTAAAATGTTAAAATTCGCAGGACCTCCCACCCTCATCCTTGGTCGCCTTCCTCATCCATTTTGCCCCACAGGCAGCAGCAGCAGCAGCAGGACCTGCGTTATCAGCGCCACACTCTGTGCGCTTATCTTCCATGTGCGCTTCGTTCTCATGGCTCCTGCTCCCGGCAGCTCCTCGTCCCGTTTTTGCCATTCGTCCTTCGTGGCCCTCCCCGCCTTCTTATCCGTTTGTTTGTCCGTGCTTCCGCCTCATCTGTGCGACCGTCCGCACATCCTGTGCCACCCAGCGCCCTTCCTCCCCGTCCTTGGTCCTTGTGTGTAGTTGGAAATTCTCGTTTTGCTTGGTCTAAATACAAAAAAAAAAAGAAAAAATAGAAGGAAAGAAAGAACGAAAGGCGTTGCAGTATTTGGAAAATGTAGAAACTCCTTGCGGCTGCCGGGCATTGCTTTCACATGACGCATACGCCGCGTTGTCCGGCCCGAGGATCGCCTGGCCAAGAAGGAAGAGCTGAGCGGGATTAGAGGTGTGGGTGGTGCCACTGGTAATCCCCGCAAGTAACTTGAGCACTTTATGGCACAGCGCGCACGTGTATGCCAATCGGTACGTGTGTGCGTGTGATATATCTAACACCAACGGGGGCGGGGAGGAGAATGGGGAGCGATGGGGCAAATCCCCGCTTAAAGCTGCTATATCTCTCAGGTTTTAAACACTCTTTAGGCCTTAGCCATTTTAATTACATTAAAAACTTTTGCTGGCATTAAATAAATTGGAGCCGAAGATGAAGATGAACACGAGAAGGCGCAGTCTAAGAACGGCGAACTTATGTCACTTTGATCCTTGCGAGTTAGAGTTACTTTTGGGCCAACTCATGCGCGAGACAATGGGAGACAACTACCCTTGGTGTAGGTGGAGTAGTATCCTGCCATCCAGGCTCATCCCCCGTGGTAATCAAGTTCAGTCTTTAAAATTGAAATTCCAGCATTAGGCAAGGAATGTGGACCAATGTAAAACACACACAATCTATCCTGGAAAAGGGGTGGCAGCCCTGCAAAGGATTGGAAGATAGAGGAAACGGGCTAAAGCAAGAGAAGGGTGACGGCCAAGTGGGCGGGGCTGGCGCTTATCTGTTTCAAATGTGCCACAGCACGTCGAATTTTATGCGCCAAGAAATTATTATTCATCAGCCATTAGCGTCTGTGCAAATAAATCCTTGGAAATTTAAATTAAACTTTGGGATATATCAAAATTAAATTTAAAGGTCTTTAAAATAGTATTTGGGATAGTTTATATAATAGGTTAGCCCTCAGCTTAAACAAATTATAGAAATCAATTCTAGGGTCTTAACTTGTCCTAACCTTGTCGATTTCTAACTTTTAATTCTTTTGGAATTAAAAGGGGAATATATTAAACATTAATATCCTGTTGAATTCCCTTTTTCCAGGCCTTAAAAAATTGTTTTTCCAGACACTATCCAGAAACTCTTTTTTTCACATTATCAAACTCCCAAAAAAGTTCTAACCAAAACCTGCCCCAGTTAATGCCTGACTGCCCCTATGTTCGCTCCTTAATTAAAGTTGAAAATTAAAGTTTCTTCGGAGAGGCAAGGAATGTACACGACAATCGCAGTGTCACTGCCGCCGCTACCACCCCCTTGGGTCTTTTCCCCTCTCCTTGGACGGCCCTGCCCCCGTTTGGGCCGTCAGCTTCATTGTGTTTATTTCTCATGTTAAAATCAAATTCCCGCGTGTGCAATTTTTCATTTGGCCCGAGAGCCGGAGTCCCGAGCCCGAGCCCGAGCCCAAGCCCAGCGGAGAAATGAAAAGGAAGTGGAAAAATGTGTAAAGGTGCGTGTGCCAGGGAAAAAGTAGCAGAAGCTAAAGCAGGGAAACGGGCAAGGGGGGAGGGTGCTGTAAGTTAGCGGCTTGCGGAGTGGTGGCTTGGGCGCTGTTTTAGGGGGTGCGATTGCTCCACTGCTGCTGGTTCTTCCGGCGTGCTGTCTGACGTCAGGTGGATTCGAAGTCAGCTTAAAGAACAACTTTTGCCTACGAAAGTTTGTGCCGCCGCCAGCTTCAATTCTTCCGTTTTTCAGTTTCATTTTTACCATCCAAGAGCTGCATTTCGGGGTAACATTTTCGATACCTGTCGGCATGTGTCGGGAACCAAGAGGCATTCAACGTCCCGCCCTCCATGGCATCTCTTGTGCTGGGCTCTCGCCTCTCGATTTCTCCTCCTTGGCGCCCGCATAACTTGCGCTCTAAACAAAACAAAAATGCGTTGGCAAAAGCGTAGGACCTGGGACAGAACCAGGGAGACAGCCCCACGGCCAGGCAGGATGGGGCGATGGTGCTGGGAGTAGGACCAAGGGGACACGACAGAGGCAGAGAGGCAGCTGGCTGACTACGATGGCGATGGTGATGGCGACACTGGCAACAGCAAAGGCAACGTTAGTAAAGATACTCTATCTCAAAGGGAATGTACATCGAACTGAAAGGAGCAGATATTTTCTTTACTTTTGGTTATCAATAGCATTTCTCTGAACTTTTTAACATTAACCTGAATTAATATTTAAAGTATTATGATATCAGAACGTGATGGATAACACAAAATTGTTGTAAACAAAAAAATTAAAAAGTCTATATCTTATCAGTAAACATTTTCTACAGATAGATATAAAAAGCTGATAGCATATTGAATTCTTAGAAATGTATTTGTTAAACTCAAAAGTACTATAATAATTAAATGTATTTATTTCAAGATAAAGAATTTATAATCTAAAGATGACTTACTATTCCGATAAGTCTTATAAATTTAATAAAAATCTACCAGATTTATAAATATTTCCTTAAAAAAATGTATCTTAACTAAGTGTATTTGGCGAAGAGTGTCCTGAATAAGGCCACTAAGCTGTTCCATCCTGCCTGGCTGCTTGCTGCTCTGGCTGAAAGGACAGCGACAGGCCGCCGAGGACGAGGGCCAAGGAGAGTGCGAAGAAGAGCCATGGCTGGCCGGGGGGTTGGGGGGGTGGGCTGGGTCTGACTTGCGCTTGGGCTTGGGGGTGGGAGAATGGGGCATGGAGAATTTGAGAAGAAAGACGGTGAGGGAATGGGGGCAGAGAGGCAGACACGACACACCAAGTGTACAATAGCTTTAAGCTTAAACTCTCGCACACTTGCACGCACACACGCTCACCACCCCCCGCCGCACACTCACACAAATACCCCTCGTCACTACACTCACACATTGGGCACGGCAGTGGCGAATTTAAAGGGGAGTTTTTGGGGGCCATATTTAAATTGTTTAATTTTATTTTAAATAAAATGTTTTTAGTGGATTATTTTTTAAAAATTGAAGTAATTTTCTGGCATTGTTCATGACAAAGTCTATAAATTTAAGCGTAGTTTTTAAGAGGAATAAAGATATCTACAAATAATTAAGAAATATATTTGATTCCTAGTTATTCTAGTTATTCCCTCTTTTAAAATGTCTCTCTAAATCTTCTATGTAAAAACCTAAAACCTCCTTTAAACCAAACCCAGTATACGCCACTGAACCATACATATATTTGGGAATACAGGGCCACGAGCAACTGGAGAGAAAAAACAATATTTTTGTTGTTTCTGCCCATGCTGCGTGAGCCGAGAAACCGGAGAAGTGGAGAAACGGAGACGCAGCCTTGGGGCGAAGTTCGTCTGCTGCTGCTGCTGTTGCCTCACGGTGGGGCCTATATGGAGACCGAGCGGGGGTCGTCCACGATCGGTGGGGCACCCTGTATTTGCAGCTGCTGACGGGGAAGAAAATTCACGGACGAACGCTGTGTCCAAGTCCAAGAAAGAAAAATACTTGCCAGGCGGCAGCACAGCACAAACAGCCAGCAAAAAAGATATTCCAGGGCTGCAGCAGTTCTTTAACATTTATATATTTATATATGCTTGCGGATATATCCAATATCCGAGCAAATATTGGACTAACATTGATACCCGCCAAGGTTCCCCCACAAGAACACCAGCTGAACCAACTCCAAGGGGGGGCCGTATTTATGGAGCGAAATCTAAAATTATCAAGCGGGGGAACCCACGGAATAGAGAACTTCCCTTTGCATTATAAAAATCCCCTGAAAAACGTTGCAATAAGTGTATAGTTTTGTATAATTAATTTTGTTTTAATTATATTATTTACATTTTAATAAACATATTGAATCTAATATAAAACGAGCTCTGTATAAACCTTTAGACTTTATACTATAATTTCTTATATAAAACCCCTAATAAAATCTGTTTCTCTTAACCAACTCAAGGTTTATTTATTTTTATTTATTTTATACTTTTTGCATAGATTTTATTTTACGATTGATTACCGAACAGGACATCCACTACGATCCATCATGAACTGAACTATTTTGGGACAGCTTTGACCATCGCTCAGCTCCCCAAAATGGGTCATCCGGAAAGCATTGGAGCAGCGCCTATCTGTGATCATAGCCAAGTGTGTGTTGCTTTATCAGTGAACACCGAAAATTAAATGATATTTTTCGGTTTGTACAGCTGACGGATCTCTGATAAGAAAGGCCTGTTCTACCTCCGGGAATAGCTAGACAAGAGAAGGAATTGTAAATGGCAAGTGTTACGAATATAAGATACCCAGGATTTGGTTCGCGGTTAAGAAAAATATAATTAAATCTTTAGGACAAATTTTAATGATTACTTAAGGCCATTTTTGGGTTGAAAATCTTCTCAATTTCCAGGTGATACCTGATGCTAGCACTTGGTATTAGCTGATATTACCAGATTGACTCGGCTGCTGATGTTATTTAAGTCATTGTACCATATTCATACGATTATTTATTATATATATATATTCAAAAGTTAGTTTTTCTTCTGGAAAATACTTAGCATTCCTTTGTAGCACTACCGAGGCAGACTATGGTTACTTGCACATTACTATAAGCAACATAAACACCCAAACACCCCAATTACCAGATAGACAACTCCAAGTAACTCCCATAGAGCTCCCTATACTCCATATAGAATATCGCAAATGCAGCCCTGGCAGAATGGAGCAAAGTGGAGGGGAAGGCGGCGGCAGCGAAAAGCAAGGCAGCCAGGCAGCAAGGCGGCCAGGCAAGACGGCCACCAGGCTGGGCCAGCTACGGCTCCAGCAATAGCTATAGCTATATAGCTTCAGATACATCTACAGCTACAGAGAGCAGCTACAACTACAACGGCAAAGGCAACAGCGACAGCAACAACAACAACAGGCACGGCTCCAAGGGAGCACGGCAAGCGGGAACATGGAGCGGGGGGCGCAGCGCCCATTTGAGGCAGCCAGCAAGTATCAAGTTCACCGCCACAGTGCCTTGCGTTTGACATTTCCCCATACTTGATGGCGCGCCGCCCCGAAAAGTATCTGCGAATCGATGAAATTCAACACAGGCAGGCGGCAGATAAAAGAACCCGCTACTTTATGGGGCGTCCGCCACCAAAATGCGCCGTATAAATGTGGCCCAAGCAGGCATTGGCAACGAATTCCGTACTTTCTGGCGCCGATCGCCCCGCCAAGTAGCAGGAAATTCGAGTGGACGTCGCAGAGCTCAGCTAATGGGATACTTGCTGGGTTGGATTTCCCCCCACCAACTTCGCTTGTCGCTACCCAAGTGTTGGGTAGCAGAGAGCGACAGAGGGAGCACTGCTGCTGTCGCTCTCCCCAGAGAAAGAGAGAGAGTGCTGTGTGGGGTTATTGGTGTTTATGTGTGAGGGAGAGTAGTATCTGTGAGGTTGCCAGCTGAATGTATCTCTCAGTTGCTGAATGAGCTTGAAATACGTTTTGAAAACACAACGGCTGTTGGGGTTTTTTTCCGGAGGTTCTAAAAGGGTTAATAAAATTGGTAAAAATAATACAAAAATTAATATTAAATAAGAAAAAAATGTACTTGGAAAATAATGAATTTTCTCTATATTTTTCTAACCTGAAATGATTTATTATTGTTAAAAATAAAATTACAAATATATCATCAGAAAATCGACCAAAATTCTTTTATTTTCATCTTAAAGGACTTAAATTCTGCATTTGAAATCATTTGGAAAACCACATTTAAATAACCATTGCCTACTTTGTGGGGCAGGCGTGAGATAATCAAACATGGCCATTATATCTACACACACAGGACATACACAGACGCACTGTGCATTGCATGCACATTTCATGCATTTCCTTTGTACAGAGGCCAACTTATCAAGTTTCCTGTCCACCAAAATCCTGCATTCCCCCGGAAAACACACGCACAACACACCCCGCCGCCCATCATTAAGCATATACAATATATTCCGGCCATGTACAACAGCAGCAATAGCCTGCAACTCCATCAAAAGCTGATGCAGCAGCAGCATCAGCAGCAGCAGCAGCAACGTGCAACATCGCCATCAGCAATTCCGATTCCGATTGCATTTTTGTTGCACGCACATAATTTTTGTGTGGCTGTGGATAATGATTTGGTTACATTTGATTTGCCCGCCCATATATATTTTTATGCAACCCGAATACACCCTATAACTTGGCCAGCCCCAGGATGCATCCGGTGGCTCTGTGTGTGCTTTCATTCTGGAGCTCGCTTAACCTTCTGTTTAACTTGTTTCCGAAACAGATACGTTTACATTTTGCCTGTGGATAAATGATAAACGATAGAAACTTTTATAGAGTTTGTTAAATGCCAAAAATATCTTAATAATTACTCAATGATATTAGGGAAACTCTTAAGTAAATGACTAAGCCAAGTTATGTATATTATTTACTTATATTCCAAACAAAACTATATATAGTATGGTAACATCAAGAGTATCTACAAATGCCCTAAAAGAAGATCCCAACCATGGGCAGTGCCAATGATTATTCTGCGGTTTGAAGGGAAGTGCTATCCTGTCTCCTGGCTGCGGTGGCCAACAGTTTTTACTTATTTATGCGCTTTCCACATTTTTGCATTTGTTGCAACACATTTTAATATTCATTTCGGGGCGTGGCAACGTCCAGCCTTTGCAATTAACAGGAGCGTGGAGGCATGGAGTGTGGAGCGTAGAGCGGGTTAAGCTAAGGATTGGGGCAGGCGTAGTAAGCTGATGGGGAGCAAGGGGTTAAAAACGAGTCGCCAGAGATCCTAAGGCGGATCAACCTGGCTGGCAGGCGAGCAGGTGGCTGACACAGAAACCCGGCTGCCAGCGAAGCCAAGCAACAGGCACTATGCAACAACAGCAGCAGTAGCAGCCACATGCAACAACAACAACAACAACAATGGCGATTGCCGGACAACTCTTGACATGCATATGCAAAGGTCTTTCCCAGGTTGTTGTGCGGCACACAATCAATTGGAGAGACCTTCGCTCGCTTCTCGTTTGGGAACCCGCCAAAATGCAAATGACGACAACAGCAACTGGCGAGAACGAGAACTTTGACGAAGCCTTTGATGTGCGCCGTTGTCATTGTGGGTTAAGTCAGCCATTGGGCTCCCCTCCTCCCAGCCTTCTTCTCACCTTTCAGGCCCGTATATAAAGCCCTATATAGCCCATATGGTACGCAATCTCGAATAATCAATATTTGCGAGCAAGTCCAAGTCCAGGCGAAAGCCGGGCGCTGCCCAGGTCACAGCAGGCTGAGACGCCGGAAGTCGTTGTCACATCAATGGCGACAAAGCACTTCCGCTTCTCTATTCTCAGCTCAGTTCGCGCAAAAGGACAAAGGATGCTGCCAGCGACTGCCTGCTGTCTGCCACTCAGGGAAAATGGAGTTAAAGAATATATAGAATTGAGAATAGATAAAGGTAAATTTATGATCAATCTCAACTTGGAAAAACTTGTTTATGCAATAACCTTCTCAAAAAACAGGGTCATTAAGCTCGAGCTAACAATTATTTAATGTTTTTACATCTGTAATTGTTAAGGCTAACTAACTAGTGTTTATTTTATTGCTAAATTATTTATAAACTTATTAAATTACTTCCCTTTTGGATAATAAATATTAATTTTTATTTTGTTTTAAAGGTAAAGCGATATAAAGATGAATCTTAGATGAGAAACTCAAGGTATTCCCTCCTTTCCCTCAGTGTACGCTCCCTCTTAGAAACGGAGATCCTATGGCCTTTTGCAATACCCTCGTCTTCTGTGCAGAACCAGGCCACATTCTACTCCTCGGCGGCACATGTCAAGACCTCGTGATGTGGCAAAAATAAAGGGGGGCAACGAGCGAGGAGGGGTTCGCCCCGGCAAACCAAAAGCGTGTTGAATTTCCAGCGGACGAGGAGGCTGAACCCGTACCTATAGACGTGCGAGGGCTACGATAACCCCTTATCTTTCTATAGGGCCTCTGGAATTTTAGGTTGTGGGGGGAGGAGGGGGCTTGGGGACCCGAACTGGGTCCCCACTTTTTTTTTGTAACGTTTTTCGTTACGTTTCATTTCGATTCGTTGCCAGGCCCGATCGTCGTCTGCTCTTTGTGCATTCTTTCAGTTTGTTTTGCCCGCCTCGCTCTGTGTCCGCCTTTGTCCCCTGCTCGACGTTCTTCGTTCTCCAATTCTCCGTTCTCCCGTCTTCGGTGCCCTGTCTTCTGTCTCCCCTGTCTTCCGAGGCATGCAGTCATCGGCGACGTCGCTGAATTTCATTTCAGCCAAAGCTAAAACCAAAACCAAAACCGAACCCAAAGCGAACTGAACCAAACCGATGGTGATTCATCGAAATTAAAAATAAGTGTTTTGTATCTGTATCTCAGCGCTTGTTTCATATTCGCTCAGATTGTTTTTGTTGTTTCAGACGTTGCTGTTTTGCTCAAATTCCACTGCCGGCGATATCTTCACTGATTTTTCCTTTTTTTATTTTTATAAGTTAAAGTTCTTAATAAGGAAAGTTCTGTTTAAAAATTGACTATTTCAGAGTGTTGAGAATATATATTTTTTTTAGGAATAAAAGAGCTTTTATTTAATTAAAGATACGACTTTTAAGATAGCATTAAAAATATTCAGCACTCGAAATTAACAAAACTTAATTTGATAATATAATTTTACCAATTTAAAGCTATAAATTAGAGGTGGAAAGTCATAAATATTTCTAACAGAAATATCTTAAAAAAAGGTTTAGAAACTACATGTGTATTTTGTAATTAAAGATTAGTATTATTGAAAGTTATTTATTATATTTAAGCTTCTTTAAAGATGTATTGTAGCTGCATCCTAAAGTTTATATTCTCTATTTTTAGCACCCAACAAATTAAGGTTAATTATCCAAAAGGAAGTCTGTCATAGGGAACTTCAAAGAATATATATCCATATCCACTCTGTTAAGATTATGGCATACTTTCAGCTCAGCTTAGTCACTTTCCCAGGAAAACTCGCCCAGTCCAGCTCTTGGTGCTCGCTAAGATTAGTCATCGAACGCTTCCTGCTCTCGCTTCAAGGACACCTGTTTCCACATTCCGATCCCCGGCATGCAGCATCCGTCTTTCAGGGAGGCAGGTAGATGTATCTGTATCTGTATATGTTGTTTCTGTAGTCGCCGTGATAGCCTTGCAGCGATTGCAGATGGTGGTGGTGCTAGGGCTGTTTCGGTGTTACTACAATGGTGGTGCCTCGAATATCCTTTAGCCATTCCTTGGTCACCTTGGGCGGCATTCATGAAATGTGTATCCCTGGCACGCACACAGCCAGAGCAACAACAACAGCGCAGGGGTATCCATGGGACACACATACGGGGACGGGTCCGTTGTGGATTAAAATTTCTTCGTTCCTTCTATTTTTTTATGTACGTAGAATGCATTTCCCTTTGGCGCAGAGGCAGCGAAGGCAACGAAGGCAGCGAGGCCGGCGGAGCGGGGGGCATTTATTTTCGGCATTTGAAGTTAGTCCTTTGAAAAAACGGGGGTTCAAATTCAAAGCGCTAGACCGAACGAATCGCAGTGTGCGAAGGGTTGCTCGCCGGCTCTGGCCCTGGCCCTGGCTCTCCCTTTGAGTTTCCTTGCTTCGTCGTTACTGTGAGTCCCTGTGTGTGTTTGTATTAATGTGTGTGTGTGTGTGGAAGGAACACATTTGGATGCCAGACTGCCGTCGAGTCACAAACTCAAACTCCGTGCCCAAAACTCCCTGTGCGACATTACGGCCAAGCAGCAGCAACATCGAATCGATTTTGAAATTCGTCTCATGGCGAGTGTGTGGAAAATGCTGATAAATGGGAGTTAGACTCGGGACTTGGCACCCAGCAAACACAGCTCCCGGCTCCCAGGATCCGGATACGGATCCCCCCTCGACGACTTTCACTGCCACGGCCATGCTAATGAGGCTTCCACAAGAAGACCCAACACATGACCAAAAATCACATCCTTTGAGTTTTTTTCGATTTTATGTAGGTTTTTGGGTTTCTAAAAAATATAGTTTTAGCTGGGTTTTTCATAGAAGATCATTTTGATTTGAACTTCTGCATTTTACTTAAAAAAGAAGGTTCTTAAAATGGTGGTGGTGGTTCATTTCAACCCGTGGGAACTCTTATGAATTATTATAAAATAATATTTATTGTTTATGTTAAGTTATATTTTTCTCTGTGCCGTAATTGCAGCTGCTCCCACCGCACGACGCAAATGCAATTGCAGTGGCCCCCCTGCATGCGATACCACGCCAGTGGATTCCTACCCCTGGAGTCCATTCCACACTCTGACCTGCAATCTCCACACCCCCCACCCGCCGTGACCGATAAGTCAAAAGGCCCGTTCGGTGGGTGGTGGTGGCCCATTGGGGGGTGACTCCGTTTGTTTGCCAACGTCGACGCATTGATAAGATAAGCAATAGGCAATGGTAAGTCTGTAGGTCTGGAGCTCGGGCCCATGGACCCCCAGTAATGTGGATCTACTGGCAACTGGGAGTCGAGAATCGAGAATCGGGACCCCATCGCTGTTGCCGTAGCTGTTGTTGTCGTGACTCCACCGACAATATCTTACGGCTGCGTTTCAGAAAATTCAAAATTCATAGAATGCAAATGTTGGCTAAACAACATTTTGCCCGGCACACGACCGCGCTCCCAGTTCCAGTCGCAGTCGCAGTCGCAGCTGAGGCACAAACAGAAACAGAAATAGAAACAGAAACTGGGACCACACCGATTCAGGTCTTGCAGCTGAGGGAAACAAGGGGTGGCCAGTGGGGGCTTAAGTCTGGTTTTGTGACTTGAATTTTAAGTAAAAACTAACTTAAACGGCACCGCTAGGTCCAGGTTATAGCACTAGAAATACCCAAGTTGAAATTAACCGGGATTTACATTGCACCGGATAAGGGTATTTCCAGATCGAAATCAATTTAATCTATTTGATGATTTGGGAAAAGTTTTTTAACTTGAAAGGGAAATGTGCTAAAAGTTTCTACTAAATATAAAAATACATAACTTCTTTGTATTTATTATAAAGTTTGTCTAAGTTAATATACCCTTGAAGGGCATTATAATTATTAATCAAAATGCACAGCTGAAGAAATCTATTTCCTATGTGTCCTATGTCCTATGTCCTTCCTTAAGGCGAATGAATGCTAAAAGTCAGATTTATATGTTTTGATTCTCCTTTAAAATCTTAAATAAATTTAAATTAAAATATTGGAAAAAATAGAACCAAAGAGATAAAGGAGAACCTCTCCAAGACTAAAATTTGTATCTTTAGATTTTTCATTGCCATAAAAATATAAAATTAGCCTAGGACTCGACGGTTTTCCCACAAAAGGATGTTAATCTCGGTTGGAGCTTCCTCAAATCGGATTTCAGAATTAAGGCCTGAATCTGGAATTGAGTCCTTTTCGTGCTGTTTAAAGCTTTAATTTTTGGGGGGGGGGGGTGCCTGACCATTGAATAAATGCAAAATTTCCAATTGGGCGGTTTTCCACAC
>VNJN01007837.1:0-15445 GCA_008042485.1 Drosophila mayri
GCGGTGGACTCGTAAGTCTTCAGAGAGAGAATTCGCGGTGGACTCGAAAGTCTTCGGTTGGCGGCAGAGAGAGGGCGGTGGACTCGTAAGTCTTCAGAGAGAGAATTCGCGGTGGACTCGGAAGTCTTCGGTTGGCGGCAGAGAGAGGGCGGTGGACTC
This sequence comes from Drosophila mayri, assembly GCA_008042485.1. NCBI lineage: Eukaryota > Metazoa > Arthropoda > Insecta > Diptera > Drosophilidae > Drosophila > Drosophila mayri. The sequence continues at coordinate 160 of VNJN01007837.1, forward strand.
GTAAGTCTTCAGAGAGAGAGGGAATTCGTCGGGCCGAATTCTACGTCGAGACTCGTAAGTCCGTCGGCGAGAGGGCGGGCGGACTCGTAAGTCTTCAGAGAGAGAATTCGCGGTGGACTCGGAAGTCTTCGGTTGGCGGCAGAGAGAGGGCGGGTGGACTCGGAAGTCTTCAAAGAGAGGAAGGGCGGGCGGACTCGTAAGTCTTCAGAGAGAGAGGGAATTCGGCGGGCCGAATTCTAAGTCGAGACTCGCAAGTCCTTCGACAATTTATTGGCAACCCAAATCCTGGGATTCTGGTCGCCTATCCAAAAAAGTGACTTTGGCTGCTGACTACTAGGAGTAAGCTACTAGAGACTTACCGCTCCCGATCGCTGTCGGCTGCTAAGTGATTTCCTTCAGCCAGGGTTCTAGTGTGCCCGCCGCGATCAGCTGCTTCCTCTTCTTTCCCCGTGCAACCATGGCTTTCTAGTGTGGCCCTTCCTCGGCGCGCGCGCGCATTTAATTCAAGTTCAAATTTCCTTCCTTCATTTATTATTATTATTTATTTCTTTATTTACATCTTTTGTGCGCGGCACGCGTCACATATTTCGAGTCCGCCCGAACTGCTCTCTGAAGACTTTCGAGTCCTCTAACCGAAGAGTCAGCCCGAACTTCTCTCTCAGAAAACTTTCGAAATTGCCAACCGATGACTTTTGAGTCCGACAATCCTGAAGACTTTTAAGTCAGCCTTCTTGGACGACTTTCGAGTCCATTTTAGGGCTCGCCCGGACGTCCAGACGAGGGAAGCCACGACGCGAGCGCCATCCTACCGAGGCCCCGACGACCCTTCCGGCCGAACCCGGCCCGACGGAAGCAAGTCATACTCAACTCTGTTCCACAAAAAGGTTAAATAAATATCCGAATTCATTCTTTAACCGAACTCTCTATTCTCTCTCGCTCTCTCTCTCTCTCTCTCTCTCTCTCTCTTTTCACTGGGAAGCGGGTCAAACTTCTCTTTCAGTAACCACTCGGAACCAAACAAATTTACTGAGTGGACATCCCTGCGCTACCTGGGAACCTGGCAGACGTTAGAATTCTGATAGAAAAGTTGTAAGGAAGAGGTTAGCTTTTTGGGACAGAAGGTACAGCGGTTTACATTGAGGATTTTGACAGCTTGGGCAGTTGTACTTCCGCAGGCCGCGTTCCCTTCATTCAAGCCCCATACTCTTGACTATAACGCACTCGGGCAGAAATCACCCAAACAAATAGTGTCAAAAAATTGGGAAGAGATATTATTCTTAAATGATGACATGTCTCTGGCATACGAAAATTTGAATTTTTCCACCTTAATATTACCTGCTTAGGTTTTGCATAAAATATAAGATAGAACATCTTCCGATGCGAAATCCGGGGCGAACTGCGGGACTGCTGCGAGGAATTGTTACCAACCACGGCTGGTATTCCGGGCATTGTTGGACCCTGGGTAGATTTTTCTGTGGAGATTTGCCGATCCAAAGATTTGGGCTCCGCAACAGACAAAACGCATAACGGAAATTGCTGACTGAGCGGCAGCCGATACCCCAGCGTTTGATTCGGTTACTGAATCTTTTCTCGTTTCCGATCCAAAAACCACTGGAGCGGGGACCAGGAGCCGTGGCGCAGAAGAGTGGCAGAATATCGGTTGCTGTGTCTCACACAGATTTTTAGCGCTTCGGCGACTCATTTAATAGCTTCATACTATTAAATTGAACGTCAAGCGCGAACAAGAACAGGTCATTCACCTTGCGAAAAGTGGCAATGATTTCAGAAAATCTACTGCTGGTCTGACGCATGAAGGATGATATTTCCTTTTCAATCGGTCGACAGGGCTCACAACAATAACGCAGGCCCTTTTTGCCGGAAACTGCGTCAGTAATGCGACCTGTCAAAGCCAGCAATGGAGACAGGGCTGATCTGCCACTGGCAGTTTTTTATATTATAGGCAATTCTGGGACATTATTACACACCCTAGAACCACTGTGCACTCTATCAGTACCGAAAAAGCCAAAGAGAGAGAGATATAGGGGAAGAGCGCAATGGTTAGAATATGAGGAGCAGAAATCACAAGAGCGATGAGAGTTAAGAACCGCTTAAATGCAGCTAACAGCAACCGACGCTCGAGCTGGCGAGAGAAAAATAAAAACGGAATAAGACCAAAGATGAAAATAAGAGAAGCACAAACTAAGAAGTGGAAACCCCGGTGGTTTGAAGTCAAATAAACACAAAAATTCGGAATGCAAAACAGAAACACGACCGTTCGCTATGAAGGGAAATATCGAATTATTTATTTTGAGATTTTTAAATTAAATTTTATAACAATCTGACGATTGTTCTAATGGCAGCTATATGATAAAGTCGTCCGAAATTTAAACTGATAAAATTTAAATGGAATAATATAAAAGACAATTGTAATATTAAATTACAAATTGTGGAAAACTGGTAAAGTTATAATTTTTTTATTTACATTTTCGTTTTTTTGGCAGGTATATGATATAGTCCGATCCATTCTGTACCGACTTATGTAGGAGTTAGAGTATATAGAAGACTAACTGCAAAATCTCATTTAGATAGCTTCAAAATTGAGGGACTAGTTTACGTATAATCGGATAGCCGAACGGACTGGGCTGTTGATGATCTCAGAGTTCAAAATGACTTTCTTCATGAAAATAATTATTATTACTTACATTATATATAATTAAATTTAAAAATCTTATGGTAACTTTTATTAAAAAAAACAGGAGCCCGTAAAAGCTGACATCGATTTACCACCATTGAACGTTATATCAGAAGCACGACTATCTAAAGATATTTCGCCTCTCGGCTATGAAATCAACATAAAACCAAATATGGGAAATCAAACATTCAAAGGGTGTATTGAAATTCACTTAAGATGGATTAATGATTCAAAAAAGGTGTATTTACATGCGCACGAAAGTTTATTTATAGATAAGAGTGCAATTAAACTGACACAAATAAGATCCAAAACTACGTAAGTACTCCTCTGAATTAATAAACAAAAAAAAAAAATATATCTTATTTTATGTAATAGGACGACTCCCGAAAACTTAACAATTATAAGAAGTAGTCGACTACCACGAAGTGGCCTTTTTGTTTTATACCTTAAGGAGACAGTCAACCGGGATTCTGAATGCAGATTGAAAATTTCTTTTGAAGGAAATATATCAAGAGATCCAGAAGGACTCTTTAGTGGATATTATAAAAATTCTTTCAACAGAGAGGAGGAAATATACTTAGCAACAAACATGAAGCCCAACCACGCTCGGCGTTTATTTCCTTGCTTCGATGAACCTGGAATAAAGGTTATATAAAAAGAGTAACATTTTAAAAATAATTTTTTAATATCTCCTATTTTAATGTAGGTTTCGTTTAAGGTATCTATTGCCAGACCTAGTAGATATATAACGGTTTTCAATTCAAAATTGCATCATACGATTCCAGAGTAAGTATTAATTAAAACATTAAATTAATAATGAATAATAAATTAATAAGCCTATCGACAGCTCACTGTTGTCATAACTACATTTTTTTTTATTTTTAAGGGAAACTTACACAAAGGTGGGTATAATAGGTTGGGGTTCCATAGGAAAAAGGAAGGAATATATGAGCGGGCACCATTCCCGCCGTAAGCTCCCTTCTGTTTTCGGCAGTCCTCAGCAATGAACAGCTCCTTTTCGACTACGACTTCCGCAATATCGTCAGCAAACCATTTACTGAGCATTCCATCTCATTTGCAAGTTTCTTTCCCTGAGACATTTATTGAAGGGCGCTATGATAGAAATAAGGCCACCTCCTAAACCTTTCTCGCTGCTTCTAGGTTCTCCGCGTAATAGAGCGGTTCAAGCCAGTGCTGAAGGCTTGAACAATTCTAGAGAGTGCAGTACAGTATCAGTCAACTGCCCAGTCGATGGTCGCCGCATCGTGCAGATCGCTCTGCTTTGTCCCACCGATTATGCTAACGATGCATTACCCTAAGGGTCATGGTCCGCAGAATCTTTTTTTGTTTTTTTTTTCGCGCGAGTCCCACGCCTACCTCCAGCCCTACCGACCGAGAGGCGCAGCCGTGTGACGTACGGCACGAAACGCGTACTAGTAAGACGCAAGAGAAGGAAAAAATAGAAAAAGACGAGGAAAAACTAGGATACACTACGGCCTAGTACTGCAAGCAATACAGTTTTTAAATTTTGAAGGGTTTCAATGCCTTCAATACTACTAAAGAGACAATTGTAATCAGTACATAAAACCCTAAAGGGTTCATGCACTTCAAACTCACGCCTAGAGTGGTTAACTACTAATGGCATAAAAGTTCTAGATGAAAGACGGGGAACATGGAAATTGAGCTGGCCTAGCAGGTAGGGGCTCACCACATCACCGTTAATAAGTTTCTGTAAAAAGACGACGCCAAACATCGTCCTACGGTTAGCTAAAGAAGGTAGATTAAGTAGTAGTACTAGTAGACTTCTGTCTACTAGAGTAAGATGCTAATCTAACGTTGGCATCCCAGGGTAGGCCACGGAGGGCGAAAAGCAAAAAGTTCTTTTTGACAGATTCAATGCGGCTACTATGGACTCCAAATTGAGGACTCCAGACGTACGAACAATACTCCAATATATGGCGAACCAACGAAGTAAAGAGAGTCTTCGTTACATAAGGAGAATCGAATTCCTTCGCCCACCTTTTAATGAATCCCAGCATGCCTCTGGCTTTGTTAACCATACAAGAAATATGTTCAGTGAACGAAAGTTTAGGATCCAGGCGGACACCCAGATCATCAACAATAGTAATTCTTTTCAAAGAGCAGTCGTTAAGCATAAAGGTTGCAAGCAGGGGTGTAACACGTGAAAATCTCATAAGTTTGCATTTTGAGCTGTTGAGATGTAAATCGTTAGCATGACACCATGCTTGAAAGCTATCAAGATCCGATTGAAGGTCAGATTGGCGAGAACTGTCCCTATACTGCAAGCAAAGTTTAACGTCATCAGCGTACATAGGTACTCTGGATTTGGTTAGACTCTGCGGCAAATCATTGATAAACAATGTGAATAGCAGTGGTCCAAGGTGGCTGCCCTGTGGGACGCCAGATGTGACCCTGAGTCTATTAGATAGAACGTTTCTGAACAGAACCTTTTGGGTCCTGTCACTTAGATAACTCGAAATATATTTAAGAAGATCACTAGGAAACCCCATTGAATCAAGTTTCTTAACCATAAGAGAATGATTGACCGAGTCGAAAGCTTTACTAAAGTCCGTGTAAATAACATCGGTTTGAAAGTTTTGTTGGAAGCCACTAATAACAAAAGATGTAAGTTCCAGAAGATTGGTCGTGGTTGATCTTCGCCTCATAAAACCATGTTGACATGAAGAGATGACGGATCTGCATAGATGTTGAAGGTGAGGAGTGATAACATTCTCGAATAGTTTGTGGATAGCCGATAACTTAGAGATCCCCCTATAGTTACTGGCATCCGATTTGCTACCTTTTTTGTGAAGAGGAATAACAAATGATTCCCTCCAAATAAGGGGAAATTCTGAGGATTTTAGAGATAAGGTAAACAATTTAAGAAGGGGGTTACACAGCGCCTCGCATAGGTCCAGAAAACAATAAGTTTTGGTACTCATTCCGCCTTTTCAGGAAAGAGCGCGGATAATGAAGCTTTACCTTAAGGGCTTATGCGGGTCAAAAATTGTCAAAAATATTTATTTATTAATCGATAGATAAACATTTATAGAGTATGTTGTCAAAATTTCAAGTAGTTCCGCGCAAAACTGACGGAGATAGAATCTTTTAAACTCTCCGACTCTGAGTCCCGGGCGCATAGCATGTATATAACTATATAAAACTTTATCCATATGTTTTATATTAACTATTAACTATTATTTAAAGTTTTAACCTGCGAAGGTTACCGCTTGCTCTATTTTTATAACTGAAAATTTCTGTGTAAATTATATAACAACAACTAAACCAGTAGAAGTATGAACGAAATTTTAATCTTTCAAGTTATCATGATGCCTTTTTATGTAAATAATTTTACTATTCAATCTTTTAAATTCTACAGCATATCCCAAATAACTTCATTAACCACACCTATATAAAGTGTGGAAAGGGCTTTTTTCTTTTGGACTAAATATTATGGTGGACAACTAAAATTGTATCGTCGTTTTTTGCAGTAAAATATGGCGCAATGCTCCTTGCTGGGGAAAATTAAAATCTTTTTGAGAGCCAGTACATTGTAGTCTGACTGTGGTATTTACACTAACCTTAAACATGTATTTTATGTATTTTTCTGGTTTAACTCTTCACAGTAACTTTTAGAATCAATTACTGTTTTGAAAACACAATTCGCGCCTCTTTTCAGCTTTAAAGGCTTGCGTTGTCACACGCAGAATTCCAGTGACAACTACCTTTACGTATTCTATTATTAAATTGCCATTTCTGACGTTGATTTAAAGTAGCTTTCATCATTATTTGATAAGACTCTATTGCAAAATTATGAATTGAAAATTCTGAAGTTGTATGCACTGTTATCAAGTCTGAACAATTTAAATGGATGCATACTTAACAGAGGCACCTTACCGCTAATGGTTAATTTGTTGTCGATAAATAAACCCCTACCTGTTTACAAAGTATGGTAGGTATAAGTGGTGAGGCCCAACCTGGAGTTTATTATTAGAGCTGTTCTCTCTTATCTATGTATTTGTCGCGGTGGTTTTTACTACCATTCCGATTCAGTGAGAAAACCAAGGATTGCTGACAACTTCAGCTCTTTTACGCTGTCCAGCGACTCCAGGTATCGGGCACCAAAGTAGTCTTTTGTGGTTTAGTGCCGGGCAGAAGCAAAGCAGATTTTCCGGAGTCTCCTGATTCATGGGTTGTTTCCAGCTTCTGCAGATTACATCCCACGTTTGGATTTTATTAAAGATCGGCCAGCATTTCCCTGACTTCCTGCACTTACTTCTTCTCGACCATTCCTTGTTGGATGTTGTGATGTGATGTATTTTGCCGCGGATCCTTGTCTGGATCGAGTTTAGGGAGATCGGTCTTTCTGTGTCTGTGCTAGGCCCCTCTGAGGCTGTTCTTGGCAGTTTTTCTGCTTTTTCGTTCCCTGGGATATCGTTATGATCCGGTACCCAGGGTATTTGTACTTTATTTGTCTCCGCAAGTATATTAAGGGCCTTTTTGCATTCAGCAACTAACCGTGATGTTTTTTTAATGGCAGCTCGGGATTTTTTAGCCGCTTGGCTGTCCGAGTAGATCTCATGTTGTTATGGCGAGCAGCTTAGCCCGGAAGACCGTCGCCGAGTCCGAGAGACTGAGGGTCTCCTCAATCCCTCAGTGCTAAGCGTATTGTTATTAACGAACAGCTGCATCGGCATTATGTTGAGAACAGCATTCAGAGTAGCCGCAGCTTACTTGAGGTGAGTGCCACTCAGTTCAGCTGTGATCATCCTACTCCTCAGCATAACCCCTACTCACTCTGTCAATACCTAACGAGTATAGGGAGCTCAGGATAGAATCGGCGATCACGTTGTTGAACACCCCTTCGATAGCTTGGAATCATAGTACTTTATATCATAGTGCCTTCTCGACATGATCCACGAATGTAGTGCTATCTCCGTTGACTTGCCTTTCCGGTATGCGTCCTGTGCATCCAAAAAATTATGTTTCCCTAGTTTCTCCCGTATTGAACATCTAAGAGTCTCTAGTGTTTTAAGGACGAAGGAGGTGAGGCTTCTCGGCCTGTAATCCTTTGCTAGGATGTGCCCCTTTCTACCTGGCTTCGGTATGAATACGACTTTCGCTTCCCTCCACTGAAGTGAGATATATGTCAGTCTAATGCAGGCCCTGTACATATATGGCTTTCAGACATCTGCAGATGATCTCTTTGGCTGTTTGTAACATTGCCGGTATTATGCCGTCTGGGCCCGAGCTTTTGAACTTCTTAAAAGAATCGATTTCCAACTGGATTCTTTCCGAGGTAATGATTTATTTCGTCGATGTGCTCACCTGAGAGTTCCTTCCATTTTCGGATTCCGAACTCTCTTGCATGTTCCCTGGAATGTTAGTGTTCACTAGTAGCTCCTCTGTCGTTGTTGTGGCAGTGCCATACGCCGTGTTAACGAGGGCAGGGCTTGAATGCCCTTTTGCGATAATCTTGCTTTACCTTACAGTGTCTTTAACGCCTTTCAGTGACTCGCAGTAGCTCTGCTTTGATTCCTTTTTAGTCCTGTGAGCCTCTTTGTGTGGTTCCCATTCTTTGGTGCCATATCTCTTGTTGAAGGACTTTCGCGCTATTTTCTTGAGATCGCTGAGCTCTTTCATCCACCATGGTGCGTACTGCTTCGTTGAGAATGAAACCTTACATGTCTTTTGGAATGCGTTGTTTAATATGTTAGTAAGGTCCTGCACTTCCTTGTCCAGTGCCTTACAGGAGGATTGTACCTTTATCCTTCTACTTCCGACTTTTAAGTGGACAATTTCACTGAACCTGATCCAATAAGTTTTGCGTGGGTTTCTTCTTGATACCTGCTAACTTACCTTTACCGCTAGGTCAAAGAAAATATACCTGTGGTCAGAGAAGGAGTGTTGTGTCGATACCCTCCAGTTCTCGACCTTGTAATTGCCCTGTTTTATTTGGAAGGTGAGATTTAATACCTCTTCCCAGCCTTGGAAGTTTTTCGTGCTAGGAAAAAAGAACGTTGGCGTACGTCCTTTATTACATACTGTAATCTTACGACATATAATGTTATAAAAAATGACTCACTTTTTTCATTTGTCTCGGAGCTTCCCCAGAGCGTGAGCCTTGCGTGAGCCTTACGTTAGCATCGCATCAAAGCACCAAGGTCGTGGCCGACCATTCGTCTTCGGCCATTTACAGCAGCTTGACTACCGGCTCAGGCGGGGCCGGTTCAGCGTGGACCATGTAAGCCGAAGCTATCATAACTCCGCTCTGTCCACTGCTAGGTTAGTTGTGCAGAGATTGGAATAGAGAAAAACATAAAAGTGGTTTAGTTAGTGCACAGCTGTAGATCCTTAGCCCAGTGACTTGTTCGCCCCTGGTCCAAGGCTCCTGTATCAGGCCGATGTCGACATCCTTCTCCCTCAGAAGGACCGTGAGATTTGCTAAAGCGTCCGAGCTGCGCTTCAGGTTAATCTGCACGTTGCTCGATGTTGTTTGTTGATAGGGTTATGTCCGGAGTCTTATCGTCGATGACCCTGTCGTCAAACAATTTGTTGGTGTCATCGACCTCCTCCTGCACCTCGTTTGGCTAAGAAGACCTTGATCATGGCCTTCCTAACGCCGTACCAAACATTGTGGTCGTTGACCTCTAGCTGCGGCAGGCAGCGTTGGTTAATAAGAAGGAGGAAAGGCTGACTCGTCTTCATCTCCTTCTCCGCATTGAGGATGGTCCAGTCCGCTATAAGGAGATCCGGGTTCTGTGCCCTCAGACCTGCGATCACCCTTGCATGGTCAGTTTGCGGCTTAGGTAACCAGATGCGGGCTCTGGGTCTCCTTGGGATCTCCCTAACCTAATCTTGAAGCCGGCCCGTGTATTGCTGACCTTAGCCACGCATTCCGCCAGGGAGCTCCTGGAGAACCCATCGTCGCGCCTGGTAGCCCGGGATAACCCACTTATTCGATAGTAGGCGACCGTCGTCGTGGTTCTAATCCACCAGAGCCATAGCCAGACTTTCACTGGCCACATCGCTAAATTTCTTTTCCTTCCTGGCGAAGTTTGTCGCCCTTGGCTTACCCTCCGGGTCCTTCGCGCTCTTAGGTGCGCTCTCGCTCACATTCTGTGATCGATTGCGCTTCGCCTGAGAGGGCTGGATCGCCTCGGGGTTTTCGGCCTTATAGGCCTCATATTTCGCGATCTCTGATAAGAATTTCGCCTTATCCTCCGCATCTCTGGGGTCGGTCTTACCGTCTGCCTCGTTTTTGGCTATCTTGCCGAGAACGAAGCGGGTCCTGCTGACCTTCGCCCGTCTCTAATGGTGTGTCAGTTTGTTTATCTCTTTTGTGGTGCCTGACTGAGCCCCGGTTTTGTGATCGGATTGGGGAGTGCTGCTCACTCTCCCATCGGATCCCGATTGGGCCTCGGTGCCTTACTTGGCATCGACGGACCTTTCTCGTCGGTCTCCGATTTTTTATGAGACTTTGCGACCAGAATCCGCCTCATCGTCTCCTTCTTGTCCATAGCTCAGGTTTTCTGGGCCTTATCCTCTCCCGGGAGTTCCGAGGCTCGGCATTGTTTAATCACTTTCATACCATGATCGCCAGCTTTGCTCGGCAAGGGAAGCGCAGCGGGCCAGAGGGGGGTTGGGGCATAAAGAAGGGTCGGCCGCAGCTTGTCCTTCATGTCCTTCAAACTCACGCCTACAGTGGTTAACTACTAATGGAATAAAAGTTCTAGATGAAAGACGGGGAACATGAAAATTGATCTGGCCTACCAGGTAGGGGCTCTCCACATCATCGTGAATAAGATTATTCAAAAAGAGTAAGACTGTAATCTAAAGTTAGCAATGCCAAGGAGGGCAAAAAGCAAAAAGTTCTGTTGGACGGATTCAATGCGGCTACTATGGACTCCGAATAGATGACACATGAACCATACTCCAACATAGGGCGAACTAACGAAGTAAAGAGAGCTTTCGTTACATGAGGAGAATCGAATCCCTTCGACCACCTTTTGATGAATCCAAGCTTGCCTCTGGCTTTGTTAACCATACAAAAATTATGTTCGGGGAACGAAAGTGAAGGATCCAGGCGGACAACCAGATACTCAACTAGAGTAATTATTTCCAAAGAGCAGTCGTTAAGCATATAAGTGGCAAACAGGGGAGTGACGCCTGAACATGTCATCAGTTTGCATATAGAGCTGTTGAGATATAATTTTTTTTTATATGGAAGTTGATGTACTACGGTCATCCCTCAATTAGCCCTTATGAGACCAGGCACTTGCCTGTTAGGGTAAGGTATTAGTAGACGCGATGGAAAATATAGAAACGAGTACGAGGAAATGATAAATATAAATATCTACAATCAAATACCGTTTGCTACCGCACGTGCATGCACTTTTCTGTGTAATTAATTTGCCTTATAAATCACCTTTTAGTTTGTGCTAAGACGGTTATTATATCTTATCTCACTTTTCCCCTTTGTTTTTATTTTTTACTCCACCGCTCGTGTGTTATTTGCTGTTTGCTGCTTCTAAGCGGTCAATAGATTTCAGGGCTCTTGTGACTTCTGCTGCTTAACTTTCTCATGTGCTCTTCTGTTCTCTTCCCCCTCTTGAATTTTTTTGGTACTTTTAGTGTGTTCAGCGGTTCTAAGGTTGCGAATATGTCCCAGAAAGTCGTGTGCAAAGTTAAAAACGGCCAAAATGGTTCTGAGATCAGGAACGATCAAAGATTCAGTCGTTGTGGCATCGGAAGGCGCTCAGCCAACAATTTCCGTGTCCTCCGTTTTGTCCAATGCGGAGTCCAATTCTTTGGCTCCGCAAAATCCCTTAGAAAAACCGACCCAGGGTCCAACATTGCCCGGATTACCGGCCGTGGTTGGTAACAATTCGTTACGCAAGCCCCTCACAGAAGTCCCACCTTCGAAAACAATATTTGTTTCGAGGCTTGCCCCTGATCTCGAATCTGAAGATTTTCTAGCCTTTATTCAAGGCAAAATACAAGCTGGCAATGTCAAGGTGGAAAAATTCAAATTTTCGTATGCCAGAGACATTTCATCTTTCAAGATAATTTGAAAGCTCTTTGACATTATTTGATCGGGTGACTTCTGGCCCGAGTACGTTATAGTCCAGGAGTACGAGGCTCGAAATAAGAGAAATCGACCTGTGGGAGTACAACTGCCCAGGCCGTCGCAACCCTCTGTGTCCATAGTTTCACCTTCTGTCCCAAAAAAACAAACCTCTTCCTTACTACTTTCTAAGCTTTCTATATTGTATTCGGATAGCTTTTCCTTCGCATCCCAGGTGATCGTATTTACTGAAACCTGGTTGAAGTTTATGCTCCGAAATTCTTCCAAGTAAGTACACAATTTATAGATTAGATCGCCAGCTCCAGCGTGGTGGTGGAGTTTGAATTGCCATTGACTTCTGCCTCATCTCTGAACGGTTGGTATCTAATGACTTTTTTGACATTGAAGTTTATTCTGCAAACCCCTTATAGAATGTTTGTAGTTGTTGATCTTCGCTTAACAAATCCATGCTGACATGGAGAAATTACTGATTGTAGTGTGTTAAAGGAACTACTTAGGAACCAAAAGGCCCCAGGGATCCAAAAAATGGGCAGATCCGACAATGCATTGCAATGGAGGAATTAATTTTTGTGACTGAGTTTGAGGATGTAGGGGGTACAGTGGTCAAATCGGGCTTAGGAAGAGTTATCCCAACAGGCCGTTTCTTTTTCTTAGCTTCAAATTCTTTGACAACAACATACTCAGGCCAGAATTTGGTTGAGCATATCGTGCCAAGAAATCATTTGGGACATTTATTTTGAAAGATGAAATATCCTAAGCATAAGATAATTTGAATTTTTCCACCTTTAATTTTAAATTTTCAGCTCTGACTTTGCCTTGTATAAAGGCAATGATATCTTCAGATGTTTGACCAGCGGAGAGCCGCGAAACAAAAATCTGTTTCGTAGGTGGAATAACAATGAGGGCTTGCGGTAAGGCAGGCTGAGTACCTGGCGTGCCCATATCAGCTGGTAGTTCCCTGGGAGATAAATTTACGGAGGTATGGGGGTCGAAATTTGTGATGCCATAGGAGACGAAAAGGAAATTAATGGTGGAACGTTTAATCCGATAGCAGTATCGGATACCGACTCTTTCCTAGCACTTAATCTCAGAATTCTAGGATTTTATTCTGAGGTTGAGGTCGAGGGCTGTGTCAACGGCGACTGCTGTTCTGATCCCGCCGCAGGTTGTTGGGATCCGTCACAATGCTGCGCTCCAGTTGCAAATCTTTTGCGCCTTGGAGACTCAATAACAATTCCTTAAAACTGCCCTTGATGTGCCGCAAAAGGGCGTCATTTCCCTTTCAACTTCACGACAGGCATCGCAACCGTAGCGCAAGCGGATATTTTTTCTCAACAGTCCGGCCGGCAACATCAATGCACTTAGCATGCCAAATGTTGTCACACAACCAGCATCCGATAAGCGATTTAGCGATAAGAGTGAGCGAGCTTAGATAACGTTTAGCTGCCGCGACAGAGCAACAACGGCTAAATAGGAGAGGTGCACAAAAGAAATACAAAAAAACAAAAAGAGCAAACACTGGCAGCACAATTAAATTGGAGAAAATAAATGGATTAAAACAAATTAATATAAGAGGACTATAAGGAACACAAAGTAGAAGCTTTAGGTAAACGTCGATAGTTTTAATGTAACGTTACTACACAAAAACGAGAGCGCATGAAAAATTCACGACCGTTCACTTGGAAGAGAATCAGGGAATCGTTAGCATGACACCATGCTTGAAAGTTTTCGAGATACGATTGTAGGTCTGATTGGCGTGAAATGTCCCTTTACTGCAAGCAAAATTTAACGTCATCAAAGTACATGAGTACTGTGGATTTGGTTGGAACCTGCGGCAAGTCAATGAAAAAAAATTTAAATAGCAGTGGACCGAGGTGAGAAGATAGCAAATAACTGCTATATAAAGTCCCTACCCTTACCTCTGGCCGAGGAAGGGAGTGTTCTTTAAGGATGTGATCCGACTCACAACACGACGATGTGGATTCCAATTTAAGCCACGAATAGCGAACAAAAGGAATTGTTTCTGTACCGATTCAAAAAGGTCCTGATACTTCGCGTACTGGGGAGACCATACGCATGAGCAGTATTCGAGAATGGGCCGAACAAGAGAGATGAATAAGAGTTTAGTAGTATAGGGATCGTCAAACTCTTTAGACCAGCGCTTAACAAAGGCAAAGACGCCCTTAGCCTTGCCAACAATAAGTAGTAAAGAGTAGCTAGCAAGAAAGCAAGTATTCCGATAAAAAGACATAAATTTGCATTTTGAGTAGTTGAGAACCAACAAATTATTGGAGCACCAAGAATCCACGTTGTTCAGATTTGTTTGTAGTAGCGTATGTGACGCAGGGTTTGTTAGAGGCAAGCATAACTTTACATCATCGGCGTACATCATGACCTGGGAATGAGCAACAACATCAGGCAAGTCGTTTATGAAAAGAACAAAAAGAAGAGGTCCGAGATGGCTCCCTTGCGGAACGCCAGAAAAAACGAGTATCGGAAAACAGATCCTTAAAAGCAACTCTCTGAGTGTGGTTAGATAGATATGCTGCAGTCAAGCAGGACAACAAAGGAGGGAAGCCTAATAAAGAGAGTTTTTTAGTAATAACTGGTGATTTACTGAATCAAACGCTTGGCTTAAATCAACGCATCAAAATCAAGATAACGTGTGTCTGGGTATTGTCTTTAAAAGAATTTCTAATAGCAGCACAGAACTCCAGAAGGTTTGTTGTGGTAGATCTCCCTTTCATAAAACCTTCCTCCGAGAAGGACAAAAGTGAACTACATTGGTGTTGTAGTTGATCAGTAATTAAGAGTTCGAAGAGCTTGGGAATCGCACTAAGTTTAGCAATGCCTCTATAATTCTTAATATTATACTTGTTTCCTTTTTATGAAGGTTAATTATGAATGATTCTTTCCAATTGTCAGGAAAGACCGATAACTTTAGAGATATTTGAAAAAGCTTTGACAAAGGACTACATAACGCATTAGCACAGTTTTTCAAAACACAACTAGGCACAAAGCCGGGACCGGAAGAAAAGGATGGCTTAAGGGATGTCAGGTTCCAAAGAACATCGTCCTCACTGATTGTGGGCATAAAAATGCTTTTGGAATGTGGAAGAGAGTATTTGTACAAGGATTTAGAATCGAGACAGGTAGACGAGTACGTAGGATGTACGTAGGGATGTACGAGCATGAAACATAGACAATGTAGTCAAAGACTTGAATGCGAACAGTAACAAACCCAAAAATGCAGTCAAGACAAATAATCGAAGCCAAATTAGACTCAAGGCTGGATTTGACAGCGATAAGAACACCGGCGCCGATGCGCGATAGACGGTCGTGCCTGTAGACAACGTAGTTGCCAGCAAAGAGTTCAGAGTCACAGACAGAGAAGTTAAGACACGTTTCCGTAAAAACAATTACGTCAGCATCGAAAGAGACACTATTAACGTGTAATTTACTAAGTTTCCCCAGTAAACTACGAA
>VNJN01007849.1:0-18351 GCA_008042485.1 Drosophila mayri
TTTAAACTTCTTTACGGTTTCAGAATTTCACAATTTGTAACTAGCTCATAAGTGAATGAACCGAAGTTCGGTGGGCGGCAGAGAGAGAGAGCGGGTGGAATCGTAAGTCTGCAGAGAGAGGGGGGAAATTCGGCGGGCCACGCGTCGCGAAATTGTTCTTTATAGCTAACTTTCGGCATTATCTGACTTGTCTTTTTTGAAAAATGTTCACCAGTATTTTTTTAAACTTCTTTACGGTTTCAGAATTTCACAATTTGTAACTAGCTCATAAGTGAATGAACCGAAGTTCGGTGGGCGGCAGAGAGAGAGCGGGTGGACTCGTAAGTCTGCAGAGAGAGGGGGGAAATTCTGCGGGCCGAATTATAAGTAGAGACTCGCAAGTCGTTCGACTATTTATTAGGGTTGTTGATAATATATCAAAATATCAAAATATCGATATTTTGTTTTTAAAATGATATATTTATATCGTGATATTTTTTTTGCCCAAATATCGAAATCGCGATATTTTTTTTTGATATTTTTTGATATTTTTTCCTCGGTCACTCTGATTTCAATCTTAAAAGTGACACAAATTAATTTGAACAACTGAAAAATTACGGCTAAAAAGAAAAGCGCGTAAAGAGTACGTAAAGAGAGTATGTAAAATCCAATTACTTAAAATTAACAGGCGGCACTGCAAAGTGCTTGCATTGCGAGAGAGTGATTAAGACGAGCGGAAACGCTATTATATTTTTGTTAGTTTTAGTTATAAATTTAGGATTAAGGATGTATTATAATACGCACAATAATAATATAAATAATAAAATAAAATTAAAAAAATAAAATAAAATATAAATTAAATAATACATTTTATAAAACTTGTCGTCTTTTATTGTGTAAGGAAAAAAAATTAAAATTAAAAAAAATATCAAAAAATATCAAATATATCGATATTTTGTAGTGATATTTTTAAATATTATCATCAAATTTTTTTATAAAAAAAATATCATCGATACGATATTTTTAAAATTTTCGACATCCCTACTATTTATTGGGAACCCAAATCCGGAGATTCTGGTCGCCTATCCAAAAAGTGACTTTGGCTGCTGACTACTAGGAGTGGGCTACTAGAGACTTACCGCTCCTGATCGCTGTCGGCTGCTAAGTCCTTTCTGACGGCCGGCGGCCCGCATTATATAGGGCCTGGCGGGTTCCAGTGTGACCAGCGCGATCGGCTGCTTCCTCTTCCATCCTTGTCCAGTGTGCCCCGAGCCTTCAGTGTGGCCCTTACTTGGCGCGCGCGCGCATTCAATTCAAATGTCCCTATTATGTGCGCGGGACGCGTCACAGAGTGTGGCCTTTCAGAATCGGGGAAAGGGTATCAGCATAGAGCGAAAGGTTATCAGTTTCATCCTTTGGCGATGAAATTGAAGACTGTATTTTGAAATTCCAGACATCAAGGACGCGTTTGTAGGTTTGAAACACAAGTTTGCACCATTTAAAAGGCGCAATCTTGCAGTCACACCACCCGCCGGTGCCATTGATTTTTCTATGGCCTTAAAAACATTATAAATATAATTATATTCATTTTCATATAATTTCCCTGACACGCTTATAGCCTTAGTCTCTATTGACTGTCGTATGGCTTTCGCGAATAAATGACTTTTTGTACTGAAAATTAAAAAAAATTATTAAAATTGGTATACAAAAAAATTTTTTAATTTGTATAAAAAAAATATGTATTTTCCCAAAATATATGGGGGAAACTTCGGTAAGTCCATAATTTTCTGTAGAGTTTTATATAATAATAATAGAAATGCGAATATTTTTTATCAAACATGGTTTTATTGTAATTAAGCTTAGATTTATTATACACTTATATATTTCATGTTTTGTGTCGAAAAGGCGCTCATTTGCAAGAGATAGTGTAATTTCCATTGCAGGCTCGAAATGTCCCGTACGTTTACTCGCTCTCTCCCTCTTTTTCAGAGCTTCCAAGATATAGTGCATTCAATCCGCTCTATCAATATAGATTTAGGTTCCTTATGTTTTTTTATCAAGATAGATTTAGGTTCCTTATGTTTCCGTTCCAATTTAAATGCACTTCAATGGACTTCCGAAGCCCTAAGGAAGCGAATCTTTCTTTTCACGTTTTCATTTAATATCTCAAATTTTCACCAATTGCAATGGTCTACAAATGTAGTATTTTGATTTATGTTTGTTATGATTTATTTGGATTTATTATGATTATGATTTAATTTGTTTTATTTTGATTATGATTTATTTTGATTTTGATTTATTTGTTTCATGATTTATTTTAACTTATTTTATTTATTTTCATTATGATTTATGTTGATTTATTTTGATTATGATTTATTTTGATTTTGATTTATTTTTATATTGATTTATCAAAAAAATCTATGTACGTTAGTTTTGTTCAAAACGACTTTAAATACTCTTCAAATGTTTTTCTATCGAATAAAAAATAAATTATTTTTGAAAATTGTTAACCCACGTCGATGAATTGAGCGGATTAATGTAATTCCCAAATAATTTATGTAATTTTGTCTCATCAAAATACGAACTTATCGACAATGTATTTCCAAACATTATTTCTAACCACAAAAATAATGAATGGTTGAGTTAGCGAGCAATTTTAGCGGCTAAGAATAAAGATGTAGATGACCTGAACTACATAATTCAAAATAAGATCATCGGAATAATGCATTCAAATCGATTGGATGCTTCACAAATGAAGATGAAGCCAACTATCCAATAGACTTTTAATACTCTTTGGTACACAAGGTACTTAAGTAAAGAGCAACTTATGTACTAAAATACAGAAATAATAATGAAACATTTATGGAGGTATTTTTTTTTTTGTATTTTTTGCATTAAAAAAAAACACAATCTGCACATCTTATTTATTGACATTAAGGCGGAACATTAAAAATAATCTTTTTTTTCAACAATCTATTTATTAACCAAAATAAATGAGAAAAGAAAACAACTAGCCCTTCTACAAAACAAAAAGGGGCAAAACTAAGTTTGTAGGGTTTGGCTAGTAATATAATACCTCAGTAAAATTGATATATGTGCAAGATTTGTTTGATATGTTACTCCTATTTTAAGAGCTATAGGTGCGTTCTGAGTACACACGATTTTTCTCCTATGTCTCTCAATACTATATCAGGTATTGGTTTCTTATCGTGCTCTACCATATAGCACCGTTAGCCCAAAGAAGATCGCAAGGAGAGGTATTTAATAGAAAATTGATATATGTGCAAAAAGCTTCATTTACGTTTGGAGTGGGTTTCGGTAAGGTTCTAGTAAAACAAAGACAACAAAGTCGACTGTTTTTATTCTAAAATTTAATTATAAATTATCTTGTTTTATTAAAAAAAAGATTGGCGTTAAAAAAACAACATTGAACATCAAAAATGCCGCGAGCAAGCGAATTATCGAAAGAAGAGCGGATACAAATAAAAACTATGGCTGACTGTGGCGTCAAAGTAGGTGCTATTGCTAAAACATTAAATAGGCATCGAAATACAGTGGGAAACTTTTTAAAGTCACCCCAAAAATACGCCCAAAACAATCGAAAAGGTGCGATTCCCAAGATTGATAACCGCACTAAGCGCCACATTAGAGCTTTGGCAGCTGATAAAAATTTGAGTTGCTCCAAAATTAAGGCACAATTGAAGTTGCCAATATGTAGGCAACGAGTGCAACAAATTTGCCGAAGGGATTTGCACCTTACATACGAAGCCAAAGTCCCGAAACCGAAGCTGTTGCGGCGGCATAAAATGGCACGACTTGCCTATTACGAAAAATATAAATTTTGGACCACTGAATTTCAAAATGTCATCTTCAGTGATGAAAAAAAATTTAATTTAGATGGCCCAGATGGGAATCAAAAGTATTGGCGAGACCCCAGGCATCCCAGGCAAAATTGCCATAGACGCAACCATGGTGGTGGTTCCCTAATGGTTTGGGCTGCCTTTAGTCACTTTGGGAAGTCGCCTATATGCTTTGTTCCATGTCGCATGAATGCAGAAATGTATTCGAATCTCTTGGAAAGTGAGCTCGTACCATTTTCCGAAGAGTTTCATCCCGGAGATTTTGTTTTTCAACAAGATAACGCTCCTATACACGTAGCGCGGTATACGAAGACGTTTCTTGAAAGCAAAGGAATCGACTTGATGCAGTGGCCAGCTTTAAGTCCGGACTTAAATCCGATCGAGGATCTTTGGGGCATCCTTTCAGCCAAAGTTTTCGGAGGTGGAAGGCAATATGAGACCCTAAAGGACCTAAAGGCGGCAATTGTAAAGGAATGGGCATCAATTGATGTAGCTGTCCTCCAAAACTTGGCAAATTCAATGCCAAAGCGAATAAAATTATTAGATCAGCAAAAAGGAGACACTATTCAATATTAATAACATAGTTAAATTATATAACAAATGTATATTCGTAGTTTAAAAAGTTTTGCACATATATCAATTTTCTATGAACAATAGTTTTAAGATCCTGTCTAGTTAACAAACAAAAATCTATTAAATATTTGTTAAGTTTATTCAATTTGTACATTTACTACCTACATAAATAAAATAAGTAAAATAATCTAACATGAAGGAGTTAAGAAAAAATCAAGAAAAACACGTTGCACATATATCAATTTTACTGAGGTAGTGTTTTACTTGATAACCTTCCTGAAAATGCTCTACAGAGATTACGTGTTATATTGGAGGGAATTTTTCGCGAAGAAGAAGAGGAAGATATTGCTAAAATTAATGTTAAGAAAGATGATAGAGGTTACATGAACGCTAGTAAAAAGGCTTGGGGAGATATTAAATTGGAGTATCCTGAGGACGCTTTTCTAAAATCAATACCTTTAGCGAGAGTTGTAGGGGCGACACCAAATAAGGGATAAGAACATAGTTCAATTGAGAATTGAGAAACTAAAGAGAGGAAACGTGCTTCATTTTGACTTAAGAGATGGACTAGCATGTAGAAAGAATGGGGAGAATTCGTATTGTTTATGTGCGCCTGTTTGTATGAAGGAACAGTTAATCAGAAAATTGGAACACTTCGGACACTGGGACACTAGGCAGCAAACAAATGAGTTGATGATTTAAGAACTTATTGGTTTCCAGAAATAAGAACAAAAGTGGAGCATATTATAAGAAACTGCCTTTCGTGTATTTTGCATTCAGTGCCGAGATGTATTCATGATAGAACTTTTCATAGTATTCCTAAATCTGATATTTAATTTCATACACTTCACATACACCATTTAGGCACCGAGTATAATTTTAAAGAGAAATCATCTTTTGGTTGTTATTGGTGCTTTTACAAAGTTTATAAAGCTCTTCCATGTAAATACTTCTAGTACAAGAAAGCAGGAGATGCGTGAAGTAAATATTTTGATTTCTATAGCCGACCCCATAGGATTATATAGGATCGCAGTGCTTGTTTTACGCCTCTTGAGTTCACCATCTTTTGCCAAGATCGAGACATTGAGCATTTGAAAGTAGCCACTGTAGCGCCAGGTGGAGCGTGTAAACCGGGTATTTACGCTAATGATAGGAAAACTGGCAGATCCTCTTAGTTAGTCCGATTGGTATAAACTATTTAATAAAGTCGAGTACGCAATTATTAATGCGCTACATAGTAGTAACACCCAAGTAGCTCCTAGTGCTCTTTTTGTGGGGTGATACACAAAAGATCTGTAGTCGATGAGCTTTCTGAGTACTTTTTTTTTGTCTTTGGACGTTGATACACTACGGTCAGTACACTCAAGTTTCCCTTATGAAACTAGGCACGTGCTTTTAGGGTTAAGTATTAGGCGCGATGGAAAGAAACTACCGGTGTTCTGCCTGAATGTTTGCTTGCATGTGAACTTAGTGGATTAGTATTAAAGTTTTTATTTTAGGAAGACAATCAACTTGTAAAATTAATGAGTACAAATCATTACGTTGGAATTAAAATTTTCAGTTTAGGAGGAGAAGAGAATGAATAACACAATCAAATGCTTTGCTAAACTCAGTCTTAATTTGAACCTTCCGTTTCAAGGTTATTATGGAAGCCCCTTATAATGAAGAAAATAAGCTCCAGAAGGGGAGTAGCTGTTGATCTTCGCTTAATAAATTCATTCTGACATGGCGAAATTACTGATCTACAAAGGGGCTCCGAATGTGGAGTAATAATTTTTTCGATAAGTTTAGGGATGGCCGAAAGCTGGGCCAGGCAGATAAACTGGCTTTATTCGATGAAAATCTAAAAGGGGAGAGCTTTCTTTTAAACATGGACAGAATATTAGGTTCGATCTAGGCAAGTTATAGGAATATGTCTGATTTAGGTCAATGGAAGGGGAGTATGTTGTTTGAAAAAACTGGGCAAAAAGATCGGCAATTGCCTGATCGCCCTTCACAGTTGCGTTTGCAAACGAAAGTGATGAAGGTTACCGCCTTACGTTTAGTATTAACAAAATTATAAAACGGTTTAGGGTCCTGAGAGAACTGGACCCTGCAACGAGTGAGTGCGTTTGCAAACGAAAGTGATGAAAGTTACCGCCTTACGTTTAGTATTAACAAAATTATAAAACTGTTTAGGATCCTGAGAGAACTGGACCCTGCAACGAGTCAAATAGTTTTTGTAACACCGTGCGTTCAGAACGGTGAAGTTTGACCGAGCCGATATATAATTAGAAAGGTCAGAACGAGAATCGGTTTTTCTAAATTTCGTGTACAACCTTGACTTAACATTTTTCAAGCGACTCAGTTCTTTAGGAAACCAAGGTGGTTTATTTGAAATTGAGGGATAGTATAATGGAACACATTCCGAGAAGAATGAATTCATCGCATTGTAAAAAATGTATACGACATCAGCCATGTCAGTGCACATGTATAAGTCAGACCAGTTAAAGTCCGAAATAGAATTATTCAGCCGGTCGAAATCAGACTTGCGAAAGCAGTAAACTCTTTTGGCTGGTCTATCAGATATTTTCTGTATATCAGTGCCAATATCGAATGTCACATCGAAAGCAGGATGATAGGGATCTTCAGGTTGCATCAGAGGCGCCACCCTCGCTAAACTGACACTCGTCAGAGACAAAACAATGATCAAGCAAATAGCCCCAGGGATATTAAAATCACCCAAGACTATTAAATGATCTCTATCAGAAAGCATATTGGAAACCATCCGAATGGAGGAAAGGTGGTTCCAAAAGATAGGCAGTTCCTACAATGGAGAAATGTTGGAACATGTAATAAAAACAAAGCGACCATTAAATGATAGCTTCACACAAAGGAATTTAACATCGTTGGATTCCTCGAACGTTAATAATTCTCCAACATTCAAACCCATGAGCCTGAAAGGCCGATCTAGCCGATAAATCGATAACGCAGCTGGAAAAAACTTCGGAACTAAGAATCTCCGGCTTGAACCAGGTTTCTGTGAACACAATAACATGTGAGGTGAATTCAAGGCTATCAGAATACAATTCTCATAGGAAATGAACAAAAAGGTATTTCGTTTTTTTGGGCACAGTTGGAGGACGTAGAGGGCACAGTGGTCAGATCGGGCTTGGGAAGAGTTATTCACACAGCCGTTTCTTTTTCTCAGATTCATATTCTTTGACGTCAACATACTTAGGCCAGAATTTGGGACAGCATATTGTGCCAAAGAATTCATTTGGGACATTTATTTTGAAGGATAAAATATCCCTAGCGTAAGAAAATTTAAATTTTTCCACCCTTAATTTTAAATTTTCAGCTCTTACTTTACCTCGTATAAAGGCAGTGACATCTTCACAGGTTTAACCAGGGGAGAGCCGCGAAACAAATATCTGTTTCATAGGTGGAATAGCGATGAGGGCTTTTGGTGAGACAGGCTGAGTGCCTAGAGTGCCCATATTGGCCGGTAGTTCCTGGGGGGATACATTTACGGGGCTATGCGGGGTCAAAATTTGTGCTCCCATAGGAGACGAAATTGAAATTTGGAACGTTTAGTCCCACAGCACCTTTGGGTACCGACTCTTTCCTAACACTTGACCTCAGAATTCTAGGAGTTAATTTCGAGGTCGAGGGCTGTGTCAAAGGCGGCTGCTGTTGAGAGCCCGCTGCAGGTTGTTGGGATCCGTCGCAATGCTGGACTCCAGTTGCAGTTTTTGCGCCTTGGAGACTCATTTAATAGCGTAAGGCTATTAAATTGTTTATCAAGCGCTAAAAAGATGTTATGAGTTTTGTTAAAACTCGATAACAACTCTCTAAAACTGCCTGTGGTTTGCCGCGTGAAAGATGACATTTCCCTTTCAACGTCACGACAGGCATCGCAACAGTAGTGCAAGCCGATATTTTTTCTCACATCATCAACAGTCCGGCCGGCAGACCCATTGCACTTTGTATGCAAAATGTTGTCGCATAACCAACAGCCGATGGTGAGATCACTGTACAAAACAACCTTTTTACAAGTTTTGGAGAAACAGGCGATATCAGAAGACAT
Source organism: Drosophila mayri (assembly GCA_008042485.1). Lineage (NCBI taxonomy): Eukaryota > Metazoa > Arthropoda > Insecta > Diptera > Drosophilidae > Drosophila > Drosophila mayri. The sequence goes on from VNJN01007849.1 coordinate 8,482, forward strand.
TTTCCAGACTTACCACTGTACTTGATTAAGGTAGTGGCAGCACAATTAAATAATGAATATATAATGAATAATTAAAGGGATTAAATGCATAAATTAATATAGCTGCATGCAAACGATAGGTGAACATGAACTATAAAGAACACAATGTAGAGGTTTTAAGTAAGTTATTCCACAAAATGAGAGCGCAAGAAAAAACACGACTGTTCACTTGGAACGTGGGTATGCAACGGTTAATATTCAGAATTCCCAGAAGCGAAATAAAGAGTCATATAGTAGAAAACATAGGAAATGTAGATACTACTGTAGGAATTTATAAGAAGTTGCTCTTAATTACCGTGGGCCCTATAATATAAGTCGTGTGCTTGATAATAATTGATACAAAGTCGTTGATATTGATTTGTTTTTGAATATTATAATAACGTTTATTGGAGATAAAATTACTAATAAACGATATTATTATAAAAAAAATCAATATCAAAAGGAACGAGAACAGAGACACTCGTGAAAAGTTAAAAATAAAGAAAATAAATAGTTTACAATATACACATAAATATATTATATATTGAGCGGTTTTATGATTGGAAGAGCGGATTTGAAGCTCTATGAAATGGGAGTCCGGTCTAAAAGGAAAATAGAGAGCGTACAGGCTATTTCGCAGCTGCAATACTGCGATACAAGCTCACTTTTCTGAATTGAATCAAGTTAAATCTTATGAAAATATATGTTTATTTATGCGATTTACCAAAATGTAAATTTTTTCTGCAAAACTATACAATCAAAAATGTAAAAAAAACTATTACCTATCTAATCTTTATTCCACCACAAGCACAAAATGAATAAATTCATTGCTCGATGACTTTATTATATCAGCGAACACAGAATTAATTTTATTGCTTCTATTTTCCTGCGCAGACGTGAGAATGTTCTGTTTTTATAAAACATGGGTTGCTTATGACATAGCTCAACAGTTATAAAGATGAGGTCAGCCCAGATATTTGTTTTTCTCTGCTGTTGCTCCTCATGGTTCTTGCTCGGCGCAAACAGTTCCATAGATAAAGATGCCTGGTTACGTCCTGGTTGTCATAAAATGGGAAATACGCGAAAAATATCTATTCCCGATTGCGTGGAGTTTACCATAACCACAAATGCGTGCCGTGGATTCTGTGAATCGTACTCCGTGCCTTCTGTCCCCTGGGCGGGAGCAACGCTTACAGGTTTATTTAAACAACCTAAACCAGTGGTGAGTGTCGGACAATGTTGCAACATTATGAAATCTGAAGAGGTAAGTCTAGCTTAAAGTTGTATTTTACTTTTATAAAACTATTTAATTATAGATACAACGTCGAGTTTTGTGCATAGATGGCATTCGCAACGTCACATTTAAAAGCGCTGTATCATGTAGCTGCTATCACTGCAAAAAAGACTAGATGCGAGAGGAAGCAATTAATTAACTTAAATACCTGAGCCATTTCTAAATATTATGTTTCAATAAAATATATACATATACTAGCGGACCCGGAGAACTTTGTCTCGCCCCAATTTCCCGACTTCATATAACCCCAGAGTAATAATAGAACACTGGTAATTCAAATTTCATAACAATTTCTTTGACTCGAAATCAGTGGAGAGCGATGTGATAAACAAAATTTTCGTTTTGTTATACGGTGCAAAAATAAATAATGATGACGGCTTTCCCTCACGCGAACAGGATACGTAGCCGTATTTGCCCTTGATGATCGTCGCTTGAATCACGTTGTTCATCAGTTTCTTAACGGAAAACCGCTTACCATTGCATAATCTCTGATGATTTAGATTCTGCAGCATTTTAATAATTGATCCCACCTTTAGTTGCAAATTATGCGGTGGAGTTCCTGGCACATCCAGTGACTTAAAAAATTCTGTCAGATAGTTGGTCACTTTATCCTCGTCGGTCACGCTGTCAACGGATCTGTATGAATGCAGTTCGCCAGCGATTTGACTTTGAATAACGAAATATAAACTATCTACGTCTATTTTCTCGCTCCTAGTCCGTTTGCCCGTTCACTAATCCAATCGAGATTTTTATAATTTTGTGCAGTGTCGGGAATCACTTTTGTGATGAGCTCCTCTTTTGATGATGTTGTGACGCGGCTCGCGCACAATATATATAAATAATGTAAAAAGAAAAACAAAATAAAACGAATAATGTAAAAAGAAAACAAAACAAAATGAAGAACCATGTGCGAAATAAATAATGTAAAAATAAAACAAAATAAAATGAAGAACCATGTATAAAATAAAATGTACAGAAACTGTAAAAACAAAACCCAATGAAGAGACCATATACAGAAAGGAAGATGAATCAAATAAAAGGCAAACCATAAAACTTCCACCAATGTTTGAATTAAACTACGCGCGCGCACCAAAAAAGGAGCACACTAATAGACAGGGGCACACTCGGACGGAACAAGAGGAAGAGACTGATCGCGGTGGGCATACTAGATCGAGCCAGGCCCTATATAAAGCGGACCACCCGCCGAAGCAAATCACTTAGCAGCCGACAGCGATCGAAAGCGGTAAGTCTCTAGCAGCACACTTCCAGTAGTCCGCAGCCAAAATCATTTTGCCCGCAAACCGAATCTTAGGATTTGGGTTGCAAATACATAGCCGACTTTCGAGTCCGCCAGTTGACTTCCGAGTCCGCCAGTTGACTTTCGAGTCCGCCCGACGACTTTCGAGTCCGCTCGATGACTTTCGAGTCCGCCAAATGACTTACGAGTCCGCCCTTCTCAAAAGACTTACGAGTCCGCAAACCAGAAGACTTACGAGTCCGCCTTTCTCGGAAGACTTACGAGTCCGCAACCAGAAGACTGACGAGTCCGCCCTTCTTAGAAGACTTACGACTCCGCCCCCCGAAAACTTACGAGTCCGTTTCTCTTAGAAGACTTACGAGTCCGCACCCCAGAAGACTTCCGAGTCCCTTTCTCTCAGAAGACTTACGAGCACCGGGGACTTACGACTCCCCTTTCTCCGAGGACTTCCGAGTCCATGCACTGAGATGCATCGAGACGCGAGAGGCCACGAGACGCGAGAAGCCATAGACGCGAGAGGCCATAGGCGCGAGAAGCCGTAGACGCGAGAAGCCCGAACGGCCGGAACCAGGCACCTGTGGAGTCCCGAAGTTGAGTACGCAAACTCTGTTAGCAATCGTACAATAAAGCTATATCTAAGTTAACCGAATTTTCCCGACTGTTCTTACTGGGAGGCGAGCAAACTTCTCTTCCAGCTACCACTCGGACTAGCTCATACTGGGCGGATCCTGGCCGTCCCTGAGTTATCCGGGAATCTGCGGCAGACCGTCACAGCTGGCGCCCGAGCAGATAAGATTGGTAGTATGAGAGGACCCGTAACCGGAAGAGCATGTCCAGCTGTGTGTACATGGCACCAAAACAACGAGTTGATCCAGTACGCAGAGGAATTCGAAGTAGACGCATCAGGCAGGGTAGAAGACTTACGGAAAGAATTATTGACGTTCTCAAAAAGAACAGATCACACAGAGAGCGTAAAGCAGAAACTAACACTTTTAGCGGAAAAATATAGAAGAGAAAGGAGCCCAGCAAGAGCACCAGTCATCATAGTAACAGAGGAGAACACGATGAAAAGCCCAAGGAAAGAAATGCATGGGAGAAGAGTAAAAAAGGTGATCATCGACCGAGTACGAGGATGGGGGTTCAAATTGTATTGCTTGTAGTACTAGCCCGTAGTGTATCCTAATTTTTCCTCGACCTTTTCTATGTTTTCCTTCTCTCGCGTCGGTCGGTTGGGCGGGAGGTGGGCGTGGGACTCGCGCGAAAAAAAAAATAAAAATATCAAGGGGCAACGAAACCACTAGAGTTCTTAGAAAAAATAAAACAGTGGGCAAAAGGATACGGTATGGAAATGGACCAGCTGATTTAGATAATGCCATTCATCCTTGAGGGACTAGCAGCAGATTGGTGGAACACACCACCCACAGAGATCAACTCCTGGGAGCAGCTACAAGAAGAGTTACTAGAATACCTTCTGCCACCAAGGTACGAGGAACAAGTAGAGCAAATCGCCCAGATGAAACAACAAAATCAAGCTGTACAAAGAAGGAACGCATTCAAGACGTTAACCGAATTCCTAAAACTAGCAGAGGAAGTGGAAGAAGTCGAAAGCATGGAGAACGGGGATAGTTCCGAAAAACTACAGCCGATAAGATTGGAGACATGCCTACGATGCGGGGGCAGAGGACACACAGCCCGCAGTTGTGGGAATCTACCAAGGCTGGGTCTGTGGGAAGAACGGAGTCAAAACAAGCGAATGCTACAGGGCACAGACGGGAAACGCACAAGGCCTGAGCATTTAAATCTGGCGACTCGGGCCAAACAGAAAGAGCCAGAAGAAAGGAACGACCTAACGTGCGACGGATTCCAAATCGTCGCAAGGATAGGAGTCGGGGAAAGGACGGTGAAAGGAATAGTAGATAGAATAGTAGAAAAGTAGTAGTAAAAGTAGTAGAAGTGTGATCAGTAGGAACTCATACCAAGACCTGAGAGAACACGGTCGGTGGATCGGAATACGAGCAAAAATAACGCTAGCCAATGGGAGGGCGCAGAGAGCGATAGGAGAATTCCATGCGGACATCAAATTTGGAAGAGTCACGTTCAGGATATTGTTCATGCATGATCATGAGGTTGCAGGGGGCATCTGACTAGGGATGGACTTCTTGGTGAAGGCGCAAAGCACGCTGAGGTGCAGGATGAACTTCATCCTGGACCAACTACGGGAAGCAAAGTATATCAGCACGATAGACCTTAAATCAGGGTACTGGCAGATCCCGATGGACAGGGAGAGCAAACAGTATACGGCATTCACGGTACTAGGACGCGGGCTGCTCCAATGGATAGTAATGCCGTTTGGGCTAATAACGGCACCAGCAACATTCCAACGGGTGCTAGATACGATTATCGGACCCGAAATGGAATCCTACGCCTTCGCATACTTTGATGACATCATAGTAATAGGGCGGACTAAAGAAGGACACCTTAAACGATTACAAGAAGCATTCAGACGATTGCAAAATACGAATTTAAGGATAAACCCGGATAAGTGTCATTTCTTCCAGGGAAAATTAAAATATCTGGGGGACGCGGTGAGCAACCAAGGCATCCGAACAGACCCGGAAAAAGTAGCAGCTATTCGATAACTACCCGCGCCAATGTCTACAAAAGAAGTTCACAGCTTCTTGGGGATGGCATGCTGGTATAGACGGTTTGTGCCAAACTTTACGAAACAAGCAGGACCGTTACAGGAACTAATCAGAAACGGACAAAAATTCGAATGGACTGAAAACGCCAGCACGCATTCGACAGTCTAAAAAAGAGCCTGACAGAAGCACAAGTTCTAGCTTGTCCAGACTTTACAAAACGGTTCAAACTACAAACAGACGCAAGCGACTTTGGGATAGGAGCGGTGCTTACGCAGGAAGCAGATGACGGGGAACACGTAATATCATTCGCAAGCAGATGGTTGAGCAAAACGGAGCAAAAGTATAGAGCAACTGAAAAAGAATGTCTAGCAATTCATTGGGGCGTCGAGAAGTATAAAATGTACCTAGAGGGATACTAATTCACGGTGGTAACAGATCACATGGCTCTGAAATGGCTTAACTCAATTAAAAGCCCCACAGGACAAGTGGCTAGATGGGCGCTAAGCCTGCAACCGTATCAATTCGAGGTCCAATACAGAAGAGGGAAATTCAACGTAGTGGCTGATGCACTCTCAAGACTACCACGAACAGAAGTAAAGGGACTAAAACACTAATATGACTGGATAAAACAGAAGATGGAAAAATTACGAAGAGAACCCAATAACGAGGAATACCAAATGTCTGGGGGAAGGTTGTATAAACGGATCGGGAACGGGAACGATAAGCAACAATGGAAGCTATGTGTCACGGCGAATGAAATACCGCAAATCCTGTCAGAGACCCACAGTAAAGCGGAAGCAGGACACCTAGGAACATTCAAAACAATTCGAAGAATTAGAACCCGATATTTCTGGCCAGGGCTAACAAGAGATTCGAAACGGTTTGTAAGAGCACGCGACAGTTGCCAGAAATACAAAGTGGCACAACAGAAGCCCGCTGGAAAAATCACCGGCCGAAAAACCAAACAGGCAATGGAAAAATGGGGCTTAAAACAGCAATTCACGGCTTCGTATACACCCCAGGAAAACCCAACGGAATGAACAAACAGAACTGTCAAAACAATTACTGCCCAGATGACAGGGGAAGATCAAACAAAATGGGACGAACATTTGCCAGAACTGATGCTGATGATGCTTTCAACAGCATCATTTCAGAAGCAACAAAATATAGCAGTGTCCGATAAGACCACCGAAGGGTCGGGGGTGCAAGAAGAAAAGGTTGAAGAGCGAGCCCATGTTAGTGACATAAAACCGTTTGTAGAGACGAACGAAATATCGCAGACACACGATACATACGACACACCAATTACCGCTCACGATACATACATACAAAAATAAAGCGAGCCCATGTTAGTGACATAAAACCGTATGCAGAGACGAACGAAATATCGCAAACACACGATACATACGACACACCAATGAGCGGTAGCTCACGATACACACGATACATAGAAAATGGGCTGGTGGCCACACTAAATTAAATTTCTATCACAACATTAGCATTCGAAGACACGAATAAACGTAACATTACAGAAACATATACTAATATTATAAAAGCCAACATGGAAATAACCCACGCTAATAAAGCTTGCACTCTCTTTGCTGGAGACATGCATCGATTCTCGCTAAGTGCGCGCAAATTCAAGAAGAGCAATATGGCGTCGGCGGCGACAACACGAGCCAAGTTGACGGAGGCCCAACCAATGCCGGGGGCGGTCCGCAAAAGAACGGAGCCGAACAAAATGGGAAGGAAAATTGAGGTGACGGAGGGGCACACTAATAGACAGGGGCACACTCGGACGGAACAAGAGGAAGAGACTGAAGAGCCAGGCCCTATATAAAGCGGACCACCCGCCGTAGCAAATCACTGAGCAGCCGACAGCGATCGGAAGCGGTAAGTCTCTAACAGCACACTTCCAGTAGTCCGCAGCCAAAGTGATTTTGCCCGCAAGCCGAATCTTAGGATTTGGGTTGCAAATACATAGCCGACTTTCGAGTCCGCCAGTTGACTTCCGAGTCCACCAGTTGACTTACGAGTCCGCCCGACGACTTTCGAGTCCGCCAGTTGACTTCCGAGTCCACCAGTTGACTTACGAGTCCGCCCGACGACTTTCGAGTCCACCAGTTGACTTCCAAGTCCGCCCGAGGACTTTAGAGTCCGCCCGACGACTTTCGAGTCCCCTTTTCTCCGAAACTTACGGGTCCACAAACAGAAGACTTACGAGTCTTCAAACAGAAGACTTACGAGTCCGCCTTTCTCGGAAGACTTACGAGTCCGCAACCAGTAGACTTACGAGTCCGCCCTTCTCAGAAGACCAGACGGCCGGAACCAGGCACCTGTAGAGTCCCGAAGATGAGTACCCAAACTCTGTTAGCAATAGACTTCTGCATGAATGTACCTAAAAGGGCTCATTCTAGAAATGGGTTCACTTTTTTACCTGTACAGTATTAATGAGTGTAAATAAGTAGGCTAAAAATGCATAATAAGAAGATAATATATTTTATGTTACAAAAGATTTTGTATTTAAAATATTCATGTTTGAGCGTTTTTCTCATATTAAATTTTTCGGGAACGAAAAAACCCTTTCGGATGCTGCGCTTTTTGCCGGAGTCGCAAATATTTGCAACTAATTTGGAAAAGCGTGGGAAAGCGGTCTTTATGGATTGACCACCACTTCAGAACGTCAAACTCCTCTTTATATTTTTATATGTGTTAATTTCTTCTTGTATCTATGATAAGCTACTGGTGTTTTTAATAGGTTCGAAATATTCCGCAAAAAAAAATTCTATGAAACTAGAAATGAATACATTCATGCAGAAGTCTAGTTAGCAATCGTACAATAAAGCTATATCTAAGTTAACCGAATTTTCTCAACTGTTCTTACTGGGAAGCGGGCAATGTGAACTCGTAAAAACTTGCCAGTCCAGTTAAAACATCAACAGAAATTTCACCATTGCCGAGCGCCAGCAGTTTTCTCGAGAATTCAGCAGCGGATGGGTCATTCTGCAATGTGACTCTCATGTTCGTGGTCAATTTAAACTTCTTGACATATCGCCACAAAGAGGACGATTATAGGCATTCATTAAATTCATCGGCAGCCATAGCTTTTGGGATGACGGGAAGCGTTTGACGAAAATCTCCGGAAACCAATATCAAAGCACCAGCAAATAGTTTAGAATCATCTCGTAATTCCTTCATTGTTCGGTCAACTGCCACCAAAGCTCGTTTATGCGCCATCGTGCATTCATCCCAAATGATGATTTGTCGCTGAATTCTAGCTCATCGGGCACGTTGGCACGTCAGAAGATTCATGGGTAGCTTCAAAGCGGAATGTGCAGTTCGACCGCCTTCCAAAAATGTAGCAGCAATGCCAAATAATGCAACAGCTCACGCAATTTGAGATTTTGACCAAATCGTTGCCACAAGCAACGAAATGACGAATGTCTTGCCTGTTCCACCAGGAATATCGATAAAGTATAAGCCTCCCGTTTCATCATCTACAACCTTCATTATCGAATCGTACACTTTTTTCTGCTCGGCATTTATAAATGGCACATTTGTACGAACTTTTTCGGCCAGGTTATCCTGATCGTAGTGTTGCTCCCGTTGAAATTCGCGATTGAAAGTATTGTGTACTAAAAGATTTGGCGCTGGCATTCCCAATGTCGATAGTAGACTTTCGCACATAAGCATGCACATGTCTTAGATCAGCTTCGTTGTACAAATTATTATAAATGTAAGTTTGTGTGTTGCCGTGGGCAATAAGTTCCTCCTCGGCTGGTCCCTTGTCTTTGTGAACACCAATATGATAAAGCAGACGATGGGACACGTAGCTGCGGCTGCAGGCTGCCCAATCAATATTATCCTAGAGTGCTCTAGAAAGTGCGATCCTAAGGGTGCGGGGGACAGCGTCCTCCGTTATGTTGTGGGCCGGTTGGCCGTGGAATTTCCAAGATGAAATACGAAGATTAGGTTGGAAGGGTAACTGCCCTTCATCAACTACTGGCCTAGAGACTCAGACAGTTCTTCAATGATAAAAGTTTAACGACGGTAGTCGGAGTGAAGTTTTATGAGCAGCAGCTCTTTATTTTTATGAATACAAAATCAAACTGAACTTAAGGCTAACAAAAGGGAAACTCATAGCGGCCGCTCCAATGGGTAGCGGTTGCCGGCTATGCACGAGCTTCCGGCCAGACGCTGTGTCAGCAATTTGGCCGGAGCGAGCCATCGGACGATCGGTCGTTGCCGTCGCCCGGTTAACTTAGTTAACTACTCCCCCCTCAAGATTAAGGCCGCCCTCGGCCGACCCTATCGTGGTGCCGTTGTCCACACTAACACGAGCCGGGCGATCGTTTATGATGAGGATACCATCATCCACTAGGGTGACGGGGTGCACGTCGCTGTGTTGGATGTCACAGTGTGCCACACCTCCAGCGTGGAGTTCCTGGGCGCATGATCTTCTTCGCGCCAGTTGACAAAATGTGGCTCCAGGTGACTCGGAGCAGTCTTTGACGGTATGGATCTCTCCGCTGCAATCTGCTATGACCTTGTCCTCTAACTTAAGCGTAGTGTCGTGGTGCGACACGGGAAAAACAGTAATTTTAATGCACGCTGCCTTAATTTTAGGGAATTTGATAATAAAGTGTAAAATGTTATCG
>VNJN01007862.1:0-12704 GCA_008042485.1 Drosophila mayri
ATTTTTTATAGTTAAGCGCAGTTCGTTTTCTCTGCGCAGGTCTTCGCCAGCCTTTTCTTGTAAAGCATTGGCAATGGCTGCCTGGATAACAGCGTGGAGCTGCTCTGGGTTTAGTGCCATATTTGTATTCAAAGGGGCACTAGAGGTTGCTTGTATTGGTGTGGAAGTGGTCGGCAGCTTCTCAGTGTCCGACCCCGAGTCGCTATCTGGCTTCTTGTCCCTATAAGTAAGGAATGGGGAGCTCATATGGAGCCGCGAATTGTGTATTTATATTCCAATAAAACTAGATCTACAAATAAGCTGCATGCCCATCAAGACGACTGGCCTGTGAGGGGCTTGCGGGGGCTGAGTCGCCGCTTCGGCAGTGACGGACAAGAATTCGCCGAACTCAGCCACTGCCCTGTTCAGCAGCAGCAATAAGAGGGGTGCGCGGGGTCCGGGTTTCCGCTATAGCAAGCGAAGTAGCGAAGCTAAACAAAGTTTGGGATACAAACGTCGCGGTGTCGGGTTCGTATGTCGGTGTGGGGTGGGGTGCAAGATTGTTGCATAAACAAAGCTGAGCAGCCGAATAAAGTTGCGACGCAAATACAAAGACTAATTTTTACTTTTAATGCGGGCAAAAAAGAATACAGTGAGACAAAAATGTTAAATTTAATGCCTGTAATTTAATGAGACGGTTCCGTAGACCAAAAATTATTTAAATGAATTAATAATTTATTTATTCCTCGGCGGCGTCCTTGCGCTGAGGCCGAGACCTATTTAATATTATTAATTTTAATAATTAATATTTAATATTACATATAAGCAGCCGTTCGGCACTGAGATATTAAATGCAAACAACACACAAAAAATAAATACAACAATAGCGAGAGCAAAGCGTATAGTTGTACGATTTAATAACTTAATTTCACAACGCCACCAAATAATGAGTATGTAAACACGAATTTATAGGAGCAGATCTGCAGAAAATATTTTGGCAGCGATATTATATTTATTTATTGAAATTGAAGTGTAAATGCAGATGTCGGAGGCTATAGGGACTGAAGTGCTTACTTACATGATCCCGTCCATATTGTAATGGGTATTTTTACGTTGAGCGCCAATTATTATAAATGTGATATTATATCGTGTGTTGCCGTAGGCAATAAGTTCCTCCTCGGCTGGTCCCTTGTCGTTGTGAACACCAATATGATAAGGCAGACGATGGGACACGTAGCTGCGGCTGCAGGCTGCCCAATCAGTATTATTCTAGAGTGCTCTAGAAAGTGCGATCCTGAGGGTGCGGGGGACAGCGTCCTCCGTTATGTTGTGGGCCGGTTGGCCGTGGAATTTCCAAGATGAAATACGAAGATTAGGTTGGAAAGGTAACTGCCCTTCATCAACTACTGGCCTAGAGACTCAGACAGTTCTTCAATGATAAAAGTTTAACGACGGTAGTCGGAGTGAAGTTTTATGAGCAGCAGCTCTTTATTCTTATGAATCCAAAATCCAACTGAACTTAAGGCTAACAAAAGGGAAACTCATAGCGGCCGCTCCAATGGGTAGCGGTTGCCGGCTATGCACGAGCTTCCGGCCCGACGCTGTGTCAGCAATTTGGCCGGAGCGAGCCATCGGACGATCGGTCGTTGCCGTCGCCCGGTTAACTTAGTTAACTTATATATGTTACACTGCCATGCACTTGAATAGGGGCAAGAATTTGTTTATGTTTCGTTTCATTTTTCTTTTAGTCTACTAAAGCTATTGGCATATGCTCTGCGGATTTCTGAAGAAGAAAACATAGGCAAACTACGAAAGTTAGAGAACGATTGCAAAAATTTATCTTTATAATTATTTTTATTGGTTTTGCTTTGATCATTCCCAAAATACTGCACTTTCTTGCATGCACTTGAATAGAGACAGGAACAAAAAAAAATGGTTTGTAAGGAATTATATATAACATTTTATTAACTTTTTTTTATTAAACATATGTCAAATTAAACAATTTTAATAATGTGTGTGGCGGCCACCTTCGTTGGATATAACTTCATAAATCTTATTAGGATTTAATCTTTCAATCTTTTCAGATGATCAGCTTGTCGAATAACTCTCCGAATTTTAATTAATATTTATATTTAAACGGTATGTAAATTGAAAAATAATAAACTTTGCCGAATGGACTTTGTCTCAGAATGAAGAAATCACGTCTGTCCCTATTCAAGTGCATGCAAAAAAGTGCAGTAAGCAAAACCAAAAAAATTATTGTAACGGTAAATTGTTTCGAGCTCTTTATAACTTCCATAGATTGCCTATGCTCTCTTCTTCAGAAATTAGCAAAGCATATGCCAATAGCTTTAGTAGATTAAGAGAAAAATGAAACGAAACATAAACAAGTTCTTGTCCCTATTCAAGTGCATGGCAGTGTAATTAATTATATAATATTAATATTTAACCGTTGGGGTTTATTTTTGCGCCGCTCAAGGGGCGTCACAGCTTCGGATCCCTTCTTTCAGATTGTCCAGTTGAACCAACAGAAGGCAACCTGCGTCGGCATACCTGGAAACCTGCGGTAGGGTCGCTTGTCCTCGTGCGGCAAAATCTCCTCTCCAAGGCTGTCGATGGTTTCGCGGCCAATATAGCTCCCAAATTCAATTGACCCTACAAAGCGATGGCATTTCCCTCGCCGAACGTGGCACGGATCCGTCTGCCCAGTTGGCAAAGGTAGCCGACCCCTAGATCTTTTACACCGCTCTTAGCAGAAAGTTTCGACACCGAAGTAGATGACGCAGTCCCAGAGGGCGCCGGCGCTCAACCCGGGTCCTCTCAGGCTGACGTCTCGGGAGGAAAATAAATTCCCATTTCTATTCATGTCTCCCAACTGTCCGTACTGTCATTGCCAACTAGCTCCTCTTACCCGTCTCAACATCGTCCCGCCGGCAACGTCACCCTCCATCTATCCGGGTTCCGTGCCGTACCCCCCGGAGTCTGATGCACAGATTGCCACCGGACATTCGAGCATCGTTGTATTTCCGACGGGTCCAGTCGGAATACTTTCCCAGCGAGTGGAAGTGTCCACGCGTAGTGGCGCTACTCAAGGGACCGAAGAAGGGCAAGTGAGAGCCCTCCTCGTGCAGGGGGATATGCCTGCTGCCAGTTTTTGGCAAGGTGTTCAAAGCTATCATGGTGAATCGTGTTAGGGAAGTTATTCGGAAGACCTTTTCGTCGAGGGAAATTTCCGAGCCGTGCTAAAGGAAAATGGAGCGCAACTCATGTCCATCGTTGAAACGTGTGAGGCGGAAATTAGAGTTGCCATTTCCACCAGCAAGACGGTAATAATGCTGCTTAAAAGTACCTTACGGTAAAGTTTGCTGAAGCAAACCTGCCGTATGTGCGTAGCTCTGTATATGGGTATCACGGCCAGTGGATAAATAAAATTCATCACGCACATTGCTTCTCTAAGTCAGCGAATGAACGGAGTCGTTCGAGCATTGGCGCGTGTTCTTCAAGCCGACTTTGGTTTCACGCCTCGAGCCAGGCGGACCATATATGCCGGACTCATGGCACCTTGTGTGCTGTTTGGTGCTTCGGTATGGTATGTCACCGCCAAACAAGTAGCTGCCAAGAGGCGACTATCCTCCTGCCATAGGCTAATTCTGCTTGGATGCCTCTCGGTATGCTGAACAGTTTCCACCGCAGCACTGTACAGATGGGATAACCACATCGAACCAGAACGGACGACGCACAGGTTTGTCCCAGATGTCACTCTGATCTATCGGGATCCAAATTTTGGATTTTCGGTAATGACGTCTTTCCTGCTCACAGGGCACGGGTCGAAGTGTTGCCAACTTTTGTTTAAATAAAAAAGCTGTTTTTGACGGGAAAATCGATCAAAAAAAGACAAACAAATATAGAAAAAAGCCATTAAAAAAGCCAAATTTTAAATTAATGAATTTGTTAGTTTCACTTTACTTTTATTGGTATTCTACATATTTTTATATTATAGTTTATAATTTATCGGCTATGAATAAGCTTCTTGCTCCATCGTGTTTACCGGCAAAGTAACGAAATCCAATTTTTTTGAATTGCTTAAAACCTTGTGAAGCACTTTTGTGCTCTTTTGTTGTTATACCCGCGAAAATCAGATAGTTTCGCGATAATTATACATTTGCAATAACTGCACAAAACTCTTTTTTCGTTTATCGTTTTTCCGCGCCCATCTTTTTAACTCGTCGTTTTTAAGACACGCAACCCGAACATTTTGTTTATACTCTTTTGGCATTCTTTTTTTTTTTTTAATAAATATTTATTTAAGCACGTAGGCAAGCTGCCTTACCTATTTAGCCGCATATGTACATACATATATACTAATGTATCAGCAATTTAAAGCGACAGTTACGAACTTCCTAATTATAAATTAGACAATGCGCCGGGAGGGCAGCTCCCGAATAGTAAAACGTCTCAGCCGTCTAGATGTGCGTATCCTTGTTATCCGTCTAGCCAGGGGGTTAGGGTGTCTGATTAGTCTAAGCCGATGATTGGCAGCCAGAGAGTTTATCACATCACCAACTGCTTGTACTCCAAGTTCCCTTCTAATGTCAACGGTTCTAATATACCATTCCGCTTTGGCGATACGTCTCAAAAACTTTGCCTGAAACGCCTGGACCTTCCGCAAGTGCGACCTGGCTGCTGTCCCATATATAGCCACCCCGGCGCGGCATATTGGGGCTAGGAGGGATTGATACTGTCGAGTCTTACAACGCGGACTTAGCTTAGACTTTGGACCTGTTAACAAACTAATACGATAAGTAATCTCTACACTTAAGCTTCACTCGTTTCTTGAAATTCGATGTAAGGTGATTAAAGTCACAAATTAGGTATGAAAGTATTCTTAAAAGTAACAGTCACACACAAAAAAAACATGTAAAAAAGCATTTAACCAAAGTAAAAAAGCCAAAATTCCCGCTGCCCGCTGTTTTGAAAATTTTTCCAGCAATTGGCCTTATAAAAAAGCCAGATTTGACGGGGAAAAAAGCGGTTCTGGCAACACTGACGGGTCGTTTAATGCATTTATGCATTGAAGAACCCTCAGCGATACCAGCGAGATGCGAAATTTGCCAGACCTCAATGGACTTGGTGTGCAGCTGGCGAAAACTGAGATCACATACGAGATACGTGTAATATTTCGGACATTCTGGAACTACCCAAATCTGGCGGAGCAAAATAAAGCGCGAGGACTTGAGCACCAGAGACCAGATATCTGGAGACCCCGGCCTGGGCGCGATAGCTTGCCACCTCATCGATGACATCAGCGTGGAGGTTTCGGTTTCAGGTTAATTTATTATTAAGACTGGCAAACTGTGGCGAGGTCTCGCTGAAAAACAAATCATCAGCAATGGATGTGTATTTGTACACGACCTTCAGGCCACTGTCGTCCAGCTCCTGCATTGTATTTATATCCCTGCAGTACAATGGATGTATGAAGCTTATGAAGCTGAAGCCGCTGATTTACTATATCGGTAACATATCCTTTTGCCAGGTTCATATGTACTGTATTTACTGTAAGTATATAGGTATATAGCCGTCTCTCTGCCGCCGCCTGCGAGCAGCGTAGCTTCGAGACTGAGCCCTTAATTTGACTTAAAGAATATTGTAAAATCAGATACACTTCGATCGTTGGAGCGGCATCATAGCCGCTCTAATTAAATAAAATATTCCCAAGAATTACGACCAAATTTGGAAGTCTTTTAATTTAACTGGGAAATCATGGACTACATGGGAATCTAAGAAGATAAATATTTCATGGCGACCGTGACTAGAGTCACAACGAGCAGCGGATCGGATGAGGCATTAATACAAGGAGGAAATACAAACAAAAAACACGTCTGAGTGAGTAGAGTGTGCGTAATGGGACGTGGAGGTCAAAAGAATAAAATTAACAAAAGAATAGCCCGCATTAAGTGTTATATGCTCAATCGACTCCGCCCGCATGGACGACGGGGCTAAAACTTTACAATGAGCTTGAATTCCTAAGAGAAACCCTTCAAAATAGAAAACTACAAAGCACAACTCACTCAGCAAACCAAATACAAGCCATAAATCAAAAACTAATAACGAAACCGCATCTTCCCAAGCCACTGCCGAAACGACCAGAAGTCTGCCTGACCGACTGCCCCGGACCTCTCTACTCTGCGGCATGCAATTCCTCATGCATTAAGTAAAGATCAGTGCGAAGACCAGCCCAGGACAACAATTGCAGATATCCAGCGTGGGAGGCACGACCGCCACCTGCGCCTTGGAGGGAACGTCAGCGTAACCACAACGGCGACGACCAGCTGACGTAGAAGGAAGAAAGACGACCAATCGCTGTCTGTATGAACGCATAGATCTCAGAGACTATAAGAGCTAGAGACACCAAACTTAGGATTTAGACTTCTTATATTTGCACGCAGATCAATTTTTGCTGCTCCCCTTTTTGGTGGAGCTATTTGAAAAAAACCATACATCTCCCAAATTTATAAAGTTGTGTGAACCATATTTAAAACCTGTATGTATTTTACCAAAATACACATATTGCCTAAATTTCATTGCGATCGTGCCAAAAATAGTGAAGATATAGGCTTTTTACTTTATACACAAGAGCAGCCCAGGCAGGGGGCTCCAAATAAATCAAAAAGTTCATTCTACATTTTAGTTATGTTCACACTTTTATGAAATTAAGATTACTTATTTCGAATTAGTTCGTCGTGCAGTTGTCTAAGCTGCAGTCAAGCCGAAATGTTTTTATGTCAAATAAAATAAATTGTCACGGGTTCAAGTCCCGTCTGCTGCGACGAATAATTTTTTTTTTTATAATTTTAACAATATTCTTTTTTTTCATTTTTTCTTGTAAATCAAAATAATTATAGTATTTAAAAACCTTATAATTTATTAAAACTAAAAAAAAATAGTTTACCCCTTGCGGCAGGAATCGAACTCGAACCATTAGCTTACACACAAATCATACATGCAGTTTTACCCACTTAGCTATCGACCTTGCTCTTAAAGTTGAAGACATTTGCTTTATATTTACATTTCTTTCGGTTTTTTTTGTCTTATCTCCTTCTTTTTTTATTCTACTGTCGGGACGCCCTACTGTTTGTCCATCTTGTTTTTTACCCATGCACTGCGTTGCATAATTATTTTGATTGCACTGCGATGCATATTTTTATACCCTTGTGAGGTATTATAATTTTAGTCGGAAGTTTGCAACGCAGTGAAGGAGACATCTCCGACCCTATAAAGTTTATATATTCTTGATCAGGATCAACAGCCGAGTCGATATAGCCATGTCCGTCTATCCGTTTCTACGCAAACTAGTCCCTCAGTTTTGAAGCTATCTGAATGAAACTTTGCAGTCAGTCTTCTATATACTCTCACTCGTACATATAGCGGAACGGGTCGGATCGGACGACTATATCATATAGCTGCCATAGGAAGAATCGGAAAATTTTTAGAAAAAAAATTTGAGCTTTGTCAGTTTTGAACATATTTTCATCAAAGTTGGGATTTAGCCGTTTTTATTAATCCTGAATTTCGGTTTTAATTTAATGAAAATCGGACGACTATATCATATAGCTTCCATAGGAACTATCAGGAAAATAAAAGAAAAATCCATAACTTTGTCAGTTTTTCAAGATATTTTAACCAAACTTAAAATTTGGCCATATTATAATATTTCAAAATTTCAATATTAATTTCATTAAAATCGGCCAACTATATTCTATAGCTGCCATAGGAACAATCATGAAAATTAAAAAAAAACCATAACTTTTCGATTCAAACCATTTTCATTATGTTCGAGATTTGGCCACTAATTCTTATAACAGAATTTCGGTGTTAACTTTTATTTTAATTCTGCAAGGGTATATAAACTTCGGTGAGCCGAAGTTTGCTCCGTTTCTTGTTTTTTATATAACATAATATTTTGTAAAAATGAGCGGAATTTTTTCCGCCGATTAGACGTGTAGCCCGTAAAGCTATGCAAAAGGAAGTTTGTTAATTTGAATGCACAGTAATGCGATAAGTAAATTTCGAATAGAAGATCATAATAATTTTAATGAAACACTACACACATAAGACAAAGTATATGCAAAACCCACCAAAATGACTTTGGACATAAACACAGTGGATTCCACTGCCAATGTCATCAACAAGGTAGAATCTAGCAACATCGATCTATATTGGGTACATATAATCTTGATAATCATTGCTCTCATCAGTTTATTTTACAAAATTTACAAGCTACATACTATTTGTCTGAACAAAAGGTATATGAGAAGGGGAAATGACCTGGATAAGATATAAGCAGCAAAAATAAAAAAAGACAGCACAGTGATTACACATAAATGTTAGCACCTAAAACCTAAGAAAATGAAATAAATAAAAATAAATATAAAAATATTTCAATATATATATTTCAATACATTCTTCTTACAAAATATGTCTAAACTAAAGGTATGGAATGGAACAAATTGTACAGGAATTTTCAAGCATTAAAGCTAAATTTGACAGATCATACAAGACACAAACCAAGAATAGACCTATACAAAAGAATACGGAAAGGAAGCATGTTGAAATGTTAGTACAGTGCTTTAATGAAGCGCGAATGCTAATACATGATCACAGCGAAAGATTAAATCAATATCATTGGTCACAGGTATCGAAACTTTTGATACGACTACGATCTAATTTAATAGTTGTTAAACAAAAGTTCAGTTTAGAAATATTGGTACCAACCATTCTAAACACTCCAATAGCAGTTGACACCGCACCTGACCCGGAACCAACAGAAACAAACGAACCGAATTCAGAAGAGCTTCCCGAAGTAAACTTAAAAATAGAAGATGAAGATTTGAATAATCTTACTATTCCGGTATACACTGAACTGGACAATTCAACAGATTCAGATACCAGCACACCAGCACCAGCACCAGCACACCAGCACCAGCACAACAGCACCAGCACACCAGCACACCAGCACACCAGCTCACCAGCACACCAAAGACGCAAGTGGACTCACAGTGGCAAGACTTGTTTTTCTTCGCGCTCCGAATCGACTCGTTAAATATTCAGTGCAAGACCGAAAGGAATCTGAAAGAAAGACCCAATTAGGGAGCTACAATCTGGGACGCGGGTACGTACCAGGATCGTCACAAGCAGGCTGGCTGATGCCCAAAACCTTGGCACTTGTGACCCCCGCCGGCGATCGTAGGCAAGGGGGGAACCCCTCTCGCACCCAGTGAGCACTCCTATCTCCCGGTTCGCCTTTCACTCTCCCGGATCCAATTGGTTTCCACAAGCCACATTTTTCCCCGTTTTTCCTCGCCGACACAACAAAACAAAGATCAGCTGACCACAGTATTGTGCAACGTACGAGCAGGGAGCTTTAACAACTGCGTAGTGTTGCACAACGCACGAAGCCCGCCAAAGCCCTGACCCAGATCAGCTTTAAATTAATTTTAAAATTAAATTTAAACTTGAACTAAATTAAATTAGTTCTGAATTTAAACTGAAACCTAAATTTAAATTTGAACTAATTTAAATTTGTTCTAATTTAAATTTAAATTTAAACGAAATCCCAGGCTTTAGCTTAACTTTGAATTAGACTCTAGCAATTCAAATTAAACTAAAGCTTTGGCTTTAATTTAAATCAATCAGGGCCGAAATTGGGCTGGACCGGCTAGCAAGCTAGATCCCACCTCCTGCAACCCCAGCACCTGGCTCCTGTGGGAGAAGAAGCAGAAGGCCGAGGAACTGGCCATTTTCCCACCCCCCCGCCGAGGCGGCGCCATTTGAAAGGGGCTCTGGGGACCGAGAAGGAACGGTATATCTCCCACCAGGCATCCACCGGGGGAAATCCCTGTGCACCGGAGGACCCCACCTAGGAGCAGGCGACATGAGCGAGGAGAAGTCAACTGCGGGCCAGAATGAAGAGGGCCAGGCACTAGCGGTAGCGAGGGCAGAGGAGGAGCTGCTGCGCAACTTCCAGCGGGTGAAGCAGCGCGTGCAACGCTCGCCTCCTGCAACCTTGACTGAGGCGCACCCGATGTCGGCACCGCCAAAGGTCCACGGCCAGATGTTGGCCTTTGGCGATAATCCAGAGGAGTTGACCACCCCGAAAAGAAGTAGGGACGCTGCAAGCCCTGAATGCAAGCCGGACGCCGCATCGAAAAAACACAAGGTCGAGGCTAATGCAGTAGAGCTGGCCGATAAGCTGGGAGAGATGCTCGACGAAATGATCGCCAAGTTCACGGACACGAAGAGCAATAACAAGAAAGTAGTCCGCCACGTCACGCAGGGCTCGATTGAAGCGATGCTAGCCATGAAAAAGGTGCAGCTGGACCTCAGCTCGGCACTGGCCAACGCCCACCACGAGCAGCCTACCTCTTGTGCGAGTCAGCAGACATCCCCTACGCTGGCAGACGCAGCCCAAGCTGAAGCTCCCGCAGGCAGGCCAGCAAAGCCGGCATGGCAGCAGGTCAAAGCAAAATCCAAGCCGAAGGACTCCCAGGCCAATAGCACGACCAGCGCGCGCAATGAAGAGGGAGAATCCCGCGCCCTAGCGAGGAAACAACGCCCCGATGCGATTCTCGTCAAATGCAGCGAAGGATCCTACGCAGATATGCTTAGGATCGTTAAGACGGAGCCCTCCCTACAGGGACTCAAAGGCAATGTCCAAGGCCTGCGAAGGACCGCCAACGGTGGCCTTTTACTACGGATGCAAAAGCCGCTGGACCAAGCCACACAGCAGCTCCAGGCGGCCTTAAAGACGGCCATCTCCGACAAAATGGAGGTGTCTGTCATGCAGGAGACGGTGCAGGTGGAGATCCGCGACCTGGACGACATGACCAGCGGAGAGGAGGTAACCATGGCCATTTTCGCGGGAGAGGACTGCGACATCCCAAGCAATGCGGCGCCAAGGATGCGTAAAGCACTCGGCGGGACCCAATTAGCAACGGTCAACCTTAGACCCGAGCACGCAAGGAGGCTGCTGGACAAGGGAAAAATCCGGATCGGATGGGTAGTCTGCCGAATCAGGCAGAAAACGGAGCCGAGGCGATGCTTCAAGTGCATGGGCTTCGGGCACACCTCGGCGAGGTGCAGGGCCTTAGACGCAGCAGCAAAGGTTACGCAGGAGTCCTGCTTTAGATGTGGGGGCCTAGGCCACCAATACAAGACGTGCCATGGCAAGCCAAAGTGCATCCTGTGCGCACGAGGAGGCAAGAGCGCGAAGGAATCGGAGCATGCGACCCTGAGCAGGTCCTGCCCCGAGTACCAGAAGACCACCAAGTACATGCAAAATGGTTAAGCTCCTCCAGCTGAACCTTAACCACTGCAGAGCAGCCCAAGACCTCCTGTCCCAAACTGTCTCTGATACGAGGACGGACATCGCCATACTGAGTGAGCCATACAAAGCGAAAGACGAGGGAGTATGGCAGCAGAGTGCCGACGGTGGGGCAGCCATCTGGAGCTGCGGGCAGCCCGCTGGCCACCTATCTCAGCGAGTGGCGAGACCGGGATACACCAGGGCCACACTCCACAAGATGACGGTGTACAACTGCTATCTAGCCCCGAGCCTGAGCATAGAAGCGTTCAGGGACATAGTTCAGGAAATCGCCCAGGATGCCCGCGGGAGATCGCCGGTGATAACAGCAGGAGACTTCAATGCCTGGGCCACCGAGTGGGGTAGCGCGAAGACGACCCAGCGGGGAACGATCCTTCTGGATCGGGCGGGGCCCGCTGCACCTACAGCAAGGCAGGACGAGAGTCAACTATCGACCTGACCTTTGCCAGCCCTGATGCTGCAGGGGAAACGGCAGACGATCAGTACCCTGGTGGAACCAGGAGATAGCTGCTGCGAGACGACAGTGCCTATCTACGCGGCGGAGGTGTCAGCGTAGCAGGGGACGCCCCGCGCACGAGCAGTACGAGGCCAGCTTCAGGGAAAGAAAGCGAGCCCTCAAGGTGGCGATCATGGAAAGCAAGAGCAAGTGCTTCCAGGAACTCTGCGACACGGCAGACCAGGAACCCTTCGGGTCAGCATACAAGATGGTAATGGGAAAACTTACCAGACAGCCCACGCCAACAGCGCAGGAGCAGTTGGGAGCCATCGTCTCTACATTGTTCCCGGCCCAGCCGCCACTAAGACTGCCCAGCGTGATCGCAGGCAGACCGGTACCGACCTGCGAAGAGGAAGTCCTGAGCGCCTTGTCTAGCTGCAAAGTATCCAAGGCCCCAGGACCCGACGGCATCCTCAACGCAGCCCTGCATTCTTTAGTCAAGGCGTTCTCGACACCTGTTGCGCAGGTATTTATTTATTTATTCATTTATTCGCCAACGGATTACCTTAACTGGCTACTACAATCTTAGGGTTAAACTTAAGTACTACTCAATGATTCAAAATATAACTTCAGCATCTTCTTAATATTAACCCTATTGGAGGTGGGGTCCAAAGGCATGCTGGAGTTAATCCTATTTATAAGAATGAGAGTTCTTAATGTAGGCTCATTTAGAGCGTAGTTCGTTCTGCATGTAGGAACAGCAAAGAGCTCATGGTACCTTAGGCACCTACCGGGGACACAAAAGTTTATACGACTCAACAGGACAGGACAATCAATTTTACCAGAAATCAAATCAAAGACAAACAAAATAGACGCTATGTACCTCCTATCACACAGTGACGACAAATG
>VNJN01007868.1:0-12420 GCA_008042485.1 Drosophila mayri
TTATATCTTTAGTTGTTCATATTTTCACTTTTATTTATTCTTATACTATTGAGTAGTTATTTTCTCCTATGCTAGGTTTTCTTTAGCTTTAATTCCTAGCTCTTTTCCCCAGCTTTTCCCCTCTCCCTCACACCATCTTGTTAGAGAATAATGTATGACGCGCCTGGCGCGATGGCTCACCCGATTTCTTA
The DNA here is from genome assembly GCA_008042485.1 of Drosophila mayri. NCBI lineage: Eukaryota > Metazoa > Arthropoda > Insecta > Diptera > Drosophilidae > Drosophila > Drosophila mayri. Next base: position 192 of record VNJN01007868.1, read on the forward strand.
AATTTCCTGGTAGTTATGGGGTCCTGTTTGTCCTGTGTCTGTGTCCTGGGTTTTCGGTGGTGGTGGTTGCGGGGTCGTCGTCACTTGGTTTTTATCGCGGTTTTAAACTTGCTCTTCTGCTGGCCTAATTACGAGTGATTTAATTCACTTCTTGTGTGGCCTAATTCTGCCCATTCCTGGCAGCAGCGCTGCCGCGATCGATGACACGCGCTGTTCCGCATTCCGCACATTCTTTCGCCCGGCGAGCTTTCTGTCTCGTTCTTACTCCTGGGCGGCAGGTGCCCCATGCAAATTCCGTTTTGCACTTGTAGCTCTGTCGGCGCCGGCGTCGCGGGCCTCTGCCCCGATCGCGGTCCCCGGCTTCCTCTGCCGATCGCTGATTGGCCGACTTCATGTTTCGGTCCTCAGCTTTTCGTCCCGTTCCCGGAGGTATTTCGGACGATGTTGCGAGCAATGTTGTGGACAATGTTGCCCGTGACGTCGGCAATGTTGCCCGTGACGTCAGGCCTGGTATGACCGGTGACGAGGGCCCGGCCCTGTGATCCCCTAACGCCTATCACCTATCCTATATTCTACATGACTTCATTATCTACATCGCTTAACCCTAGCTACCCTATCCTACTACTTAGCCTATTCTTAAAATTAATCCCTAACTGCCTAACTTAACCTACTATTTACACTTAAAACTACTATATTCATATTTTACAACGTTGTGGCGGCGGCCACGTCGTGACCGTCGTCACAGGTATTTGCAATGTATATACTATGCTGAATTTCCTGACTTGGAATTAATACACTGTCTACATTTGAATTGAGTTTTATTTTCCGAATGACTTGGGATCTCGCTGGCAGAAGAATTGAATTGTTGCCAGTACTGTGAGTTAACGGTACATAAATTGGAAAATTTAAATTATCAGGTCTAATTATAAGCCAATCTTCAGATGGCATGAAGTCTAACTGACAGTTATATATCTTTATAAAATCGTTACCTAATATTCCATCACATGGAATAGGAAATTGTTCGGTCACGATATGAAAATCGTGTGGAATTATGAATTGAGTTGTCTGTATTTCAACAAAGACTAAACCATTGGATTTAGTTATTTCTCTACTTATCCCTTTAATATCTATAATATAATTTTCTTTGATATCATGAAAGATATCAGAAGTTTCTTTTAATATGGATATATCTGCACCTGTGTCTATCAGGAAGACAAATTCTTTTCCTGTAGCTACGTTAATGAATTGGACGAATATATTCTGACTGAGATTAATAGCGTAAACTCTCGCATCGTTTAGTGCTTTAAAGGGTTCTGCGAGTTTCCCGATACATCTTGGGTAACTCTTACATTTCTTTGGAAGTTGTTCTGGGCTCTATTCGAGTTACCACTGCCTTTATGGTTTTCACCATTTTGGACTCTTCCTCCATTGTTATTATTATTATTATTGCCATTGTTATAATAGTTATTCCGGTAGTTATTGTTATTTTGATGACCCCGATAGTTGCCTCTATAATTACCACGCCAGCGGTTCGTAGCGCGCTGGGATTAATTTTTATAGTACAGAACGGTGCTTGGCTGTCCAGTCTATTCTGTGCAACTATTTACAAATTTGGATACAGCTTCGTTCATGGTATTGAAAGTATCTGTTTGCATAATTAGTTTAACTTTGTTAATGGTGCAGTTCTTAGTCATTGCCTTGACTGATTGCTGCGTGGAATAACTTCTGGCTAATTATAGGGTTAATCCGTCCCTTATGTATGCACCTTCTAATGCTTTTGTCATCTGCGCAACTTTCTGAGTATATTAGTTGGCAGTTTTATTGCGTTGCTGTAGGTTCATCAGTTTTGCTGATAATACCTCTACAGATTCGCCTCGGACATTGCTCTTCAATTTTGAAATCACCTCAGAAATTGTTTCTTCATTTCCGATTAGATTTCTGGCGGCACCTTTTATAGATTCAATTATTCCAAGCCATAAACAAAACTTGTCAAATTATCAGCTTTGCCATCGAAAGCTGGTACAAGCTTGGATGCCGTATTTATGAAGTCAATGTTCGATTGAGCCATCGTGGATCTATTATTATAATCTGATGTACTTGAATCGTCTTCAGAGTCCGTGGAGCTATTCAGTTCTGGTACTAATATAGCTGGAATAGTCAAATTATTCAGATCTTCTTCCTCTAGTTTAGGTCTTGGATCTTGAGACTCTTCTGGATCCTGGTTGATTCCTGTATCACCAGTTTCAATTGTTCCAATTCCCACTGAGGTATTTATTATAGTGGGTATTGACAATTCTAAATCGAATTTTTGTTTAATTAATACCAAATTAGATCTTAGTCTGATCAAAAGTCTTGATACTTGCGACCAATGATCTTGATTTAGTATTCCTCTATGTTCATGAACTAGTATCCGTATCTCATTAAAACTTCTTACTAGTATCTCGACATGTTTCTTGACTGTATTTTTCTGGATGGCTCTGTCCCGAGCAAGGGATCTATAAGACTTATCGAATTCGTTTTTTATATCGTATATTTCTTTGTTTAATTCGGCCCATTCCATTTTATTATAGAAAGGACACCAACATTATTATTTTTCGTACTTAGCATAGCCATATATATATTTTATTGCATTTATTTATTTATTTATTTTATTGTCTTAAAGTTAACAAATTTGAAATATATTTATTTATTATTTTATTTTTATTTTTATTTTTTATTTATTACTATATAGCTACACTTAGTGTTGTTTAGATTTTATCTAGGTCATTAGCATTTATTGTGTAACTTGTACATTTTGTAAAACAGATTTGCGCACATAATAACAACCATGATAATTATCAAAGTGTGTATTAGGTCTAAATTTGCATACTACTTTATTAATTACATTAGCAGTAGAGTCCACTGTCTTAACATCAACTACTCCCATTTTTAATGTACTTGTTTCTTGTATGTCAATAATAAATTTACTTGTTTTCTGTTCTAAATAACTATTTGTTTCTCCTGAGAACTTATTTATCGCGTTACAACATCGCATTACTTTTCATATCTCTGATTAATTTTAACAGGTTTCCTACCTATATTTGCGCATAGCTTTACAGGCTATACTTCTAATCGGGCAGAAAAAGTTTTGCTCAATTTTTACAATTTTATTTTTATATATAGATATATGTAAGATTAATATTATGCATGGTCATCCCGTCTTCTGCGTCAGCTGGTAGTCGCCATTGTGCTTTGCTGACGCTCCTTCGATGGCGTAAGAGGCGGCCTGCCCCTCACACTTGTTGATGCTGCTGCTGCTGTCCTAGGCCTTTGGGCTCAGGCGGTGCCGGTGCCGGTCTTCGCACAGGTTGATAGACAATATGGGCTCTCTAGGGGTCCCGGGCAGTCTCATGGGCACACCTTCTTCCTTCGTGGTAGAGGCTGCGGCGCTGGAGGTGTTAATTTATTTGCATTTAACTTTTTAGCTACTGAGTGAGCTGGACCTTTTGGCTTTTTTTCAGTAAGACTTGTTTTGAGGAAATCAAGTTCTTCTTGAAGCTTTTGGGCTGTTGCCCAGAGGAGTGGCGTTTGGTTTGTAAACAATAGCCACTTAATGTGTGCTATTCTTTTATTTATTTTAGTCTACACGACCCCGCGCTTCGCCATAGTCCATCTCTACTCACTCAGTTTTTTCCTTATGATTTCCAGCTTAGTCCAATTGGTTAGTCTCCATGGTATTTGTCAACCTCCTTGATGTTGTCCAGTTGCCTTTATCCTTTTATTCAGTCATCTGGACCTGGTATTTGTCAACCTCCTTGATGTTGTCCAGTTGCCTTTAACCTTTTATTCAGTCATCTGGACCTGGCATCGGATTGCCGGGCTCTTTGTCACGGTCGCCATGATGTAGAGGGAGGTAAGTAAGTGAGGGCAGCAGTTTTTTTGTGTTCAGTTTAAAGTGAGTTTTATTTATTAAATATTAGTCAGGAGCAGCGAGAGTGCTGCTTCAACGGATTTGTCGTGAGTAATTTTATATTGTTTTTTTAGTTTTAAATTAAGGCTAGGTTCCATCGCTGTGCTACCCGCAGACGGCGGCAGAGCGACTGCTTATATATGCTTATGTATATTGGCTGTGCAGTCTTAGACGGACGCGCGAGGGTAAATGCTCATGCGGTCAGCTCGTGTTACAAATGTGCGTACGCTAGCTCTTTCATATGCCGGCTTGAGTTTTATGACCGGGAAATTTGAGATATGTTTACATTGCAACAATTAGTTACAGTACGCATTCTTTAGGTATTGATAATTCAGTGAGAATTCAATATGTGCATATTACATTTGGTTCTTATTGGAAAATTGTGGGAAAGGATTTTTGTGAGTAGTTGGTTGTGTGTTTATGTATTGGTTGGGTCTGAAATGATTTGGAACGTGCCACATATCTTTGTTGTTAGGTATTTTTTGTGCATAGGGGGGTCTAAATGAATGCATGTGTTGGATAAAATTTGGTTGGAATGGTTGAGAATGTTGTGGGTAATATGGTCGATATTGGGTTTGAGTGTTTGTATTGAATTTGTGTGATTTCGAATTTTGATTAAAATTTGTATATCGATTTTCATGATTTTTATTCAATTCAAAATTAGTGTGTTCTTCGTAAATTCCCTCATTTTGTGCAATAGTAATTAGCGACCTTAAGTCTGTAATATGATGATGAACCAAAATAGTAAAATGTATTGATAATTTTTTTATAAGTATTTTAATTGAATCTTTAATGGCTTGTACATAAATTATAAAATCAGGTTGGTTACCTTCTTGATGTAATTTTGATATTAAAAGCTGCCGTCGTCTTTCTGCTTCCTCGGAGAATGCTCTCAGGTTCCCCTTGTACAGTGTCACCCTGAAGTTCTCCAGTAGTTTATAGTTTGGTGTTTGTGGTTTAAATTCTGAGACCAGTCTCGATCTAAGGGTAGACCAATCTTCGATGTTCGGAAGGCCCAATGATCGTGTAACCTGTCCTGTTGTCGCAAATCGTTAGTTTGGTAAAGCAAAATTACATATTCCACTCTGCTGATGAAAGTGTAGAGAGTTTCTGGATCACCCTTAAAAGGCATGATGTCTTTTAGCTGCCGACAAGCTTCAGCAAAGTTGGTGTCACTTAGCGTCATGATTTGTGGTACGGCGATGATTGGTTGTGACATTATTGTTTAATTGTACTTTTTAGGTTTTATTTATTTTATTTTTAGGTTTATTTCACTTGATAAAATGTTAATGTTTGTTCAACTTAAAAGTTATTTGCCTTTGGATTTATTTTTTTTTTTATTTATTCTTCCACTTTTTTATTGGACAACCGAATTGGAATTATAATCCTGTTTGGGGGGTGCGTTTGTGTGGGTGTGTGTGTCTCCCGCCTTGAAAGTGAAAACGCTTTCGGGTGGTTTGTTTTTCTTTGAGTTTTTTATTATTCAGGTTTTAATATAAATGTCGGCTTCAGTTTTGTTCTCAATTTCATTGGTTTCAATCAGAAAGAAAGCTCAGAACATGATACAATCATACTAGGTAGTGTCGTCGCCTGTGAAAACGTTCGGGTTTTGCTTCAGTGCGTGTTCGTTTTTCGATGAGAAAGGTTGGGTGCGGACGAATTTTTCTCTGATATTAATCCTTGTGCAACATGACATTTTGCAATGTATGCCGAAAACGCGAAGATGGCATGAAATTTACTAAGTCACCGAAATGTCCTGAAAATTAGAATATATTTTAGGATTAAAAATCCTAAATCCTAAACAAAAGACTCGCAACACAAAAAAAAGACTCATTTCCAGCTAAAAATTTTAAAAATTAAATTCTGAAAAAAATTTCAACTCGTTTTATTAAAAGGAAACCTTAAACCCCATACACCATAAGAGTCGGGCAGTTCTCGGGAGTCCGCATCCGAAGTATGGATTGGAATAAGAGTTGCAGACCCTCTCATTACCAACTCCCAGGATAGGGAGACCTATGACATCGGCCAACGGTCCGTCAATGCGAGTCAGGGCGAAGCACGCATCGACCATGGCCCGCACGTCGAACCGCATTTCTCCGATGTCGAATCGGAGGTTTGCTGTAGGCAGAACCGCCGTTGAAGTGTGCGTCGCTCCGTCCTACGATGGAGATGTAGCAGAGTGTGATGGGCCTCTCCACATATGCGGCAGCGACACTCACTACGGCACGACCCTTCTGAGTGTTGGTGCGCCAGACTATTGGGGCAATACTTATTAATAAGGACTGCCCGGAGCCGCCGATCTGCGTCTAGGCGTAGGAACCGTGAACATGTTCTCAGAGGGTGAATCCCCTGACAGACTCGGAATCGGAACGATCGAGTTCCTCGTGAACATCTGTCGGCCAGTTTGTTGCGCTGGTTTCGGTGAGACGGCAAAAAAAAAAAACAAAAAAAAAAGAAAGAGAAAATGGCTGGAGGGGGGAAAAAAAAACAAATGGATTAGTGGTCATGTTTTTACAGTCTTGGACACTGAACGCATAGACTTTGGACATGTTTGCCTACGGGAAGAAAGACTACTTTGGAAATCGGCCTTTTGAGGACACCTCGGGCCGTGCGGACATCTACCACGCGAACGCACTATGGGGCCGCGGACCGGCTTTGGTGGCCATAAGTCATTTTTTTAAAAGTTGTCCGAAAAATGTTTTAAAAATTATTTTTAAGTTAAGATTAGATTAAGCTGCAATGTTGCATACCAGGAATTTTGATAGAACGATCCAGTGTTAAGAAATAAGGCGCCAAACAGCGCTGTTAATGGCGAATTAAGCAGACGCCAATTAAGCAATTTTTGAAGATTAAAAAAGTAAAGATAAAGTTGAGAAGAGATTCGTGACGGAATCTGTTCAGATGGGTTTCTGCTAAGTGTTTCTGGGTCTAAATAGTAGGAGCTTATCGTATTGTCCTTGTAGTTTATGTATTTGTGAACCCTTCCACGAGTTAAATGTTAAAGGGAAACCTAATTTTTAAATAGAAAAACAAAAAAGTGCCACCTAGTTTCACCTTAATATTTATACTGCGTTATTAACCATTTAATTCTTGTTTAAATAAATGTAGTCTCAAGGTGAACTTTTTCGCACTTTCTGAGCAATTTGAGTTTTTCTTAGGTAACCTCACGGGTTTTTTAAAGGCGATTTGGTTGCTGCTTGGAGCAGCAAAAATGTCTGGTTTAAGCAATAAAAGGCAGTAAAATGCTTTTTTCGAAATATAAAATAAAATAAATGATTAAATTAACTAATACTTAAAATAAAATATTAGTTTTAGCTTTTTAAATATGATGGAATTTGTTTTATTTTCGATTTAGCGTTATCCGATTAAGCTCAAAATTGCTATATAGTAATAAAATAGCAACAAATTTCAGCTGCTAAAATTTTATTAATTTACCCGATCGTTCCTATGGGAGCTATAGGATATAGTTTCCTGATCCAAATTTCATACCGATTTTCATACCATATGTGCGTATGGTCAAATTATGTCGATATTTAAAATTTCATGTAGATATCTCCAAAACTGACCGAGTTATTAGCTAAGGCCACCAAAACCGGTCCGCGGCCCCATATTGGAACGTTGTTGTCGGAGCCAGGATAGACCCCTTGAATGCGCCCTAGCCTCCACTCGTACGATGGCACGTTGTCCTCTTTGACGATGACCATGTCGCCTTCGGCAAGATTCCGGGTTGGAAGTTGCCATTTGCTCCTCTTCTGAAACTCCTTGAGGTATTCAGATTTCCATCTCGTCACAAAGAGTTGGCTAAGAGCCTTGAGTCGCTGCCACCGGTTCAGGATAGAACTGGGCTCGCCGCTTATGGAGGGTTTGGCGGGTACAAGAAGAGGGCCGCCAGTCAAAAAATGGCCAGGTGTGAGCGCGAGGATATCGCATGGATCTTCTGACATCGCTGACATTGGCCTGGAGTTAAGACAGTCCTCTATCCGACAAAGAAGAGTGGATAGCTCTTCCAAGGTATATTTGAAGTTGCCTGTCGTCTTGTAGAAATGAGTCTTAAAACTCTTGACTCCTGCCTCCCAAAGGCCTCCCATGTGGGGGGCGCCGGGAGGATTGAAATGCCAGGATAGGCTCTGATGGCTGAACGACGCGGTAGTTTGGTCTCTAAGTGCAGCGAGGAAGTCTTTAGTCAGGGCTTTCTCCGCAACCACAAATGTATTCCCATTCTCGGAGTAGAGATGGAGAGGACATCCTCTTCTGGCCGCGACCTTGAGAAGGCTCCGAGAAATCTTTCCGTGGTTAAGTCGGAGGTGGCTTCTAAATGGATGGCCTTTGTACTAAAGCATACGAAGACGCACATATAGCCTTTGGTAATTCGGCACGCGCGACCTGTGTAACTCTTTACATCGAACGGTCCAGCAAAGTCGAGCCCTGTATGCGTGAAGGGTCGCAAAAATGTGCTTCTGGGCTTAGGTAATCTACCCATCAGTTACTCTTGCACTTTTTTCCGGTGAATGAGACACACCTTGCAGGTCATGGTCACTCGTTTGGTGAGGTTCCGCAGCTTCGGAATCCAAAATCTCGTCCGGATAAGACGAATCATCAGGTGATTACCTCCGAAATTGGAGTGATACGCCAACAGGATAGGATGACGTTCATCATAGGATAATGATTCAGATGCCGTCAAACGACCGCATGATCTCATGACGCCCTCTGAGCCTAGGAAGGGATTGAGGTTGAGGATACAACTGGACGCAGGAAGCTGTTTCTTGGATTGGAGGAATTTAAATTCCTCAGAATAGTCGGCACGTTGTGTCTGTCTGATGAGCACGAGTTGAATCTGTGCAAGCTCTTTAGCACTTAAGTCAGTAGGATAGGACGTGGAAATTCGTTTGCAGCGGTTGATGAACCGCTGCACAAAAGCCAAGACTCGCAGCATGCGATTGAAATCGGAAAACCGATCCAGAAGGCCCCACACTGAGCACGCTAAGTGGCACCGTACAGGTCTTCTTTCAATGTCGAGATCCGACTCTGCCTAAGAAGACACGGGCCAGGAGTTTTGTGGCTCCGTCAGCCATGACGGGCCGTGCCACCATAGCTCACTGCTAGCTAGCTCTTCAGCCGCTACTCCACGACTGGCCAGATCTGCCGGGATGTGCTCCGAGCGCACATGTGACCATTGGCTGATGCCTGTATTTGAAGTGATTTTAGTCACTCGATTTGCCACGAAGGTAGTCCATTGGCAAGGTGGCTTGTTCAACCAAGCCAACAAAACAGTGGAATCAGTCCACAGAAAGGACTCTACACAGCCGAACGGAATGTGAGGAAGAATTGCATTCCACAAGTCTGCAAGAAGGACGGCGCCACACAGCTCAAGACGAGGGAGCGAAACAGTTTTGACCGGGGCGACTTTAGTTTTTGCAGCGAAAGGATTTCAGGAAATCATGCCATCACGCTGGATGCGAACATATATCGCTGCACCATATGCCTTTTGGGAGGCGTCACAGAAACCATGGATTTTGACTTGCGCCCCGGTCTGAATTGTATCCAACGCGGGACGCGAATTTTGTAGAGGGAACGATGGCTGCGAAGGAAACCATGCCAACGCTGCAGTAGTTCACCGGGAAGAAGCTCATCCCAGCCAATACTGGCTAACCAAATGTCCTGCATTAGGATTTTGGCCTGAACGACAAATGGAGACAGCCATCCCGCTGGATAAAAGAGTCTTGCGATTTGCGGCAGGACTTCGCGTTTAGAACAACTCGCATTTATAGTGAACTCAATTGGGACAAAATAGAACTCATCCACCGTGGCGTTCCACCGTACTCCCAGCGTTTTAGTGGTGCTAACTTCTTCGATGTCGAGGAAATAACCCGAGAGTAGGTGATCTGAAGGAAGTGCTACCAAGAGTTCTCGCTAATTTGATGTCCACTTTCGGAGAGGAAAACCAGCTAAACTCAAGGCTGTTCGCAACTTCTGGATGGCTAAAATTGCTTCATCCTCTGCATGAGCTCCTGCTAGCACATCATCGACGTACATATAATGTGATATTATATGAGATGCACGTGAATATTGGGCTCTGACATCGTTGGACAGCTGTTTTAACGTGCTTATGGCCAAGAAAGGGGCACAATTAACTCCAAACGTGACGGTCTGAAGCTCATAATCTGTAATGTTCCCTTGATCATCTCGAAATAGGATTCTGTGAAACGGAGTGTGAGCGGGGTTTAGCAGAATTTGCCGTTACATCTTGGTGATGTCTTGGTGATCCGCCACTTAAGGATTTGAAGGGTGAGATCAGACTGAAGTACTGGCCCTGAATAGAGGAGGTCATTCAAACTGTTTCCGTTTGACGAAGGACTAGATGCGTCGAAAACCACACGGACCTTTGTAGTTGCGCTCTCGGGCTTAAAAACCGCGTGTTAGGGTAGATAGAAATTTATTATACCCGTATTTGGAGGTACAGGCTTCACATGGCCTAGATCTATGTACTCTCTGATTACTGAGTCATAGGTCTCTTTAAGAACCATGTCCCTTTTCAGGCAAGCCTCATTCTTAAGAAACTGTGCGAGAGCGAATGAACTGGAATGTCCCAAACTGTGTTTATCATCTTTGAAGGGAAGGGATACTACATACCTTCCGTCAGGGGATCTGGTAGTTGTGCGAAGGAAGTTCTCTTCGGACAATTTGTCAGACTCCTTCACTGCTCTACCAGAAAGATCCTCCACCTCCCAAAATTTTGTGAGAAGAGATGGATATCTGTGTGGTAAAGGAGGAGATCATGCTAGTAGCAGTGGGAATGGGGCCCGTTAAAATCCAAGCAAAAATGGTTTCCTGCCCTAACAATGACCCGCATAAGTTTGAATTTGATCCTGACAGGAAGACAGACGGCAGTAGTAGAAGACTCGGGCGAAGGGACGCACACCCGCCGACGCGAAGAGAGCTATCTAGAACCCTGTAACAGCACGTTCCTCGATATTATTACTATTATTTAATATTATTACTATTATATTATTACTATTATTTTATATTACTATTATTTAATATTAACGAATTTTCTTCTTTTCCATTATTTTAAATATTTCTTAATATGATATTTGAACTGAGTTACGATTATATCTATGCGGTAGATTTTTTCACAGACGGATAGCGTTTATAAAAAATTGACATGTGTGAGGAACCACTAGGGAAAGGCCCACGAAGGGCATTCTAAGGTTAAAGGGGAACCACCAACAACAACACATCGACCGGCCACCACACCGGCTGGTCACGAAGGCGCCGTCGACGACAGCTCCATGACACCAGCCGAGGCAGCCGCCTCCAACGACCGCTAAGCAACTCCAACATCGGGTCTTCGAACATGTTTGAAGAGAACACCAACCTGCACTGTGCCCGGAAAATTACTCGGAGCCAGCACGAAGCTCCGAGTAACCACGACGGAGGAAGATCGGCAGCAGAGGAAGACGAAGCCTCCTTTTGCTGATCCGATCGGGAGTTGGTTTTCGGCAGTAATAAAGAGCAGACGTGTGCTCTGGAGTTGGACCCTGGGCTGCCACCTGGATAGGCGGACCCAGTTGAGCTGCGGAGGGTAGCCGGGAGGACGAGGGTAGCATAGGGAATTAGAGTAAGGAAACTTGATGACAAAGGAATAAATAACCGACGCACTAATATGAATGAAATAACCAACGTCTCCTTAATTTCACCGTCCACACACTTCCGCCCACTCCTCACCCATCCTCGCCCGACTCTGCTACACGGCCTCGGGGACACGCCGGCCGAAGGCCATCCTCGTCTGACCCCGGCGCTGTTTCCCGGCCTCGGGGACACGCCGGCCGAAGGTCATCCCCGTCTGACTCCGGCGCTGTTCACCGGTCTCGGCCTCCGGAAGATGGACGTGCCTGTCCCTGTAAACATATAAATGTTTCTGTGGAGGATCCTGGGACCGACGAGTATGTATCTCAGACGTGAAAAGCATCCTTACAGAATGGCGCCCAAACAGGGACTAGGCAGGATATGCAGGATCAAAAGGACATAGAAAATCTCGTGCATTAAAGCCCCACGCTTAAGGCATCGATAGGAACCGAAGAGGTTAGGTTAGGGACAAAAACTGTCAAAACACATGGCCGTTCGTGATCACCTTTTTCAAGGCGTATTAGGAGGTACAGCCTCGCCAAACAACAGCGGTGTGTACGTGTGTGACACGAAGTCTCAACATTGTCGTCGCACACGACACGAAACAAAGTCACGAACATGATCGGAACACGGGACTCCAACCTGTCCTCGCAC
>VNJN01007873.1:0-16394 GCA_008042485.1 Drosophila mayri
AATTATACAACGACGCCCCCGACTCCGTTCTTTTGCACCATCTACGTTTGCGAAGTGGGATTGTCTTCGTTTTATCACCTCCAACGTCTGGCTATTTTTGGCGGCAGAAGTGCCCCCCTACACACTGAAGTAAAGTAAAATAAATTCAAATCAAATCGAGCCAAGGAATACACTGAAAAAATATATAAATAAATAAAATGAAATAATAAAATAAAGTAATCAAATTCAAACATAAAATGAAGATTGAATTTAAGCGCTGAAAAGAAAAAAAATACTATATCCAAGGATATAATAAGATAAATGGTTAAATAAATAAATAAGGAAATAAAAGCAAAAATAAAAGTGAAATAACTATAACGCGGGGAAGGAAAAAAATATCGAACGGAAATTATCAAGCGAGGAAAACCACGAGGAATAATAATATAATAATAATAAAAAAAATTTCTTCTAAAAATAATCTATCCATGATATAATCATACTAGGTAGTCTCGTCGGAAAAAAGGTGGTACCTCTACAATCATAGCAATGAGTGCGAGTGAGAGGGGCATAAACCAATAAGTGCCAGCGAAATGACAATAGAATGTGTTGTTTAACCCATACATAGTGTATGGGGTTTTAAGGTTTCTTTTAATAAAACGAGTTGAAATTTGTTTCAGAATTGAATTTGTATCAATTTTTAGTTGGAAATGAGTCTTTGTTTTTTTTTTTTGTGTTGCGAGTCTTTTGTCTAAATTCTTAATCCTAAAATATATTTTAATTTTCAGGATATTTCGGTGACTTAATAAATTTAACGCCTTCTACATGCAAAATGTCATGTTGCACAAGGGTGAAAATCAGAAAAAAATTCGTCCGCACCCAACCTTTTTCATTGAAAGACGAACACGCACTGAAGCAAAAACCGAACGTCTCGACAGCTGACGAGACTAGCTTCGTAATTGTATCATGAATCTATCTACGTCGAGGGCAGAAAAAAATCTCATCATGGGTGTCACCTGGATTAGCTACAGGAAGAAGCTGGAGCTGGAGACCATACTGGTTGACTTTGAATTGGAATGCGGAGGCACCGTGGAGGAGCAGCGAGCTCGACTGATAAGCTTTACGCGCCAACAAGATCATCCCGAGGCTATGCAAACCCGCCTTGGGAAACTCGAACGGAACTTCGGGAACGCTTCGGGACGCGAAGCTGCTGTCACCTATGTATCTGGATTCGGAGGCCAACTCTCCAGGATCAGCCGCGCCGACGGCGCCGCTGACGCTGCTGCTGCTTCGGAGCATTTCTCCTGCTGCGGGAAGACGCTTGCCAGCGAAAACCGAGGATCCACCTCGCACCACTGGTTACCATGGAGACCCGGGAGCCACCCTACTGGAGCGGATGACCAAATGGGGCCTATCATTTGACGGGACGACGGACCCATTGTGCTTCATAGAGCACCTCGAGCAGATACCTGCCGGATCGACCAAAAGTATCCGGGAGCTGGTATAGAACCAGTGGTCTACGGGAAGCCACCTTGACGGAAGTTCACCGGGAATTTTTGGATTTTTTCTTGCCGCCGCGACACTATCAGCGACTGAAGGACGAGATCAGGACACATTTCCAGAGACCCAACAAACCCTTCAAAAAATATATGGTGGACCTGCGCCTACAGATGCGTCGGGCTGTATTCACAGCGGATCGCGAGCTGGAGCGAGTTTATGACAACATGCTGCCGGACTACCAATTATTCACGAGGAGATTTTTGCACCCTGGCGGTACTAACTCACTTGGCAGTCGACTACGAGGACCCCGTCGGACTTTTCTGTTGGAAGTCGACATGGTTTTCCAACCGAAAAGTTCATGGGGTTGTACCCTACCCCCCATGTAAAGTTCTCATTCGCTTTTATACATGGCCGGGGGTCATTCATGATGCCGACGTCGCTGCTCGTCTCGCTGTGAAATTCACGTGCAGCGTTCATGGGGGAATTCAAAAAAAAAAAAAAAAAAAAAAATTTCGGCTGCACTGGGGTTCGAACCCGGGACTCTGCGTTCTCAGTCCAGCCGCTTACACTCCGCGCTACGTCGCCAATTAAATGTGCAACGCCGATATGCAGATAAATGCATATTGCTATTTAAACTGCGCGCTGCTTGTTAACTGCTTGGAACTGCTTAGATACTGCTTAAGCAGTAAATATCCCGAAAGGGTAAAGGGGATTTATTTTTCGGGAAATAAACAAAAAATCCCATTCCCGCCGCTGGCTGCTTTTCATTATGAGCTGCTCCCATGATGAAGCGAAGTCCGACTGGGGAGACTCGTCGCCGGAGCGGACGAACTCAGAGTCAGCGGGACCCGAACCCACGGGCACCACCTACTTCTCACGCCAGCGTGCAGGCGGATCGTACACCCCGCCGGCCACCAACGAACCCTATGCAGGGAAATTTCAGTAGGAACGCGAACACAAGCCGAACAACGACACCGGAGCAGGCACCAGTGAACGTACGGGAGGCGTGCAGGAATTGCGGCCAACCCGGGCACTTTCTGTTGGGATTGTGGACGACGAGGACTACGGACATTCGAATGCTGTCGCCGCCACGTTTCGGGAAATGGAAACGGGCCTCGCGTGACCGGGAATCACCCGAGGAACCCAGCCAGCCCGAGCAACTAGAGGAGGGAACTCTCCACCAACACCAGGGACTCGACATTACCATTGAGGGACGAGGATTCGTGGCCACCCTGGACACCGGAGCTACACACAGCTTCATCAGCGAAGACCTGGCCAAGGAACTAGACAATCAGCATAACACGAGGGACATACGGACGCAAGTCAAGCTCGCCGATGGGACATGCCGGGAGTTGACGAGGGCGCTAGCGGCCAACATCCACTTTCGGGAATCGCAGTAAGCCGACCATACTACTGGTTATGACTGACGTGCTGGACGGTGTACTACTGGGAATGGATTTTCTGTGCGGGATCGGAGCCACCATCCAGTGTGGGAGACAGGCCCTCAGCTTGATGCCGGACGAGCCATGAGGCCGCCGTGGTCACGGACACGGAGGGCAGTAGAGGTCACAGAGCCACGCTCTGGACAACAAGGAACACAGGGAACACAACGAGGAATTCAAAAAGAGCCACGCTCTGAACGAGGAACACAAGAGAACCAACGAGGAATACAAACGGAACCACGCTCCGAACAACGAGGAAATCGGAGGAAACACAACGAGGAATACAAGCAGAGCCACGCTCTAAACAGCGAGGAACATCAGAGGAAACATATCAAGAATCACCTGGCCGACTGCCACACAAGGACCAGTACCCAAGTACGCAACGACAATCACCGATTCCTGCCCCTCGGGCAGAGATGCGGAACACACGCATGGAAACAGACCCGGATACGGAGGCACTTACGACGAGCTGAGCAACCAGCTGGAGCCACGTTCTGCCTGTGGTTGACACCACCACCGTGCAGCGGAACCTATTTCGCACTTCCAAGAAACGTGTCCACTTCCAAGGATCACGCCGAGGAAACACCGGAGCAGAACACGCCCCTTTGCGGCACCGTCGACTCAGTCAACCATGCACCCGAGGAACCGAATCCACCGGAGTCGGGACGAGAATACCCAGAGCCCTGGGTGGAGGAATTCCTGGAACAAGAATTAGGAAAATTCGAGACTCTGTCCGGAGTATCCCACATCGCGGAACACCGGATCATAATGCGCAACGGCCGCCCGATAAAGCAGAGGTATTTTCCACGAAATCCGGCCATGAGAACCGTCATTGATAAGCAGATAGACGAGCTGCTTAGGGATGGCCGTATCGAGCCGTCTAAGAGCCCGCACAGTGCTCCCATTGTGATCGCGGCTAAGAAGAATGGTGATGCTCGGATATGCATCGACTACAGGCAGCTCAACGAGAACTCCGTACCGGATGCATACCCGCTGCCAAGGATCCACCAAATCTTGGAGCGACTACGGACCGCTAAGTTTATTTCAACGCTGGTTTAAAAAAAAAGGTTATTGGCAAATCCCGGTGGCTCAGGAAAGCCGGCAATGCACAGCATTCACGGTCCACGGTCGAGGTTTATTCCATTGGCGAGTTATGCCATTTGGTCTTCACGTAGCAACCCTGCAAAAAGTGTTTCGCCGACTACGCCAAGCCAACTTGCGGCTGAATAGGAGTAAATGCCATTTTTTTGAACGGCATATCGCCTAATTGGGACACGTGATCAGCGAGTAAGGAATCCATACGGATCCCGACAAGGTAGCCGCGATCCGCGAGCTACTGTCGCCGACTTGCTTGAAGGAACTTTGGAGATATCTGGGCATTGCGTTCTGGTATCGTTAGTTTGTTCCCAACTTCGCCGATGTTGTGGAGCCGATGACATCGCTGCTGAAGAAGGGCCAGAAGTGGGATTGGACATCGCGGCAGGATCAGGCATTGCAGGAAGTGAAAACCCGATTAACGGAGGCACCGGTTTTAGTCTGCCCGGACTTTGGGCAGAAATTTGTGCTGCAGACGGACGCCAGCGAATACGGTATCGGAGCCGTACTCACACAAACCATCGAGGGGCAACAGCGTAACAGCGTAAACAGCGTAACTAATCGGTATCCGAGAAGGAGTGTCTCGCTATTGTATGGGCAGTGAGGAAAATGAGATGTTACATCGAGGGATATCGATTCGAAGTCATAACGGATCATCAGGCTTTGAAGTGATTGAACTTCATCGAGAACCCAACCGGCAGAATCGCCCGCTGGGCACTCGAGCTACAACAGTATATGTACGACGTCCACTACCGGAGGGGAGCCCAAAACCTAGTGGCCGATGCCCTTTCACGCCAACCGCTGCCAGTGGCACAGCAAGCACAAGTGCAGGGAACCTACTGCAAGTGGGTTACGAGAATGTTGGACAAAGTTCGGACCGAACCGGCCAAGTTCTCGGATTACAGGGAGGAAAGCGGACAGCTTTATAGCCGCATCGGACTACGGCCACCAGAGGAGAAGTACACACCATGGAAGCTGTGTGTAGGAGCGGACTATCGACACCGAGTTCTACAAGAGAATCACGATATTCCCACTGCCGGAAACTTGGAAGTTCGACAGACAAGCAACCGCGTAGCCCAAAGATATTACTGGCCCGGTTTTTTTTTCGCAATGTCGCCCGTTACGTTGTCAAAGATATAAGGTCAGCCAGGAGAAAGCGGCGGGACGAATGTTCACACGCAAAGTGGAGGAGCCATTCCACGTCGTCTATGCAGATTTCGTTGGCCCTTTACCACGCTCAAAGCAAGGGAACACAATGCTTTTGGTCTTCCTCGAATCTTTTAGAAAATGGGTGGAATTGATTCCACTACTCAAAGCCACGGGAACTCATCTTGAACTCGTGTTTTGGAAACGGATTCTGAGTCGTTTCGGAGTTCCTCGAACGTTTGTCTGCGACAACGGCACACAGTTCACGGGTCGATCGTTCCGGAATTTTTGTAAGTTGCTGGGAATGGAATTGCAGCACACGGCGCCGTACACGCCAACGTAAAATCCATCAGAGAGAGCAAACCGGATGATTAAAACTATGATCGCAATATCGGGATGGGTACGCCCAAAGGAGTGGGATCGACTGTTCCCGGAGATATCGCTGGCGATCAACAGCAGTGTCTCCGACACAAAGGGGTTCAGCGCAGCCTTTCTGGTACAAGGAAGAGAACCTAGGCTGCCTCACGCCCTCTACGATGAAGTTACACCGGGACGCGGAACCCACAACATCTTTGAGATCGCTAGGAACAACGCCGACCGAGCATCGGCTGAACAGCGGCGCCACTACAATCTCCGCCGGAATGAAAACCGCCGGTGTGATCGCTAGTAATTGTACAACGCCACGCCTTGTCAAACGCCACCGAAGGGTTCGCGGCAAAACTGGCAGCAAAATACGACGCACCGTTTAGAGTCGCCAAGTTTCCCTCACCAAACATTGTGCAGTTGTACATACCGGGCACTCGTCAGCGGCGGACAGCCAGCCTGAACCAGCTGAAACCCTACCGCGGCGAGGAATCGGACACAGATGATCCCGCCGAACACAAGAACGAGGAGGCCGCCCCAACCAGTGAAAGCAGCTCCACTCTCGGAGGGACAGTATAGATGGTACTACCGACTGATACTCTGATATAATAGTCAGAGCTCACGGAGTCTCTTGATGACGAGCACGCCCGTCCAACACTCCGCCCCGCCGGGGGAGAGATAGTAGACACAAACGTCAGACAGTACAAAAGGTCATCCTTTCCCATCGCGGGGAAAGCAGGTTACACGTACGGACAAGATTTAACACACCGCTAGGTAGGGGTTCAGGATTTGCAAAATATTTAATATATTTTTTCTCCAAAGCTAAACAAGTAAAGACAATGGCTGGACGTGAACTGTCCCTATTTTTGTGGCCGGCTGGACGACCGCTGGGACCACGGTCCACGCTCAACGGGCCGGATCCCCCCATCGAGAGGGATTACTCCTGGCTGGCAACAGCCGTTGAAGAGGTGTTCAGGGACGAGCGGAGACGCCCCGTCCTGCCGGATCGGTGCGGCCCCTCTTCGTGGATGTGGGCCAAGCCCGCACAGGAGACCCACGATGGTACAGTGGGCTCCCGCTCCTGATGACCGTGCCGGACTCAGAAGTGCCGCAACCACCACCGCCAGAGGAAACCCTAGAAACGACGGCGAGGTCGAGCCGGACGACCGTTTTGGGGCGGCGCGCCTAGATTCGCCCACCCTCCTGCCCTGGGAAGGGAGAGGAGACCGTGATGGTCACGGCTGAGCAGGCGGCGGAGATCCGGACCATTTTCGGCGAGATATCATAGGAGACCCTGGAGGCCCTAGTACCGGTCTCCGGACCATTCGGGGCCCAGTACGAGGACGTCTCCGAGGAGGACAAAAGGTTCCCGCCACTGGTGGAGAGGCCCAGGACGCCGACCGACGAAACGGCATACGATAACGGGCGATAACGGGGCTACGCCTGAGGGAGCCCTACAGCGTCCTCAGGGAGGGCTACGTGGCGACAAGGTTTCCGGTGTCTCTGGAATCCCCAACATATGCGGGGGGTTTGGGCCGGGGCCGTTCTTGGCCAACCCCACCGGGGTCCGGTGTGCGGTCAGCCGGCCGCTGGATTCCCCGGCAGAGATGCCCGTGGCGGAGGAAAGAGAGGAGCACGGACGGCGCGCAAGGAGGCGGACCTGGGAGGACTCACCCATCGAGTCGTCTAGCGATGGGCGAGGATCGCCGGACCAGTGGGACGCCCTACCCCCCAGCAAGGCCTAGGCAGCAGCACCTTACGGGTGGTCAACACCAGGAGACCGGCTGCCGGATCGAGCCAAGGCTAAGCACCCGCGGCCGACGAACGAGGCGCTACCTGGATGAGGCGCAGGACCAGCGCTTCCGGGTACAAATTCGTACAAGCGGGAAGATGAGGGTCTTCCTCCGCCCCAATAGGAAGTAGGAGGAGGATGTGACGACGGTCACGATATGGCCGTCGCCACTGTGTAAATATATGTATATAATTGTATAAGTATTAGGTTAAGTGTAGAAATAAGGTGTAAATATTAGTAGGGATTAGGGAAATAGGCGTTAGGATCATAGGGCCAGGCACTCACATCGGCCACACCATGGCTGACGTCACCAGCAACATCGCCGGCAACATCGCCCGCAACATCTTCGGGAAAACACCGGCCAGGGAACGGGACGGAACGGCGGTACCGCATTCCAAGGACCGGAACGCGGGATCCGCCAATCAGCGGCCAGCAGAGGAGGCCGGAAAGCACGATCGGGGCAAAGGCCCACGGCGCAGGCGCCGGCAGCATACAGGAATGCGAAATGGAATTTGCATCGACCACATGCATGCTCAAGCCCGGAACGCACAGAATGCATGGAATGCGGAACGGCGCGTGCCATGGATCGTGGCAGCGCAGCCGCAAAAGGGTTGGCAGAATCAGGTCATGAAAAATATGACAAACGAAATTTAGAAAACTCGTGATTTAGCCCGATTCCATTGACGACGAGAACACATCTTTTGCCAACGACCAAGGACATCAAAGAACCAGGACAACGAGGAACCCCAAAATCTAAACGACAACGAAGCTACGGACAACTCGCACCCCTTTTCGATATTCATTTTGGTGAGCGAGGCGAGTCCGCCACAAATTATTACATTTTTGGGTGTGTGTGCGCTAGCAAAGTAGAAAGAGAAGGATAGGAATAAACACAAATACATTAAAGAGAGCTCTAAAACAAACGGCAGCATTAGCATGAAATAAAAGACAAGCCATGAATACATTGAACATCGATCTCATTATTTTCCTGTCCCAGGTAGCGATCCATATCACCCACTGTGCCCCTCCTCCCCACCTCGGCCGCCGTTGGGTAACTCCAGGCACCGATTTGGGCAGGACGGGCGTGGGCGCGGGCGACGGCTGCGGGACCATTCCCATCCGTCTGTGCAGCCTCAGGGTGAGCCACATGGATTAGCCCAGGCGCCATCGCTGGCGATTACGAGTTACGGTGAAATATAGTTCGGGGAAGGCGACGGCCCGCCACTGGGATACCACGATGGAGCCGCGGCTTGGGCACGCCAGCGCCGTGGTCTTAGGTTGGGGTTGCGGGCGCGGGAGTGGGAGCGGGCTGCTGGGATGACCCCGGGCCTCAGCTCCAGTCGGTAGCGCTGTCCCGCCCTGCGTGCACAATTGGAATCGGCAGTTTTTCTGAGGTAAAACCCACCCCTTAAATCCTCCCCAACCTCGGCCCTCCTATTTCTGGCGTTTCCAAAATATAAATTAAATCTGAAAGGGGACTCTGGGCCGCTGCGGTTTTATCTCGGCCAAGTGCATCCTTACCAGTTTTATTAATAAAGTTACAGTTCTACCTCAGCCGAAGAGCTTTTATTCATGCACCAGACACCATCGCTATGTCTTCATGCCCTCAACTCAACCAACCAAACATCATCCAACCAACCAACCAACCAAACCTCACCCAAACCCAATCAAACCGTCCACCTAGTTCCAAGTGCTACAGTCAATAGTTTATGCACTATCTGCCAGGCATCTAAGCCTCAATACAAACATTTTGGTGACCCCGACGAACACGTCAACCGACGTAAGTCAAAAACAGTAAAATCCGTAACTCTTGGGATCTTCCTAGTTTCCTCAAAAACATTTTGGTTCAACATTTCAACAAAAGGAAAAATCCGTAACTCTTGGGATCTTCCTAATTTTCAATCAAAAGGAAGAATGCGTAACTCTTGGGATCTTCCTAAATCATAATCAATAGGAAAGAATCCGTAACTCTAGGGATCTTCCTAAATTGTCACACGCACCAAAAACATTTTGGTGACCCCGACGAACACGTCAATTTACGTCGGTAAGTCAAAAACAGGAAAATCCGTAACTCTTGGGATCTTCCTAAGTTCCTCAAAAACATTTCAACATAAGGAAAAATCCGAAACTCTTGGGATTTTTCTAATTGTTGGTGGGTGAACCAAATAAACAGTTTTGGTGAAGATTTGACTCACAGGAAATTGTCCTGAATACGCCAAAAGCACAGGAAAGATTCCGTAACTCTTTCGAATTTTCCTAAGCTTTGTGAGATCAACCGATAAAGTTCCGTAACTTTTGAGAACCTATCGACACAACTAAACATTGACCAAAATCCTTTTTTAGAACTCAAAATTCTAGAAATCCCCTAAGTCTATTGACCATTTGTTCATTCCTTCGACCACATCACGGTTGCGAATAGGAACGTAATCCAGCTGTCAAAGCAAATGAAACACTCCCAATGGCCAGGAACTAAAAAACAATTTTCAATATGTCTAATAAGGAGGAGCAAGCAGTCACAGAGGCGTTAGACTTGCAGGAAGAAATCAGTCAAGAAATATCGAAGCACATCCGCAATTTTAAATGGAAAGAAAGCCAAATCCAAAGTATTATAAATCAAAGTTGGCCGCAATCGATGAAGCATGGAATCGATTTGCGGATAATGACAAAAATATTCCAGCGGGATATAAAACCGCACAATATTTAAAGTTTTACGTAGACTGTCGTGAGTCATACGACAGATACAGAACGATAATAACCGATGCAAAGGGTCAAACCTCGATCAATGACCCCGGAGATGCAACCTCGAGCAATGCTTTGAAAAATGCAGACGTTGCAAGCTTTACGCAACCTGCAATCAAGCTGATATCAACATGTCGGCGACAAAGGGCGATTGCCGAATCAATCAAACGGGCCCTGAAAGAATTTTCCGAAACCGGCCATAACAAGGGATACGATAAACTCGTTATGGTCCCAATATCAGAATGTCCACTTCGCTGTTCACAAAGAATACGAAGACCCAGTCAAAGAAGGATACGACATGCAGTCGTATGTGCAAGGGGTCTTGGGGCACAAACAAATGCACCAAACAATGAAGATGTGCATTTGCCCAGAGTCAGCATCTCAAAGTTTTATGGGGATCTGCTCAAATGGACTCAGTTCTTCGATTTGTTCAAATGCGTGGTTTATGATACCAACATGCCCACAGTTATGGAGATTTGGTACCTCAAAACCACCGTAACTGGAAAGGCAAAAAGATTAATAAGGCATATTGATCTTAAAAAGGAAAATTACATGAGCGCATGGGAAATATTGGTTGACGCGTACAACAATCCCCGCCATGTCTCAATCGTCTCCTGCAACATCATACAAACAGTGACGATCCAAAGTCATCAACACAGTTGTATATCATTACAGTTGTGTCTCTAGCATCATTAAAGGGACTAGGCATTGATATATTCAGCTGGGATACAATCATAATTGCCACAATCAAGCAAAAACTGGATTTTGCAAATAGAGCCCTCTACGAACAATCGTTAGACGGGTCAAGAGAACTTCAAGGTCTCGATACAATGCCAAGCTTCCTGGACCAGCGAAGCAGAGTGCTGAGAAGAGGAAAGAACAACAAAGAAAGGAGGAAAAGAGCCCATCATGCACTTCTACAAGCGCTGGAAGCCAAACAAATTGTCCTTTCTGCAAACGGACTCATTGGCTATTCAAATGCGATGATTTCCGCAGCAAAACCATACCCGAACGAGTCGATTGGGTTCAAAAACAAAAATTGTGTGTTAACTGTTTGAGCAGTGTCCACAAAGCGAAAGATTGCCGAGGTCGTACGTGTTTTAAATGTGATAAAAAACACCATACATTGCTGCACCTGGAGGCCACGTCAGGTGCGGCAACAGAGCCACAATCACCTTCTGAAGGTGCAGCAAGTAACAGAAGTTACAATTTGCTGGCCACAGTCAAGGTATTGGTCAAAGCAAGCAATGGTCAGATGGCCACGTTTTGAACCTTGCTAGACTCAGGATCACAAATTAATCTGATCTCTGAACGAATGGCCTCCAATCCGTCATTAAAGCTCCACGGTGCATCATTGCGCATCGAGGGCATTGGAGGCAACCCAAAAACCAGTCGAGCTAGAGCAAACGTTCTCATGAAGTCGATGCATAATGATTTTGCTCAACAATTAGAAGCCTTTGTGCTGCTGCTCATAGCTGATCAACCAGCTCATGAATTAATTGCCTCACAATTACGAGTCCCAAACAAAGTCACCCTGTCAGATCCAAACTTTGACAAACCAGGAAAAATTGACATGATTATCGGCGACAGTTCATTGCGACAACGCCACGAACTTTGTAGGTGCCAACGACCAGCTAAAGGCGTTAGAAGAAACAATCTTCACAGAACAGGCTCAGACCAAGTTCGTAAACCAATGCAGTAAGCAGCAGGTGGAGTTCAAGTTCATTCCGCCTCGAGCGGAACATCTAGTAGCGCCTCCTAATGCGAATCTTGCCCTACCCCGGAAAACTCTGGTAAAAAGATGGGAGTTAGTCAGTGGTCAGTGATCAGTGGTCCATGGAATATCTACAAGAGCTGCAAATGGAGACTAAATGGAAGACCATGGCACAGAATGTCAAAGAAGGACTATTAGTCCTGACAACGTGCCGATAATGAGCTGGCCTATGGGGCGGATAGTAAAGACGTATCCGGGCAAAGACAGTCAGGTTTGCGTAGTAGATGTCAAAACGGCATCAGGCACATTCAAACGACCAGTTACTCGTTTGGCACCTTTGATAAAGGAAGAAATAGCCACAAATCGTCCACACAGCTCCGCTGAGGATACAACGCGGGCAGAAGGGACCCCCACGCCGAAGAAGAAGATGTCATTTCCGATCTCACCAACGGCACTGGCAATGCTACTCATACTACCGTTAGCAATGGGACAATCAGTAAACGTAACTCAGTTTGCAAGTCAGCCGGGAATATTCTACGAACGGCTCGGCACGACCAGAATGGCAATTTCACAATGTAACATAATTGCGTATTATGACTTGAAGCCATATTGAACATTTTCAAAATGTATATGGCGAACTGCAAGCAGAAAATGCGTTGATTAATCATTCCCGACAACGAAGAGCACGACTTGATATGATCGGAAATGTTGCGAATTAATTATTCGGCGTTCTAGATTCAAAGTACGCCGACGACATGTCAAAAAGGATAAACAACGTCAAGTCTAACGAAGACGTATTGATGATGCTCTTGAAAAATCAAACATCAATTCTGGACTCTACGATAAACATAGTCAGAAAGAGCAGCTCAACCACCCACGACTGGATCAAAACGCGAGAGTACCAGATAGGTGCATCAATCAGGAAAAAGGCAAGTACCAAGGCAACCACTTGCACCAAGCGTTTATGATTCTGACAGCTCAGCTAACTCTGGTGGCAACGGGAATGCAGCAGATGCAGAATGAAATAGATAATGTGCTAACTGACTTTCGCCATCTAACGATTAGTCCAATGCTTGTATCTCCCAAGTAACTCAGGGAGAAACTCGATCAGATGTGGGAGCTTATCCCACCGGATCAAATGCTTCCAGTATCGTCGGATAATGTTATCCAACTCTACAAAATGATGCATGCCAAAGGCATCTAATCTTCAAGATATGGCTACCTTTGGTGTCTGTAACACAACAGAAAGTGTTCAGCATCATGCCCCCAATGCCTATAGAGACCAGTTCATGGGTTTGACTAAGAACGAGTTCAACCAATGTATAGAGCTGCCAAATGACAAGCACATATGTTTCAACGACCAAGCCATATTCAGCGTGAAAATCGTTGGGAATTTCAGTTATTTAATAACACAACTGAATCTATATGTGAGGTCTTTCAGTCAATATCCGAGTTGTTGGGATTGGCAACGAATCAGCGAAACAGATAGATCTTTGCCACACTCAGTCGCATAGAACTTCAAGCGGTGTGCAAAGGAATAGCTTCCACAGTGCACCTTAACGGAATGGGTTTATTGTCATTGGCCCCAGGTTGCACTGCACGCAATTCAAAAATTAGCGTGAGCACATTCAGCACTGCGGTCAGCGAAACGAAGGCTACATATGTTCGTTTTGGCATTATAACAAAAATTTACTATAAGAACCCACCTGAGCCACTCCAAGGAAAGGCAGCCAAGGAAGTCAGCGTGGAGGAACTGGGCGTTTTGCAACGCCAGTTGGTTTAAAGGAGACTACCTAAAAGGATCAACTTGTCGCTCCTCAACATCATCAAGTAGCTGCCTATGTGGCCTTAGCAATGTCAATCCTATTAGGCATTGTATGGGCTCTTAGCCGGACGGCCAGAAAATTGACACCTCGACATCGGATACCTTTGCGCCGGACACTCGAACCCAGGCAGAGCACGGAACAACCAGCCCCTAAAACCATCCCACCGAGTTTTTTGTTCGACCGTACTGAAGGTTAAACACCTGTTCAAAGGCCGGGAGAATGTTCGGTCACGGCAGCGTTGATTCATAAGCAATAATATTTAGAATACTATGTCTATGTATACTATGTCTTCAGTCGCAGCAACATGCATTTGTCGTAAATAAAGTATCAGTTACCAGGTCAAGCGAATATGCATAGCATGCGGACATAAGGAAAGTGAAATAGGGCAAAAAGTCCACATTCACAGTAACCCACATCAGTTGTTATACGATATTTGTTACCATAAGCATTTTGTACCTATATATACAGTTAAGTTTTATTAATAAAGTCAGTAAGAGTTCTACCTCAGCCGCAGAGCTTTTATTCATCCATCAGACCCCATCGCTGTGTCTTCATGCTCTCAACTCAACCCACCAAACCTTATCCAAACAACCAACCAAACAAACCTAACCCAAACCCAATCAAACCGTCCACCTAGTTCCAAGTGCTAGTTGCGACAACCACAGGCAATAGTTTATGAACTATCTGCCAGGCATCTCAGCCTCCGTATAAACATTTTGGTGACCCCGACGAACACGTCACCCGACGTTAGTCATTAGAAAGAATCCGTAACTCTTGGGATGTTCCTAAATCCTAATCTATAGGATAGAATCCGTAACTCTTGGGATCTTCCTAAATTGTCACACCCACCAATAAACATTTCGGTGACCCCGACGAACACGTCAACGTCAAAGGCGTTTGCCGAGTCAATAAAACGGGCCCTGAAAAATGAAAATGCAAACACAAACAAATGCACCAAGCAATGAAGATGTGCATTTGCCCAGAGTCAGCAGTTCTTCGATTTATTCAAATGCATGAATCATTATACCAACATGCCCACAGTCACGAAGATGTGGTACCTGAAAACAACCGTCAGTGGAGAGGCAGAAGATTAATAAGGTATATTGATCTTAAGTAGGAAAATTACATGAGCGCATGGGAAATATTGGTTGACGCGGACAACAATCCCAGACATGTAGCAGATACGATTCTCAATCGCCTCCTGCAACATGACACAAACAGTGACGATCCAAAGTCATTAAAAGAGTTGCATATCACAACAATTGAGTGTCTAGCATCATTAAAGGGACTAGGCATTGATATGTCCAGCTGGGATACAATCATAATCGCCATTGTTCAGTCACGGCAGCATTACTCATAAGCAATATCGTTTAGAATTAGACATAATAATTCTTCAGTCGCAGCCACATGCATTTGTAGTTAATAAAGTATCAGTTACCAGGTCAAGCGAATATGCATAACTGGCGGACAACAAAATAGAGCAATAAGTGTCAGGTCATATAGCTGGCAATAACCAACATACACTGTAGCAATAAGTGTCAGGTCATATATCTGACAATAACCCACATACACAGTAACCAACATTCACAGTAACCCACATTATTTTGTTATTCGATATTTGTTACCATAAGCATTTTGTACCTATATATACTGTTAAGTTTTCATTAATAAAGTGAGTAAGAGTTCTACCTCAGCCAAGAGCTTTTATTCATGCCCGACACCATCGCCGTGTCTTTATGCCCGACACCATCATCGCCGTGTCTTTATGCACCCAACTCAACCAAACCAACCAAACCGTCCACCTAGTTCCAAGTGCTAGTTGCGACACTCAAAGGCAATAGTTTATGCACTATCTGCCAGGCATCGAAGCCTCCGTATAACCAGCCATCATCAAGCAAAAACTGGATTTTGCGAATAGAGCCCTTTACGAACAATTATTAGACGGATCAAGGGAACTCCAAGGTCTTGATACAATGCACAGTGGTTCCGCAAGAGGCCAAAAATCAAAAAAAGTGATAACAAAGAATAGAAAAAAATTGCACGCAAATTGTCTCTAAAATGTTCAAACTTCTTGATGGCAAACTGCTTTTGTCTGGAAATCTAACGGGACTTTCTAAAAATAGAATGCAAAGCGTAATCATGTGTACATTTTTGAAGTGCAGCTGTACTAAGCAAGAACTTTTACAAAACAAAATTGCGATTCAAAGTGGTCAAACGTTTGTCATAGGGATCCGATTTTCATTATTCAAAATGAATTTTGAAGTTGAAGGTATTTACTTTAAATGTATATATTAAGAATTAAATAAATCCAACAAATTTTTTAGTGTAATTAACAATTTCGATTTAATATTTTTTGTGTATTTTGTAAACGTATTTTTTATGTTTACCTAAAGTTTTAGTTGTGTTCCCCCCCGATTCCCCCATACATATTATGTTCATTGTATTAATCAGAGTTTTTACTTAATAAAAGTGTTTAAGTCATCTGCAGAAACTTGCAGATATGTGTGAAACAATTAACAATCTAACGCAGCCTTTTATTTTTTCAAGGTCAAACCTGTCCAGCAGAGCCCCTGTGTTTGTTTTGTGTGTTTGTCTTCGTCTTTTCTTGTTGTTTACATTGTGTATAAAACTTCGTAATATTGAAAAATTTTTGTTTTTAACTTTTAATTTCATAGGCGACGACATAAGTCAGTGTGTGTTCGCACGCCTACATATGCTCCAAAAAAGGCACACACGCTGGAAAATTACGACAAGTAATTGCTGATGTCCAACAAGATTTGATAAACAACGGCTTTAGAGAT
>VNJN01007874.1:0-18963 GCA_008042485.1 Drosophila mayri
AGAAAGACCGCCACCACATACTGCCTGTTCTGGAACCCTTCAACAATGAAGTCCACCACGCAATTGAGCTGCTCCGGGGTACCATGACCTATCCTGAATCCAAACTGCGGCCTTCCTTTTTTGTGTATCATCACCACTGGCATTCTTCCAGGAAGACGGAAAGTGACCAATTTTGAGCGCTGCATTAAGCACAAAGACCAAGAAGAAAAGTGCTCTCTCGGGAAGGAGTTCAGCAACTCGCTAAAAACAATATCATAAACCCTACATTATTCATTATATAAAAAAGCGTCCCACAACACTTGCGTCAGGCAATTACATGCAGGCGGGGCGGTAACATGCCGGACGCGGCCCAGCAATCTGGAACCCCTTAAAATTGTGGACGACGGAGTAATAATCGTCAACGAAAAATTAACGAGGATTACTATCGATGACGGACCCACAACAACTATAATAGGGACCCACCTTATCACTTTCGAGAGGAAGGCGGTGATCAACGACTCCGTGTATCTGAACCCCAACTACTCTGTAAATAAGAGCCCGTGTATTGCGGCCTTCCCTCTAATTAACATCACGGGACACGATCACATACTTACTCTGACACTACTACAGCGGATGAACGAGCATAACCAGGAGCAGGAGCTCAGAGATGAGGTGTCGGCTGGAGGATCTCCGAAGATTTGGTTCGCCGCGGGAGTCGCCGTTAGCCTCGCACTATGCGGCTTGATCCTGCTCCAACAACACTGCAGGCGCGAATGAGAGGCATTCCAATTACAAAGGTCCATCGACGAATGGGCTGCCACCGAGGACGGCGTCCAATTTAAGGGGGAGTAGTTAACAACCAACTCCCAGCGTAGGCTGAGCAGGCCAATTCTTATTCCCTTCATTAATATTTTTCATTATTAATGTTAATCATTTTTTATTATTAATCATTTTTTATTATTACTATTATTAACACACTCTTGTATGGTCGACCTTAAATTGGTTCCAGCCTAACGTGGCCGAGAGCTTAGCCAGCATATTGTCCCATAATGAACTGTGGCTTTGTCTCATTGACTGACAGTGATCGTATGACATCTGCAAAATGTGCAAGGTCAGCGGTCTGCCACGGGCATCCGGCCAAACATTAGCTATTGTCAATTCCTCAGTTTAGTTGTAATTGGGATCTGAAATAAAGAGCACTAGCTCGATCTTAAACTCCGGCTTTAGCCGTTACATTTATTCTTTTTATTAAATTTGGTTATCGTGTCTTAAGGGCCGGAAGGAAGTCGAAGCGACCATCCGACTCTCCAATGGCTGCCAATCTAGGTGGTCACCACTATCCAACCTTTTGGGAGCTATAGCGACGACCAGCCGGCTCTACCCCTACCACGAAGGCACAGCTAACCGGCTCATACAATTAAATAATTTATATGTTAGTCCCCGCCCTGATGGCGGCGCAACCAAGAGCGAAGATAATTACAATATGCGTATATGTATGTTTGTATAATTTGCGGTCTGCACGTGCATCGACGATGCATTCTGCCCAGCCGACGTCGGCGTCAGCAGCGACGCTGAGTTTTCTTATTGACTACGATGCCACTTCGCGGCCCGTTTTTGGCGAGCCCGTTTTTGGTGAATGGAATTTTCTATTGTCGTCTCCTCTTCCCTTTTTCTTTCGTTACCTGCCCGCAAAAAACATGGTGCCGTTATGGCGGCTGCATGTGCGTCGCTAATTTGGAAGTATTCGGCATATGTATACATGTATGAATGTATGTATATGTAAACAAAAATCTCGTTCGGCTGGTGGGGCTTTAATCCACCTTAATAAGAACTCCTACGTCAACCCATGTCCTGACGGTCCCTGTTTACGGGCTCCAAACTGTAAGGATGCACTGTGGCCGAGATAAAGCTGAGCAGCCCAGAGTCCCCTTCCAGAAATAATTTATATTTTGGAAACGCCAGAACATGGAGGGGCCGAGGTTGGTGAGAATTTCTAGGGGAGGATTTCGACTAAGAGAACTACAGATTTGGCTTGTCCAAACAGCCGCAGCTCGGCGGCCGGAATTAATCAGCGTGGCGCTCCTGTTCCCGTCCTTTCCAGGTCGGTGCCTGGAGTTACCCAACGGCAACCGAGGTGGGGAGGAGGGGCACAGTGGGTGATATGATTCGCTAGGTGGAGTACGGAAATAATGTGGTCGATATTTGATGGATGCATTGATATCTTTATTTCATGTCGTTTCTGTTGGTTGTCTTTCTATCTTAATTGTGATCGTGTTTCTTTGCTCTCTCTTCCCTTCCTGCCTATAATACTTGTGGCGGCCTTGCCTCGCTCACCCGTAAATCGTGTCAAGATGTAGATAAAAATCCGCAGCTTCATTTTCTTTGGGTTCTTTCCTACGGCTGTCCTGGTCGTTGGTAATTTGTGTATTTATGGGTCGTCGTTGGATTGCCGGTGTATCTCGACTTTGTTGCGGGCGATGTTGCTGGCCATGTTACGGGTGACGTCAGAGGTGGGGTGGCCAGTGTGTGCTTGGCCCTATCATGATTCTAACGCCTGTGTCCGTAATCCCTAACTATTTACACTAATATTTACATTTATATCTAATATATACACCTAACCTACTTAATATTTACAAAAAGAGTATATAAAAAACGCCTGCCGGAATGTGACATCGTCACAATACATATAAACTAGAGTTGCCCGAAATATAAACAGACAAAAATTGCAATGTCTTTATTGTCTTGGTTTGAGAGCTACAGGAGTTGCGTATATGCAACATTGGGCAATTGTGTTATATATTTAAAGTCAGATTTAAAAATAAGGGCTCATAAATCCAATGTTGCGTATATGCAAAAGCGGGCATAAGAGGGTTAACCGCTTATCCACACAGAAAGAGAAAGGGAAGGTGGATAGATTGTTCAAGTGAGTTAAAGCAGGATGGACTTTAACGCTTTTGCTATGGTTACCCATTTTTTTCTTTTTTCTCCACATATATTTTGCAAGACCGTCCAGTCAAAAATCTTCGCTTAGATTTGATACCCTATTAGATTTTGATACCCTACAATAGGCAAATGGATGGGCGTGGCACAATGTCCACTACACATATACATTTCTTAACAATTTCTTATTTAATTCAAATGTTATGATTGTGCAACCTTAAATCAAAAAAGGCGCTACTGAAAGCCGTTCGGTATAAAGGCCGCCTAGGAGCCTGAGTCTATAAAGGCTCACGCATAGAAGCTGCAAGCCAGGTTGCATACTTTAATAAGGGCAGTGCCTAGTAGGTCAGCTTTTGAGCCGGAAGCGAAACAGCGAAACATCTGCGTGATCCTTAGAGGGTCCCGGCCTCCGGGAGTAGGCGGAGGTCAATAAATTACTGGCACAGACGGAGCAGTCGCGAACGGATTGCCGCCTTGCAGGAGGATGTGATTCCGGCTGTGGCATATGAAGCAGGCATGGACACTAGTGCAATCCCTTTGCTGGTCCCTTCGGACAAAACAGTTCATGCACAGCTTGTTTGCCGTAGCGACCATTTACGTCCGTTTCAAGGAATAAGCGAATATGGTGGTTCTCCCTAGAATAGAGATCGCACCCCTTTAGACTGGAACTACTTTTGTTTCGTACGAGTTAAGCCTTCGAGAATTCTCTAAAGGTGGGCCATCGAAGATAATCACCGGCAAGTTTTCAGCGTGCACTGGCGGTAACCGATTACCTATAGACGGGTTTGTGGACATTGCAGGAAGGCTGAGTGGACTGAAAGGCGGCCCTTTCTATTATCTCCTGAAGCTGAGCAATACACCTCGAATTGAAAGAATAGCAACAGCAGTAGTGTCATGGTGGCCGCACTTTTAAACACGCATCTTGGAGCAGCTCTCATTGATCTTAACCATTTTTTCCCACAGGGCTCGGTTTTGGTCTTGATGGACTTGACTCATGTGTGGGGAAAATCCTTCAGTTTTTGGGGCATGTGGATGTGGATGTGGAGAAAAACTTTGACATGGATCCGGTCCTCTCCGTGATTTAATCTCAGGAAAACTTGCAAATACACTAACGAACGCTCTCAAAATAGCACTGATTCTGTCTGCAGAAACTCAGCCATGGACAAGAGCAAGATCACCGAATACAAATCATTATAACTTGCACACAGTACTCTAAAGTGATCATGCAGTTCATTGAAGGTTCTACAATGGCGCAGAAGGGTGTGTACGACCTAGTATTTCTACTCGGAACGTGGAAATTGATCTGGCCCAACAAGTCAGTACTTTCCACGTCACCGTTAATTAGGTTATAAATGAAGGTTATGCCTAGCATAGTTTTACGATT
Organism: Drosophila mayri; assembly: GCA_008042485.1. Lineage (NCBI taxonomy): Eukaryota > Metazoa > Arthropoda > Insecta > Diptera > Drosophilidae > Drosophila > Drosophila mayri. The sequence goes on from VNJN01007874.1 coordinate 4,304, forward strand.
GGCTAAGGAGGGTAAGTTAATGAAGAGAAGTCTTCTATAATAGGAGGGTAATCTCTGGTCAGCATCCCAGTTTAAACCGCGTAGAGCGAAAAGCAAAAAGTTCTTTTGAACCGATTCAATGCGTTTACTGTGGACCCCATACTGTGGGCTCCAAACTCAAGATCCATATTCTAAGGTAGGACTAACTAATGAAATGTATAAAGTTTTTGTTAAATAGGGGTCATCGAATTCTTTCGACCATCGTTTAATAAATTCCAGCATACCACCATGTAGGAAATATTATCGATAAAGTCAAGTTTGGGATCCAAGCGGACACCCAATTCATCAACTGAGTTAATTCTTTCCAATGAGCAGCAGTTAAGAGTGTTATTGCAAGCTTGGGAACGACACGAGAGAATGCCATTTGCTTACATTTAGACCCATTTAAGTTAAGTAGTGTTTAGGTGAGGGGCCCATTGTGCCGCCTTGGCTCACCGAAACTTAAGAGCACACCCGCGCTCGCCCCTTTTGTGTTCAGGTCCTGGGGTCTGCCGTCGCTGCTCCCACTCTCGCGCTGTGCTTTCCGCCACTCGGGCCCGCTCCCGTACTGTTAAGCTGAGTTTATCGGTCGGGAGCGCGGCCCTTATGTTGAGTTATGTTAGTTCAATGTATGAAGCGAACCCAAATACATGCGATTGCATTCAATCGATTCCGATCGCGTGGTGGGTTTTTTCTGTGCTGCCAGCAGGCTGGTTTTCATCGGCATCACCCGTCTCTGGAAATCTTTTTGCGGCACCAGCGCCCCCCTTCACATTTTGGTCCATCAGAGCCGGATTTTTTTTGTGGATTTTCAACCAGCAGTTCCCGGCATTGATCCGCAAAAAAAATAAGTATGACGTTTCTCCGTCTTCGTCTCGCTGCCGGTCTTCAGCAGTGGTCCGAACATTAAATTTCGTTTACACTGCGGTAAGATTTTTTTTCCCTTCCGTGTCAGCTCCAAGTCCGAGTTTTTCGACACAACGGCAGTAATTTATATTCTTCTTCGCCTTCAATCTCTCCGTCACCGTTTTGTGTTCGCTATAGTCATCGCCGTTTTCGGTCTGCCCTTTATTCATTCGCTTGCCAACTGTCGAGGCAAATGTGCATTCGTATACATACATGTTAGGAAATGGACGCGGAGAACTCATGGAGAAGTCAACTTCTGGCTGACGCAGCTCCTGAGTGGGCACGGATGCTTTGGGAGCTATCTGCATAAGTTTGGCCACGACGACGTCGCCAACTGCCCCCACTGCGACGTAGAGGAAACGGCGGAACACGTAATCTTTGAGTGTCCGAGATTCGAACAGCCAAGGGTAGGCCTCCTGGATGGCATCGTTAACCTGAGGACGCTTGGAGACCGCATGATAGCCGAAGAACTATTCTGAAGGCACCTAAACAGCTTTGCAGCGGTGGTCATGAAGGTCCTGAGGACCCTGGAGAGGAGCAGAAACACAAAGACAGACTCGCTTCGTGGCGAAAATGGCTCAAAGAGCGGTCGAAACGACGCTAAAAAAGTTAATCGCCACAACAGATCGGATCAGTCAATTTGAGGCCAACATAAATACTCCAGACGCCCCAGAAACGAAATGCTCTCAGTACATGTTAGAAGTGCATCGGGACCAAATTCGGGCCCTGTGGAAGAAAGTAGAACAGACCTACGAGAGCTGCTCCGACTTGCTAGCCATATCCGATGATAAAACGGCCACCTTGACAGTGCTGGAATCAAAGTACAGCTACTGTTACTCCGTCTTTTCGAGGTGTACTGCCCAGCTTCAGCAACAAATTGCCTCTCAGTCCACTCAGGCTTCCGCCAATGTTTTCACGCCCCTGGCGACAGGCTGCTGTTACCACCAGTGGATACCGAGGTCTTCGAGGGTGATTATCTTCGGTGGCCCACCTTCAGAGACTTGTTCACGGCCATTTACATCCAGAACCCGAGGCTCACTTCGGAAGAAAAGTTGTTCCACTTGCTATCCAAAACAAGTGGTGACGCACACCCCATTGTTTCCAAGGCTCCGCTTACCCATGAGGGGTTTGTCGCGGCGTGGCAAGGCCTCACTGACCGCTTTGAGAACCGGCGGCTTTTGGTCAACAGCCAGTTGAAAACCCTTTTCAACATCCAGGCTGTTCCTCAAGAGTCCAGAGTCGCGCTGAGGGAGCTCCAAGCCACCATTCAGAGTTGTCTGCTCTAGAGATGTCGGCTATCAATGTTGAGGCTTGGGACTGTTTGCTGGTATTTATAATTTCCTCAAAGCTCCCAAAAGTCACACTTTCTATGTGGGAGCAATCCGTACACAACAAGGCCGAAATTCCAACATGGAAGGAGTTGGATAACTTCCTGACAGAGCGTCATCGCACTCTGGAGGCCATCGACGACGTCAAGCCTAATGGCTCCGGGCAAGTTCTGCCACGGTCGGTACCCGCCCCCACTCCAGCTCGGAGGCTCAATTCGTACAAGACTCGAGTAGTTCCGAGCCAAAAGGGTTGCGATCTCTGTTCGAGGGAGAGCCATCCCATTCGCTTATGTCCGCGCTTCCTGGACATGGATGTAAATGGGCGCTCTGACTACATCAAAAGGAAGCAGCTACGTCTCAACTGTTTTGCCCGAGGGCACCAGCAGCGGGACTGCACGACTGCCCATAGCTGTTTCACATGCCACAGCCGACACCACACTCTCCTGGGCACGAGCGCTGATAGATTTAGGGTCCGAAGCGACTTTCATAACGGAACGACTCTTCAACCTGGTCCAACTTCCTTTCCAGACGATTCAAGCCCGAATTTCCGGTCTTAATCAGACCATCTCCGCACAGTCTACTAAATTGTGCCATTTCTCCATCCGATCGCCGTCTAGACTCGGGCTACAATCAGAGACTGCGGCTTACGTTCTTCCGCAGTTGGCAAGAAATCTGCCCTCATACCCGATTCCGCGGAATCTGCTCAAGGGGTTGCCCGACATTCCCCTGGCGGACCTCAAGTTCTTCGAGAGCTCCCAAGTCGATGTGTTAATAAGAGCTGACATTCTTCCATCCATTCTCCTCGGTAATTCCAAGGCTAACATTTGCGGTTAGCTTTTTGGTCTGGAGACCGTTTTTGGATGGGTGCTGACAGGCCCGTTAGCTCCGGCCAGCCCCCGCAACGTGTCCGTTTTTTCCACTCGTAGTGCCCGCAGCCTCGATGACTCATTGGATAAGCTCCTCACCAAATTCTGGGAGGTGGAAGATGTGCCCGCACAGGTCAGTTCGGAATCAGATTTAGTCTGCAAGCGCAATTTTGTCCAGACGACGAGAAGAGACGATTGTGGCAAATACGTTGTGACGCTCCCCCTTCGCGACCCCGAGCAGAAGGGTTCCGAGCTAGCGTCTTCACAGTCCTTTGCCCTTGCTCAGTTCCTGCGTAATGAGCAGCGCCTGAAGAGGGATCTGCCCCTGAAGGCTCGCTATGACTCGGTAATCAAGGAGTCGATCGACTTAGGCCACATGACCGAGGTCTCTCCCGGTTTTGCGACGCTTCACAAATGGCGTACGACGCTATACTATTGGACGGACTTAACTATTGTCCTCGCTTGGCTGTAGAAGCCAGCGTGTCAGTGGACAACCTTCACCGGTGGACAGTTCACCGACGTGCAGAAGTGGGCACATGTCCGCTCCGAGCAGAAACCCTGCGGATCTCGCTAGCCGGGGGATGGCTCTTCAAGACCTGGCAGATAGCCAGCTGTGGTGGCACGGTCCTGCTTGGTTGCAAAGGCCTCGCGTCTATTGGCCCACTCAGGGCAATGACGCCCTCGTGTCTGAACTCGAGAAGCGAGCAGTCAAGGTCCATGTCGCGAAGGCGCCCGCCGAAGATATTCTTGAACGTTTCTCCACACTCGACAAGGCGTTGCGAGTCCTTGCTTATGTTTATCGCTTCATCCAGCGCGCGCGGAAGATTCAATTTCCGTTCGAAGAGCACCTGACAGCTAATGAGATAACGTCGGCTGAACGGATCCCCGTTTCCGTCGCTCAGCGCAGATACTTCGTCTTTGAGATATGCTGCTTAAGCCAAAAGCGGCCAGTTCCGGCATCCACTCCGATTCAAAATCTGAACCCTTTCGTCGATTCGCAAAGCCTTAAGAGAGCCTGCGGCCTGAACTTCTCCAATATGACGATCGGCATCCTAAAATCCTTCCGTACGACTGCCATCTGTTTCGAGATGAAGGGGAATACCACGTCCATGATTAACCGCTGGCAACACCTAAAGGCTTGTGACGGTCTGTCGCCCAGTTTCCAGATAGCTCAGGGACGGCCAGAGTCCATTTTAGTAGTCCGAGTGGTGGCTGTAAAAGAGATCCCCCCATTCCCAGTAAGAACAGTGGATAGAATTCGTTGACTTTAGTAGGTTCGATTGGTTTATTTAATGTTGCTTGTTACAGAGTTACGTATGTGTATTCTGGGGCGCCGCCGTCTGGTCGTCGGTTACTTCGGGGAGGCCGGCCGGGTCAATCTAGCCGCGGGGGTTTGCCAACTGGCGGCCGCGGTCAGTTCAGAGGCGATGGCCCTGGTAGCCTGTGGAGAAAGAGAATTGAAGAGGGGGGACTCGAAAGTCTACTAGGCGGGCTCGTAAGCCTTCAGCGGGGAGTGGTCGAGGGGACTCGAAAGTCTTTAGAGAGAGAGTTCGCGATGGACCCGAAAGTCGGACTGGAGAGTCTGTGGTTGGCAGGAGAGAGAGGGCGGGCGGACTCGTAAGTCGGCAGAGAGAGAGGGCGGGCGGACTCGTAAGTCGGCAGAGAGAGAGAGGGAATTCGGCAAGCCGAATTTAAATGCCGCGACTTCGAAAGTTTTCCGACAATTGATTGCAACTCGAACTCCCTCAAGATTCGGGTTGCCCAGAAAAGTGACTTTGGCTGCTGATTACTGAAAGTGTGCTGCTAGAGACTTCCCGCTTCCGATCACTGTCGGCTGCTAAGTGATTTCTGATTGCCAGCGGCCCGCATTATATAGGGAATGGCGGGTTCCAGTGTGACCGCAGCGATCGGTTGCTTCCTCTTCTGTTTCGTCCAGTGTGCCCCTAGCCGTCAGTGTGGCCCTTTCTTGGCGCGCGCGCGCATTCAATTCAACTCTCCCTATTATGTGCGCGGGACACGTCACACTCCCCCCTCGTTTCGGAGACGGTGTGATACCACACCGTAGGCCTTTTCCTCGGTCTATACGCTTCTCCATGAGCTTGCCTTGTATCCAGCTGACCTGCCTTTCTTCGTTACCTTTACTGCCTGTAGTGCGCATCGATGTATCGTGATCGTCTCTATCATCGATGTATCGTGCTCGTCTCTAGTGTGTATCGGTGTATCGTGATTGGGTTCTGGCGATAGTTCTACATACGGTTTCCTGGTTTGCTTGTTTTTCAACGTTACTATGACGGGAGAGGTGAATTTTACTATCCTCCATGGGCCGTCGTATAGTGGCGCCATCTTTGCGTTGAACTTATGTACTGCGTTCGACAGATGGTGTGTCTTACACAGTACCCAGTCGCCAACCTTCATCACCAGCAACATCGAGTTTCCAGGTGTTGTTCGTGGTAACACCGCCTCCCACGGTACCTTTTCTATCAGCGTTAGCATTTTCCCGGCTGCCTTCGGTTGCGAGACATTGTACTTCTGGCAGCTGTCGCATGCCCGTACGAACTTTTTTGTGTCCCTAGTCAATTCTGGCCAAAAATACCTCGTTTTTATCCTTTTTTCGTCTTGAATATATCTCTCATAATCAGCGGTATCTCTCCCGCGGTTGCGCACAGCTTCCACTGCTGTTGGTCTCTCTTCTGCTCCCGCCGCTTGTACAATCGTCCCTCCGATATTTGGTATTCCTCGTTATGTGGCTCTGCTCGTAACTCTTCCGTCTTTTTACGTATCCAGTCGTCCCGGTGCCTCAATCCTTCGACTTCCGCCCGAGGTAGCCTCGATAGGACATCCGCTACCACGTTGAGTTCCCCCTTCCTGAACTGTACCTCGAATTGGTACAGTTGTAACCCCAATGCCCATCTGGCGACTCTCCCTGCCGGGCTTTTGATCAAATTCAGCCATTTAAGAGCCATATGACCTGTTACTACCGTAAATGGATATCCCTCGAGATACATCTTGTATTTGTCAATGCCCCAATAAATGGCCAGGCATTCTTTCTCCGTCGCGCTATATTTTTGTTCCGTCTTATTTAATCGCCGACTAGCGAACGAGATTACGTGCTCCCCATCCTCCGCTTCCTGTGTCAGTACTGCGCCCAACCCGAAGTCGCTTGCATCTGTTTGTAGTTTAAATCGTTTCAAGAAATCGGGACACGCCAGTACTGGCGCTCGTGTAAGGCTATCATTTAGGCCATCGAACGCTTGCTGTTGTCTTCCCGTCCACTCGAATTTCTGTCCCTTCCGGATTAACTCCTGCAGTGGCCCGGCTTGCTCCGTGAAGTTCGGCACGAATCTTCTGTAACATGACGCCATCCCTAGGAAGCTGTGCACTTCTTTTCTTGACTTTGGTGCTGTTAGCCCCTGGATTACTGCCACCTTCTCCGGATCTGTGTGGATGCCCTGATTGCTGACCACGTGCCCCAAGTACTTCAGCTCCTCCTGGAAGAAGTGACATTTATCCGGGTTTATTCGCAGGTTTGCCCTCTGCAGCCGCTCAAACACCTCCTGTAATCGCCGCAGGTGTTCCTTCTTGGTAAGCCCTATCATAATAATGTCGTCTAGGTATGCAAAGGCATGAGGCTCCATTTCTGGCTCGATGGCGATCATCCAATGCTCGCTGGAATGTTGCAGGTGCCGTCGTGAGCCCAAACGGCATCACTTTCCATTGGAACAATTTTTTCCCCGGTACTGTGAATGCCGTATATTGTTTGGTCTCCTCGTCCATTGGGATTTGCCAATACCCTGCCTTAAGATCCATAGTGTTTATGTATTTTGCATCCCGCAATTGGTCTAGGATGAAGTTCATTCGTGGCACCGGACACGCATCCTTCTCAGTCTTGTCGTTTAGCAACCGATAATCGATGCACATCCGCCTTTCGTTGTTTTTCTTCCTGACCAGTACCACAGGTGCACTGTATGGACTCCTTGACCTCTCTATCAGTCCCAGCGACAATAACTCATCCACCTGCTCGTCAATAATCGCTTGCTGCATCGGGTTTCTCGGGTAATATCTTTGCTTTATAGGTTTGTCGTCCGTCAGGTATATCTTGTATGTTGCTGCGTTGCTGACCCCCTGCATGTTTTCGAATTTTTGCCTCTGCTCCCTCAGAAAGTTCTCTATCTTTTCTTGCAGTGCATCTTCCGGTTCCTTTATCTTCGCTATTTCCATTCCCTTGTTGTAGCTACTTCCTGCCTCCAGGGATATTAAAATCACCCAAGACTACTAAATTATCTCTATCCGAAAGCATATTGGAAACCATCCGAATGGCGGAAAGGTGGTTCCAAAAAATAGGCAGTTCCGACAGTGAGGGAATGTAGGAACATGTAATAAAAACAAAGCGACCATTAAATGATAGCTTCACACAAAGGAATTCAACTTCATTGTTTTCTTTAGGCCAGAATTTAGTTGAGCATATCGTGCTGAAAAATTCGTTTGGGATAATTATTTTGAAAGATGAAATATCCCTAGCATAAGAAAATTTTAATTTTTCCACCTTTAATTTTAATTTTTCAGCTTTAACTTTGCCTCGTATAAAGGCAATGACATCTTCAGATGTTTGGCCAGGGGAGAGCCGCGAAATAAATACTTGTTTCGTAGGTGGGACAGCTATGAGGGCTTGAGCTGAAACAGACTGAGTGCCTGTAGTGCCCATATTGGCCGGTAATTCCTGGGGGATACATTTACGGGTCTATGAGGGGTCAAAATTTGTGCTCCCCCTGGAGACGAAATTGAAATTTGCTGTGGAACGTTTAGTCCCGCAGCACCTTCGAGTACCGACTCTTTCCTAACGCTTGACCTCAGAATTCTGGGAGTTAATTCTGAGGTCGAGGGCTGTGTCAAAGGCGGCTGCTGTTGAGAGGCCGCCGCAGGTTGTTGGGATCCGTCACAATGCTGCACTCCATTTGCAGTTTTTTTGCGCCTTGGAGACTCATTTAATAGCGTAAGTCTATTAAGTTGTTAATCAAGCGCTAAAAAGATTTTATGAGTTTTGTTGAACCTCGATAACAACTCTTTAAAACTGCCCTTGGTTTGCGGCATGAAAAATGACATTTCCCTTTCAACGTCACGACAGGCATCGCAACAGTAGCGCAAGCCGATGTTTTTTCTCANACAAAATTACCTTCTTGCAGGATTTGGAGAAGCAGACGATATCGGAAGACATTATTAAAGACTTACCACTGTACTTGTAGCAATAGGATAAGGGGGCGAACATAAATGAGAGGAAAAGTGCAGCTGCACTGAGAGAGTTGAAGCACTAGAGAGAAGGGGAGTGTGAGAGTAAGAGAGATTAGAAAACTTTAGCTGTCGCGACAGAGCAACAACTGCTAAACGGGAGAGGTGCAAAGAGGAGATGCAAAGAAACAGAAAATTAAACACTGTCAGCACAAATAAATATTGAAAATAAAGGGATTAAGATTGAATTAATAAAGCTGCATGCACACGCGAAGTGAACGGGGGCTATATAAAACAGAAAGTAGAAGTTTAAATAAACCCCGGCGGTTTTAATGTAAAGATTTTTACGAAAATGAAAGCGCAAAAAAAGCCCGTTCACTTGGAAGAGACAAAAACTTTACACATTATAGTAAGTTGTGTAAATATTTTGCTTTAAGGAGGGAAATATTGTAGAAATAAAATACCATTTTTTTCTGGAATCGTCGCTGAGAAGCATCGATCTCGTGACAACTAATTTTTTTATATAAACATTTCGAGTAGACTTCAGCTTAGTCTGCTGCAAAAACCATGACAGGAGTGATCTTAATTTCATCAAAATTTGAACATAACTTAAATTTATAATGATATAATAAAATAACATTTGTTTTCTGGACTCATCGCTGAAAAGAATCGATCTTGTGACAACTAATTTATTTATAAAAACTTTTCGGGTAGACTTAAGCTTAGTCTGCTGCAAAAACCATGGCAGGAGTAATCTTAATTTCATAAAAATTTTAAAATAACTTAAATTTTTAATGAGCGTTTGGATTTATTAGGAGGCTCCTGCTTGCACTGCCTCCTGCATACATAATATGTTTAAGGAAAAAGGCTATATTTCTGCTACTTATAGCACTATTGCAATAAAATTGTGAACAGGTCAAATTAAAAATGTGTTGGGTTTATTCTGAGCTGCAGACGGACTGTGCTGCTCGCCCAAAAACAACTCTTTCAAGGTTTGTAGCATTTCTACTCCAAATGGTACACGGACTACCACGAAGGCTGATCTTCTCAGCGCTGCGATGAAAGAATCCGTCGTGGGGTCTTGGACCACTTCCAAATGAGCAGCCCTCGTTAAAAAAAAGACAAAGATGACGATATAGCACTTGTGGGGTGCCTTATTTCTGGTCTTTGCCTTATAATAGAATCGTCCACAATAGTATACTAATCTTATGGTATGAAAAACTGAATAAGGCTGCACTCTTTTCTTTTCTTTTTGTATTTAATAGTTAATTTTTTTAAAGCCCTACTTATAAGTTATAAACTAAACTAAGTTCTACAATATTTTTAGCATAGACGGGGCAAGGGTCCGCACTGCGCGGTACGACTGCAAAGCATTGCTTCGTTCTCCTTTTCGTGGCCAAACCTCTTGGGGTAGCAGCGGAAACAACCGTGCCCGCTCAGCACCTGAGAAAGATAAAAGTTTACCTGCCCGTGCCTCCTCTCTAACCAGGGCTCGATGTCGGGGATCAGCCGGTGGGTCCATCTTCCCTTAAGTGAGCCATCCCATTTGGCCTGCTAGCTTTCGCAGCTCCTCCTTCTAGCGGCCCTCTTTAGCTCATCCTTGAGGGCACCACCGGGTTCTTGGTGGCCGCGAAGCGCGTTTCGCAGTTCAGTCTTCTCTCGCGCCAACTCCCTCACCGGCACCATGCCCGCCAGGACCAGCACGGCGTCGTCCGAGACCGTTCTGAATGCGGTGGCCACTCGGATTGCACATAGCCTGTACGTCGACTCGATCCCGAAACCTAGGATGCCGTTTCAGTCGTCTCTGCCCACACCGGCGCTGCGTACAGCAACTAGGAGGTTACCATTCTAGCCAGCAACTTCCTTGTTGCTTGCGTGGGGTCTCTGGTGTTCGGCAGTATCCGAGATAGCGCTCCTATGGACCCGCTGGCCTTCTTTCTGGCGTATTCCAAGTGCTCCTTGAAAGAGAGCCGAGTGTCGAGGAAGATGCCGAGGTATTTTATACACCTCTGCGAATTTATACCAACTCCACCGACTCTGACCTACGCCGTCTCCACCCGTTTCCGGCTTGAGATTAAAACCGCCTCTGTTTTGTGCGCCGCTAGTTCCAGGCCGGCGCGCGAGAGCTACGTTGCAATCTCCATGATGGCTGCGTTGGCCTTCTCCTCGGTCTCCTGGCGCTCCTTCGAGACTACGACCACGGCTATGCCGTCGGCAAAACCCACGACGGTGGTATCACCGGGCATCGGGAGCCGCAGGACACCATCGTACATGGTGTTCCAGAGCAGGGGTCCCAGCACGGAGCCCTGCGGGACGCCGGCTGAGACTTCGTATACTCTGGAACCATGTCCGTGTCGACAGAAAGCACCCTCTCGCTGAAGTAGCTCTTTATATCAAGTGTGACCACTAGACAGTAGCTCTTGGAGTCGCCTTTCCACCTTGAGCCCTCAATCGCCCTCCCTGCTATCTCCTTCACCATCTCTACTGCATCCAGCGTTGACCTCCCCTTCCGAATTGGCTTGGAGCAGCTTCTGGCTCTGTTGTGGCGCGCACATACTCCGAGTCGCCGAGCGCTTTCGCGATGCTCTGGCCCGCATACGCGGCGCAGAACTCCTGCTTAACTGTGATGGAGTCCATGCCGCGGATCTCCATTATGACCACTGAGTCATCCTCCGTCGTGGCGCGCACATACGCCGAGTCGCCGAGCGCTTTCGCGATGCTCTCCTTCATGCTCTCCGCACTCTCGGCACTGCCTTTGGCAACCTCAAGGAGCAGGTTGCCGTTGTTGGTTGGGCGAACCTTGGAGATGCAGCTTCTCAGCCCTGATAGCTGCTTGTCGTCCCTTCTTGTCACCAGAGCGAGTACCTCGCTGTAGGACATGCCTTTCGCCTGCACGGTGACCCCATCAGGGCGGGCGCGGCGCGCCGTTTTCTGCTTCCTAGTCACTACTTCCCAGCCGTCCTGGTGGTTGCTACTGCTCTCGGGCTTCCGGTCCGGGGCGCTAGCTGCCGCAGCTCCAGCGGCGTCCCGCTAAGGAACCTTGAGGGTCTTCTGCGGCGCCTTCGGGCCCGTGTGTGCTGTGCGGGCCGGTACCGACGACGGCAAGCCGGGGCCATCCGGCTGACTTAGCCTGCGCCATGGCTCTGTTTGGGCTGTAGCATCCCTCCTTCATTCTTCCTTAAATTCAATTTATCCCCGCGCGCTTACCAGCACTGTTGGTGTTGTGCTGTTAAGCGCAGCTATTAGGAGCGCTGTTAAGCCCCCGGCGCCTGCGCCGTCAAACAGCTGTTGTTTACTTCCCAGAAAAATCGCGGGGAAAAGTTGCTGAGAAAGGCGAAAAGAAAATAAAGGGGAGGAAAGAAGGAAAGGCGGTGACAGCAGGAAGACAGGCGAAATGCGAGGGACTCCCCCCTCCCTTGGCCCGGAGACACGCGCGCAGCCAAGTGATTTGGGCTCCGACAGCCCTGCTGGAGCGAGCCAGATACCACTAAATGGGTACCTGTGACGTCTGAAGGCTCACACCGCACTAGTATGCCTTTGTATGGCCGGGTTTTTCCTTGTATTGGCACTATCGGGGAAAAACTTTCGGAGCGTGGAGAAACATAACTTCACTTGGAGAAAATTCTTTTCTCTTTTTCAGAGTGCACTCTATCTGCTGGCAGGCGTGCGCCCAAGAAACAGGCTTCATTCGAAAACATCGGCATTTATGAATGACACAGGCAACAATCTTGCGGCCTCCAATCGCCCAAATTGTTTGCGATGTAAGGGATCATTATTTGCCAAAGTGTGTAAGGATGCATTACGGCCGAGATATGAACTCAGCGGCTCAGAGTCCCTTCCTGTTAAATTTATTTATTGGAAACGCCAGGAAATGGAGGGGCCGAGGTTTTCGAGGATTTTTAGGGTGGGTTTCTTGGCTCTCAACTGCCAGATTACGTTGCCCGCGCTGGGCGGGTCAGAAAGCTGCCGGCTCGGGGCCTCCCAGCAGCCGGATTCCCCCCCTAGAGACTGGAGTCGTGGCTCGGGGTGACCCAGCAGCCTGCTCCCGCGCCCGCAACCCAAACCTATGACCACGGCGCTGGCGTGCCCAAGCTGCCGCGGCCCGTCGGCTCCACCGTGGTATCCCAACGGCGGGCCGTCGCCCTCCCAAAATATGTCCCCTTTGACTCGCAATTTGCCAGCGGCGGCGCCCGGGCTAATCCCTGTGGCGCATCCTGAGACTATGCAAGACGGCTGGGATGGGTCCCGCAGCCGCCGCCCGCGTCCACGTCAGGATTTTAATCCAGCAACGTGTCGCTCCTGTTCCCGTCCTGCCCGAATCCGCGCCTGGTATTACCCAACGGCGGCTGAAGCGGGGAGGAGGGGGTACAGCGGGGTGTGAGGGGCTGTTTGATGTAATGATTAAATACAATTTCACGTCGTATGCTCATTCTGTGTTCTTTATTTCATAATGAAAAGTTGCCTGTGCTAATCTTTTACTAAATGCCCCTTGTTAAATGTGCCCTTTATTATAAGTTTAATGCGCCGGGCGCGGTTGGCTCACCCGATATGTTTTAGGAGTTTGGCTAAAGTTTTCCGTGTCTTCTTGTTCCTGATCGTGGGGGGGTCCTTCGTTGTCCTGTTTTGTCCTGAAAATGGTATGCGTCGTAGCGGGGGGTAATTATCACTGGGCTTTACGATTTGTCAACTGGCTTCACTGCTGGCCTAATTACGAGTCTCGATCAATATTTCTGGATGGCCTAATTCTGCCCATTCCCCGGCGGCTGCGCTGCCGCGATCGATGGCACGCGCCGTTCCGCATTCCATGCATTCTTTCGCCCGGCGAGCTTTCCGTCTCCCTCTTTCTCCTGGGCGGCAGGTGGCCCATACAAATTCCAAATTTGCAATTGTGGCTCTGTTGGCGCCGGCGCCGCGGGTCTCTGCCCCGGTCGCGCTCTCCGGCCTCCTCTGCCGATCGCTGATTGGCGGACTCCTTGTTTCAGCCGTTTTCGTCACCGTTTCCTCCCGTTCCTGGAGAATGTTGCTAACGGTGCGGGTCGTGTTGCCCGTGACGTCAGGCTTGGTGTGGACGAGGTGTGGGCCCGGCCCTGAGATTCCCTAACGCCTAGCTCCTAATCTTATTTTACATGATTCCATATTTACATCGCGGTTTTAACTAACTTAACCTACTACCTATCCCTATTTACCTATCCTAACTTAATCTACTATTTACATTGAGTATTTTTATTATTTAAGGTTGTGGCGGCGGCCACATCGTGACCGTCGTCACACTCTCTTTCTACTTCCTGGTGGATCTTAGGAACACCCGTACCTTTCCGCGTGCGCTGATCTGCACCCGGAAGCGTTGACCGGCCTCTTCATCGAAATACCTCCGGTTTTTAGAGAGCCGGGTTCTTGCACGCTCCTGTATGCGCCTGATGAGCGGCGCTGGCAACCTTCCACCGGGAGTCGACCAGTCGGCCGGGGCCGCGACCCATGGTTCCGGGCGTGTCCCTGGCACGTCCCGTGCCCGCGGCTCCTCTCCCTCGGAGGCGCTGCTGGGTGAGTCCTCCCATGGCACCGAGCGCCTCCTCCGGGGCGGGGCCTCTGGGGATGGCCGCGCCGGCGTGCTGCCGACCGCGGCGGACGCACACTTTGTTGGTGGGCGCCGTGCCAGGAATGGCCCTGGGCCGAAGATCTCCTCCGGTGTTGGGGAGACCAGGGTGTCGGGGCCCACTGTGGCCCTATAGCCCTCCCTCGTGGGGCTATAGATCACCTCCTCCCAGGGGATGTCCCGTCCTGGGGTCCTTGGCGGCGTTCCAGGACTCGCCACAAGCGGTGGTGGCCCGGCGTCCACGCTGGGATCCTGGCTGTGACCCCCGAGACCGTCGGGGACTGGCACTAATTCGGTCATGGTGCGGGGCGTTATTTCCCCGAAGCATTCCCGCAACTCGCCCTGCTTCTCCTCGGTCATCTGCCGATGCTCCGACTGGGGTGGGGCTTCCCAGGGCAGCAGAGTCGGCGAGTCTGGCGATGGGGGAGTGGACATCTTGTCTCATGGGGGCGATGCCACCTCCCGCGGCGGTGTCGCTTCCCACCGTGCGGCGCCAAAGCGAAGGTCGGGCTCTACTTCTTCCTCCGACTCACTGGAAATCTCCACTATTTCCAATGTTGGCTGGGGCACTCCAGCGGCCGGCACGGCCATTAGCAGCGGAGGCCCACGTGATAGTCTGGGGTCCCGCTGTGGAGCTCTGTCCACATCGATGTGGAGGGGCCGCCCCGATCCGGCAAGGGCGACCACCTCCAGCGGGTCATCCCCGGGAACTGGACGCCTTCGCCC